>CM045744.1:7869567-8092067 GCA_024760905.1 Plotosus lineatus
AAAGGAAATGGGCGGCGACATTTCAAGCTTGTTATTTAAGTTATTGGGTTTAGCAACACACCGATTAACGTTGTTTAGAAACGCGCATCAACATCAACACACTGAACTGGACTTAATAACAGGAGTGCACATTCAGTTCATTTTCTGTAACCGCTTCATCCTAATTAGGGTCGCGGGGAGGCTGGTGCCCATCCCAGCCAACTCAGGGCGAGGGCAAAGTACACCTAGGACAGCTCGCCAGGCCATCGCAGGACAGAAACACGCTGACACAATTTGATCTGAATAAAAATAGCATTAAATAAAGTAGGACAACTACAAGATGTACAGCACATGTTATTCCACTGAATCAAGTATTGCTTCATGTTTCTATCATTACAATTATGTACATTTGTATTTAATACATTTAATATTTAATAAGCTATTGACATTCAGAAAATGCAAAACTATTTAAGTCACTAAAAATTGAAGCATCAGAAAAAAAAAGAATTTCTGAAAATGTAATGTTTTAAACTTTGGTACAAACATTAACACTGAGCTAGAACTGCACATTGAGCAAAATAAGCGATTGAAACATTAAATACACACAACAAGCATTAGAATAGTGTCAGTGGATCTCGTGCGTTTATTCGCATATTGTGAAGCCTTCATTATTTATGCATGCATATTACATTTTTAAGGCGGGATTAAAGGCGGAGCATCATCCGCGCGTGCGCAGAACTGTATCATGCACGACGAGTCCTCATCAGACCCATCACCCTATGAGCAGGACACGGATCTATTTCTATAGAACAATATTAACATTACATGTACAGTATATGTATTAATGTCATCATGGCGCTGCGCATAGGCGTGCAGGTCACGTGCTGCACGTATAACACTCACAGCGACACTGACGGCTCGGGAAAGTCCCTCAAACTTTAGAACTTTACAATAATAACATGAAATATCGTTTATCATAAAAATTACATTAATATTATGATGATGCTGGAGAGAAGTGGAATGTAATTTACCGGAATCTGGACCGATTTAGATCGTGTTGAGCCTCACGCGGAGTCCGCAAGATGTGTGACGTCATTTTTAAAGACTCCACAGAAATGTTCCTTCTTTTCCTTTCAGCTTTTTTTCCTTTCTCAGGGGTCGCCACAGTGAATCATCTGATTGGCATGTTTGATTTGGTTCATAGGTTTTTAGGTCGATGCCCTTCCTGACACAACCGTTTTATCGCGGGACAGAAACACGTGACGGCTTTTCAGCTCCTCGTTCCCAAAGTCAGCAATGCTTCTTTTACACGCCACACAGAGATTATTGCAAAAAAACCACCTGCCCGGTTAATGTGGCTTGTTGGCGATCAGGTTCCTGGGACTGCTTCCCTCTCTTACTCATTTTAATATCAATGATGAGAAGCCAAAGTCCAGATAGAGTCGGTCACTGCATTTCTTCACAATTAGCAACATGAACTGTGCTTTTGTTTTCAGCGGGGATTTCCGGATCCTTTATAAAAACTAATTCTATTGGCTGAAGGCCTTCGTGACAATTAGCACTGCCCAATCACGGCGTGGCTCTTATTCTCCCGGGCGCTCCACACACGGAATGATTGAGATAGAGGACTGGAGTGTTTTTCAACTACTGTGCCGCTCGCGTGCCGTGAGATATTGTCTGGTGGACCGCAGGAAATTAACAAATGACACCTAGTTCATCAAAAAAAAAATTGGAAAGCAAATTAATGATCCGCAATTAATATGCCATTGTCGAGTATCTCTGCTGTTTGTTCATCGGCAGAGTAACCGTTGTAATACTCTTCCCTATCAGTAGGTGGCAACATGGAGCTAATTGCTTTGTACTTTGAGACAAGAGAATTAGTGACGCATGGACGGCATTGTGGCTCACGAGACGACTGTATACAGTGACGGTGATTGAGAAGTTTTTGAACAACAAAGATTCTGATTCTATTTCATCATCTGAATGAACTGAACACACAATACAGGCTGAAATCAAAACCTGCTTACAAGTACAGATAAAATATACAGATTTCGTTCAAAGGTACAACTCTGGCAACAGCATCTAGAAAGTGTCAACCGTGAAATGTTCACACTCACCGAGCAAAGGCATGATTGCCCTGCATTGTGTGAGGAAATATTTAAAAATGTAAAAACTCTTGAAGAGAAGATGTCATTTTATTTCACTTCAGCCTCCACTGAATGCCTGGACTGGGTTCGGGACCTGTATAGCTCGGAATCAGTTGGTGGAAAGGACATGATTTTCTGAGAGCAGGAGGACGTTACTGAACTGAGACAGAATCGTGGTTTAATACGAAGCTCTGATATTCTACCTTTGGATAGTTACATAAATATTTGTACGATTGTAACTCTGCAAAGAAGGTATGGTCAACACAAAGTAAGTACCTTAAAAGGTATGCTTTTATAATTTTTAAAGGGTAGTATTGGGGGCCTTGGAGACAAATCACGTGTTTAACTTGTAAATGCAGTTCTACTTACGAAAAATTCAGGTTACAGAACTGCCTCTGGAACGGATTAATTTTGTAAGGGGAGGTACCACTGTTTGTGTATGTATATGTATATAAGACGAATTCCAAAAGAGCGTCAGCGTAGAGCCTTATTTGTAATGGATGCTAATCTTTCTCACTTTTTGCTCAGGAACCTCTATTGGCCGCCTGAGTGGATGCAGAACAGACAATGTATGGGACGTCCTGCAACCGTCTGGAGTCTGAGTGTGCTGCTGTTCTACTTGGTTTGTGGAGACATTCCGTTTCACAAGTCTGAACAATCTTTATTTTTGAAAAAATCTTTTGTTTTGAAAAATGACCGGATTTTCTCCGTTACATGTCTGTCATTTGAGCACTAAAATGTAACCCACAAGGGGACAGCACATGTTGGACATGTTTCAAATAGCGGGGATTTTGGGTGAGACTGAGCCTTCATTCTCCCCGCTGGTGCACCATCACTGTTTTTTTTTTTTTTTTTTTTTTTAATAGAAAATGTCAAATTCTACTTTCCAACCAACTTTATTTCAGTTTTTGAAAAATAACATTCATTGAGTGCATATTATCATTATAATTTAAAAAATAATAATTTAATATTTTATAGAAATAATTATACAGTATTTACAATATAAACAATCTGACACCCCTCAACCCCTCCCAGTCCGCGGTAAAATTGTCGTGTGTTGACCAGTCCACGGTGATAAAAAGGTTGGGGATCCCTGGTATACAGTATACTTAATTTTTCAGACCTCTGCTGGCATCATCACCACATGCTACTCAGGTCTACCAAACCTGGAGCATTACACATTTTAACACAAGTCTAAAAAGTTGACATCTGTAAGTGACAAAAGTTTGTGAATCTCTAGGATTAGCAGTTAATCCCAAACTGAAAAATTAGAGTTAGGTGTAAGTAAGAATCGTGTGTAATTTTAAGAGTTTACACTGTCCCATATCCATGGAACAGATGATGTTTAGCCTTTCCAGAAGTGGTTCTCCAACATAGGCATCATATGTGTGGACGTGTGTGTATGTGTGTATAGATAGGTATGTGTGTATAGATAGATATTTGTAATTTTTCAAAAATTGAGACTTTATCTTATTCTTTATTTGGTATGGAGCAACTCTGTGCACACAATTTATACAGCGCGGCACGATGGTGTAGTGGTGAGTAGAGTGATTTAGTGGGCGGTTCTCACCTTGGTACACAGCAGATGTTTGTCTGGAATCATGCTGATGATGTTGTCGCTATTTTCCCCTTCGATGAGCATCCGGGTGCTGAGCTTTGCTTGAGTCGGATGGATTTCCTCAAGAAGGGGAAGCACGTGTTCCGCTGTAGAGTTAAAGAGATTAAAAATGGCATTAAAACACTGGATTGTGGATTGAGTGTGAAACTGATCTGCCATCTGGACCTGATTGAGTGGAAAGGACTCCAATAGGTACAGTGCTGTATATCCAGTGGTGGGCAGGCGTGTGGTTACATCCTGGGAACATAAAAGATTATTATTATTATTTGGGTGGCACGATGGTGTAGTGGTGAGCACATCCACCTCACAGCAAGAAGGCCTGGATTCACTTCCCAGCCTGGAGTTTGAAGGCGGTTTCCTCCAACAGTCCAAAGACATGCACAGTAGGCTCACTGGCTGTTCCGAATCTCCCCAAGGTGTACGTGTGCGTATGAATGGTATGAGTTCAAGTGTGTGAGTGTTGACCCTGCGATGGCCTGGTGAGTTCTCCACCTTCGCCTGGAGTCAGCTGAGATAAACACCAGTTAGGATTAAGCTGTTCAGAAAATATGAACTGTTATTATAATTATCCCCCAGTGCAGCTAATGGGTTATCAAAGGACGGCCATGTCTCTCACTGTCTATGGTGAGAGGTTCATGAAAAGAACCATTGCTGACTTTTGACAAGAGTAGCAACATAGCCGTAAGCGGGTTTTGGCCCTGTGATGGCCTGGCAAGCTGTCCAGAGTGTACGCTACTCTTGCCGGGGTCGGCTGGGATTGGTGACAGCCTCCCCATGACCCTAATTAGGATAAAGCAGTTACAGACGATGAATGGATTTTATTATTACTGTTGTTGTTAGTATTATTATTATTGTTATTATTTTTTAGTCAAATTATAAACACACAGTTGCTGATTTGATAATTACATGTTTAATGAACTGCTCTGTTTTTGTTCTTACCCTTGTGTTGACTGATGGAACTGCCTCATCAGCGGGGACACTGTCCTTCAACAAGACTGTTTCAGCTGCTGGGACACTGTTCACTGAGAGGTCTCTCTCTGCAGCTGGGACACCGTCCTCTGCCGGGTCAGCCTTCAATGCCTGCACACTGTCCTTTCCAGGGTCAGCATTTGCTGCCTGTTCACGATGCTCTGTGTGATCAGCCTTTGCAACCTGAACACTGTCCTCTGTGGGGTCAGCTTTAACTGCCTGGACACAGAGGCACACACACACACACACACACACACACACACACACACACACACAGCCGTTAGTCTCTTTATTTCTTCCTGTTTGTTTATGATCAGTAGCAGTTAGTTGTGCAGTCTCATCTCGAGATAATTTTTAATAATGTGCACCTGAGGAATGGTGTAATATTCACAGAAGGGAGGCGACATAGGATCGTGTATGGCCTGCACTCGGCCCACCTTTCTGGCAGTAAAATGCAAGGTTGGACGACCTGCCTCAGCCTCATAAAAGTAACGGGGCTTAAATCGCTCAATCAGACAAACACAAGAGAACCAGTGCACACTGAGAGTCTGTATTCAAAAAGTGCTTCTAGTTTTTTATACCGACACCTGCAAGGACTTCAATAAACATCACATGAAATTCATTCGACTGTTCAAGGGGCGGAATGGTGCTGTGGTCATTAGCAAGTCCGCCACACAACAAGAAGGTCCCAGGTTTGTGCTCTTGGCTTGGTGAGCGTGTGTTCTCCCCATGCTTAGGAAAGTTTCCTCCCTCGGTCCAAAATCATGCTCATTAGATGAACTGGCTCTTCCAAGTTGGCTCCAAGTGTGATTGTGAATATTTTTGTGATTGCCCTGTGATAGACTAGTTAGATGCTCTGTACCTTCGTCCAGAGTCGGCTGAGGTAGGTTCCGGTCTCCCCACATCCCTGCTATAATTAAATTAGTTGGCAAATGAAGTAATAAAAGTACCTCAACCCAATGTACGCCACATCTGAGGAGGCTGGAGCCTATCTCAGCCAACAGTGGGAAAAGGTAAGGTATACCCTGAATAGCTTGCCAGACCATCACAGGGCAAACACAGACAAAAATATTCACATTACACCCTTGGAGCAATCATTTTGTTTTATGTAATTTTCTTCAAACTGTCGGAGGAAACCAATCTTCTTGAAGGAAACCCACAAAAACATGGAAACTACTTATAGAGACACCCGTGCTGAGCCCTGGACTCGCACGCAGGACCTTCTTGCTGTTCGGTGGCCGTGCTAACCCTCGCGCCACTGCCGTCCCCTAAAAACAGTTTAAATGTAATCATTCTATATATGGCTTACACTTGACGGTCGTTCAGCAGCATCCCATTTAGCTGCTTCATCGCCAATTCCGCTGCTTCATCGCCAATTCCTCAGCCTCAAACTGTACATATCCGTAGCCCTTTGACTCCTTCTCACCGGAAACATTCAAAAAGAGACATTTCACATTAACACACAGGATTTATATCAAGTCAAACTAATAATACAAGTATGAAAACCTAATGCTAATCACACTTCAAGGATTATTCGGATCCAAACAGCGGAAAGCACCGATCCTGCATGACAGAACCTTTCCAAAGCAAAGGAAGGTGTCAAAAAGGGCCATGCTGTCGATGGACTCGTCCAGGTTTTTAAGGATGAGCTTTTCCTTGGTGTTGGACGGCCTGGCAGATCCCTCCCACTTTGACCACATCACATACATAGGCCGTCCCAGTAGAAGCTCGAAATTAAACATGTCGATTGCTCTTTCAAGTGTGTGAGGAAAAAAAAGTCCAGCTTATTAATTGAAGCCTTATGCAGGACATAAAGCGATAATAAATACAGTAGTAATGTAGGGAACAGTGTTCTCTTTTCCTCTGAGTGGTTTGTATTTACATCATTTTGAAGCATGACATTAACATACGCATAGTCAAGAAAGGACCTGGTCCTTCTGTCCCTGCACAGGTGGACAGACTGTATGTGTCCCGCAGGGTTCAGTCTCCCAGCTAGATGTCCCTCAGTGACACTGGGGTGCAGGCCACTCACATACAGTGCATACATTATTGCAAGTCGAGATGATCTTAACCATAATAATTTTGGAAAAAAGTTAGTAGAAATGTGTACTTTTGGAATCCATATCATGAATGGCAGGTTATTTAGGGATAAAGAGGGCCAGTTTACTTGTGTTACACATAACGGAGCAAGTTTAGTCGACTATATGAGAGCATCAACCTCGTTGTTTCCACGAGTTAAGGATTTTGGAGTTGGCACTTGTGATGTCTCTGACCATTTTCCTATACATTGTTCCTTGAATATCGAGCAACTTGGTATGAATTGTACTGAACGTGATACAGCGGAACTATATTTCCCAACACATTCCCAATCTGGTCCCCACCCAACCAGAGAATGGACCAAATATATATGGGATAAAGAACAATGTGACTTATTTATTTCCAATTTTCATGGACTATTCAATAATTTTAGCAGCAAATTGTTTCAGTATATAGACACGGATATCGAAGATTCACTAAAGGTTTTTACAAAACTGTACCACCAGGCTGCCAACCACAACAAAAGGATATTTTCAGGTTACCGTGACATTAATGTGAAATCACAGCCCCCATGAACTGGATTACTTGAAACATATAAAATATAAAGCACTCCGGGATCACAGAGATAATGGCTTAGATATAACAGTGTATAAATCATTACGTAAATCTTTCAAAACAAACTTCAATTCTAAACGAAGAGATGACGATACTGCACAGAGAGAAAAGCTAGTATCTACAAGAGATAACCCAAAGGAATTCTGGAAAACACTAAAGCACACTGGCTCTATTCGAATTTGTGACCTCTCTAAAGATATTAGTTGTGAAGACTGGTTTGCTCACTTTTCTCACCTCCTTAAAGAAAATGTTGATAATACATACAGACATGATATGAACCCAGAGACTATACAACAGGATGAAGAGCTGGAAACCCTGAAGAGTGACTTTACTGAAAATGAAGTTTTGTATCACATTGATAAACTTTCCAATAATAAGTCACCAGGACCAGATGGAATTGCAATTGAATTTATTAAGGCTTCAAAGAATTATGTCAGCAAATATTTAAAAGTGCTGTTCAATAAGATTTTCTATGCAGGCACTTTTCCAGCTTTATGGGGAAAAGCATTATTTGTCGTTTTTATAAATCAGGTGTGAAAGGTAATCCCAGTAATTATAGAGGCAAATCTCTTATTGATTCAGTTTGTAAGATTTTTACTTCTGTTCTCAATAGCAGGTGAAAGGTTTGGTGTGAGAATAAGAATATTATTGATGAATCTCAGGCAGGTTTTAGGGATAACTACTCTACTATTGATCACATATTTTCACTCCAGGCCATGGTGCAGAAATATTCATGTAAGAAGAAAGGGAGGTTTTATTGTCTATTTATAGATTTCTCCAAGGCCTTTGATACGGTTAACCATAACAGTTTATTGTGGAGTTTGCAGAAAGTTGGTATTTGTGGCAGATTTTATAACATTCTCAAATCAATGTATAGTAATCTATCAGCTTGTGTTAGAACATCCCATGGTCTCTCTCAATATTTTGATTGTAGCACAGGCACAAGACAAGGGTGCATCCTTAGTCCCCAATTGTTCATAATTTTTATAAATCAACTCGTAGAGTGTATGGAACAGTTTGGTGGTCGAGGTTTATATATTTCTCCTGATGTTAGTAATTTGTATGCTCTAATGTTTGCGGATGATGTGTCATCAGTCTCGGATAGTGCTCTCCAGCTGCAGAAGAAAATTTATGGTTTAGAAAAAATTTGTCAACTCACTGGAATGAAAGTGAATATTGCAAAGACAAAGGTTATGGTTTCTAGGAATAGTGGTCCTCTGAGATATTATGAAAAATGTTTTTTTGTGTGGTCAAAGGCAAGAGGTTGTTTCTCATTATAGGTATTTGGGAATTGTGTTCACACCTCGGCTAGTTTGGACTAAGGCTCAGACTACACGAGCCTCTCAAGCTAACAAAGCTCTTATGGCTATCCATAGATATCAAAAGAGAGCAGGGGCTCTGGCTTTTGTAGATCTTTTTAAAATATTCGATGCTATGGTTAAACCCATATTATGTTATGATTCAGAAATTTGGGGTCACACTTATTGTAAAATTATTGAGCAAATACAAATAAAAACTTGTAAATATTTCTTGAAAGTTGGCAAAAATTGTTGCAATAATATGGTTTTAGGTGAATGTGGCAGGTTCCCCCTACAAATTACTTATATGACAAGGACCGTTAAATTTTGGTGTAGACTTTTAAGACTTCCAAGTTCTAGATTACCTCACCAGTTCTATTTAATGCTGAAGGCATTAGATGAGTCTGGACGCACAACATGGGCATCGTATATTAAAAATATTTTGTTTAGACTGGGGTTTGGTTTCACTTCGGTATCACAGGATATTGGTGATGTTGATATTTTTATTTCAGTTTTTAAGCAGAGGTTATCTGATCATCTCTTACAAAATTGTCATTCATCATTACAAAGCACATCTAAGTCCTCTAGTTATTTACTGTTCAAGTCCCTTCTAAATGTTGAAACATACATTAACTCAGATATAGCATCTTATTTGAGAATCTGTCGAGCAAATTTCAGATGTGGTTCTTTCAAACTTTGCACTGAGACTGGTAGATATAAAAATGTTCCTTATAATTTAAGATTTTGTCCTTTATGTGAGAAAAACAATATCTATGAAATTGAAGATGAAATCCATGTAATACTTTATTGGAAAGGCTACACGGGTATACGAAATACATTATTAAGTAAATATTTGAAGTATCCCTTATCACAACACAGTTTTATTAATATTATGTCATCAACTGATGTTAATGCAATCCGAAACCTCTGCTTATTTCTTATCCATGTTAAGAAAATCAGAAATTCAACTGGTCTACAACAATAGTTCATGCTTTCATCTATTCATTTTGTCTGTATTTTGGGCTAACAGCCTTTTATTGAATAAAATGTCTGTCTGTCTGTCTGTCATTCTTCACCAGTCCTTTGGGCAGATGTGTTAAAGACTATTGCTCACTGACAGTATAATTTGTTTAATGTTCTCATTCATCATCAAATGCCATCCATTCTTTGAGCAGATGAGCTAAGAATGACTATTGTTCATTGATTATATAATTCGTATTTTTTTTTTTTTTCATTGTCTACTCGTCAAGATCACTGGTTCCTTGGGGAGATGACCTAAGAATGGCTATTGCTCATTCATAATATAATTTGTATTATGTACTCATTCATTGTCAGATGCCATCCATTCTATAAGCTCACCAGTTCTTTGGAGAGAGGAACTTCATCTAACATATCGTCACTGTGTGATGTATACCTGTTGTTTGTTAATGATGTACTTTGCAGGCAGACATTTGAGTTGATTATATAGATTAGGCATTGTATGGCATCTTAAACTTATCAAAACATTGTAAAACATTGTGGTTACATATGCACTGGGTTTGAACCGAACCTTGTGGAATTAGGTATATGCTGTATATTGTTTATATTTTATCATCAATAAAAATAAGAGTAAAAATTAAAAAGTTTTTCTTAATCATTACTGTATTGTACTACATTAATACTGTTTGAATGAGTAAGACTGTCTATAGAATGTGTTTAAGACGCATATTTTAGCGCATGTAATAGATATACAGCATTTTACTTCCGGCTGCTCATTCGCGCACGTGATGTGATCCATGGAGTTTTACTTCCCGGTACAGAACTCGCGGATAATCTCGATTCGGGGGAGGACTCAGAACTGAACCCCACGAATGTCGAGGGCCTATCACTTGTGGGATTTATACAGTATATTAAAATAAATAAAAACATTTTCATGTTCTCTAACCAGATTTCTGCAGCCACACCCTTAAAACTGAAGCAGTCAAACCATGTTGAGTTACAAATATGTCATTTGAGGCTTCATTCCTATGTAGCTTTTTTTGGCGAATATATTAAACCAAACAATTGGCAGACAAAATAATATAACACCTGGATAGATCATTATTTAAATTTATTTTATTTATAATTGGTTTTATTACAAAGCTCAGGGCAAATGAAGGATCGATCAAAAATTTACATAAATAGAAAAATTATTATTATTATTTTATCACTTTTCATTTTCTACCAGTTAAGTTAAAATTACTTTTTTAAAATACTCTTTTGTTTATAGTAATTGATAGTTTGTACATAATAAACAAATAGATTAATTGAAAGATAAATGCAGCCGTGAGGGAGGGTCACAAACCAGTGTTTCTCCCTCACGCCGGTCCCAAACCCGGATAAATGCAGAGGGTTGTGTCAGGAAGGGCATCCGGCGTAAAACAAATGCCAAATAAACTCTGCGAATCACAAGAAAGAATGACATACCGGATCGGTCGAGGCCCGGGTTAACAACGACCGCCATCAGTGCTGTTAACCAACAGGGTGCTGATGGAAATTGGACTCCTGTTGGTCGAAGACGTCGAAGAAGGAGAGGCGGGAGGCGTGTCCGTAGGCCGTGAGAGAAGAGGAAAGGCATGAGTCTAGGACTCAGAGTAGGGACTTTGAATGTTGGAACTATGACAGGAAAAGGTAGAGAGCTGGCTGACAAATTCCTGTTTCAAGATGACTCCTACTCCATTTCTCTTCCCATCCACACCATGATAAAACAGCTTAAACCTGCTCCTAAGCTTCTAGCCTTGCTACCTTTCCACCTGGTCTCCTGAACACACAGTATGTCCACCTTCCTCCTCTGCATAATGTCAGCCAGCTCACTACCTTTTCCTCTCATAGTTCCAACATTCAAAGTCCCTACTTTCAGTCCTAGACTCCTGCCTTTCCTCTTCTCTCTCTGCCTACGGACACGCCTCCCGCCTCTCCTTCTTCGATGTCTTCGACCAACAGTAGTCCAATTTCCGCCAGCACCCTGTTGGTTAACAGCACTGGTGGCAGTCGTTGTTAACCCGGGCCTCGACCAAGCCGGTATGAAATGTTTTTGTTGTGATTCTCATATTTTATTTGGCATTTGTTTTACGCCGGATGCCCTTCCTGACGCAACCCTCTGCATTTATGGACACTGGCTTGAGACCCCCCCCCATGGCTGCATTTCAAACTACATCTGCAAGTACATGTGCTAAATACATTTACAAATTGAGCTAAAGTTATTTATCTATTCAAAGGCACAAATAAATATTAATACATATTTACAGCACAAAGACATACTATTAATTTTATAAAAGTACTGAGCATTAGGCTGCAGATCCAGGCTGGATGGATTATGATTATTTTATCCATTCATTCTCTGTGCATCAGTGTGTGTGTTCTAACACATGTGCAGGAACCAGATGTGGTCCTAATAAACTGCTTTATTCTCACACTCGCACTTTGTTTGATTGACAGTGCTCAGCTATTATTGTTTACTGATAATATTATGTTTGTTGATTGGTCAGCTCGGGCTTGCACATGCACAGTACTCGTTACATGTTCACTTCCAGTTTACTTCCTGACTCTAGTCATGTGGAACTTATCTCCGACTTTCTCTTCAATATCAGTCATTAAGTTTATTTATAAGATTGTGAATACACATCATTTCTTGTCCAGCGGAACTCAACTCCTGCTGTGGGGGGTGCACATGCACCCTGTACCCCCCCAGCCTACACCCATCTTGAAACCTGCAACAGGACTTACAGAACAGAACCAGAACCAGAAGTGGAAAACATGTACCGTGAATAACCTTCATGAATAATGTACATTTCAGCATCACTGGTTGCAAAGCTCAGTGTTTTAAACTTTCTGTATGAGTGTAAATTATCAGTATATTTTCCTTTTCAGTGCAGCTAACTGGGTTTTTAAAGGCAGGCCATGTCCCTCACTGTCTATGGTTTATGTATTTATTTTATAGAAATAGGTTGTCACTGTCCCCCCAGTGCAGCTAACTGGGTTATGTTATCAATGTCTCTCACTGTCTATGGTGAGAGGTTCATGTAAAAGAACCATTGTTGACTTTCATAAAGAGGAGCTGCAAAGCCGTCAGTGTGTTTCTGTCCCTTGCTAAAAGGATTGTGTCAGGAAGGCCATCCGATGTAAAAACCTCTGCCAAATCAAACGTGCCAATCACTCGCTGTGGTGACCCCTGATAAAGGGGAAAAGTCGAGGGGAAATCATCATATAAAGGAAATTTTAACATATTGAATCAAAACTAAATTAAAAATAAACATACTGTAGTTTAAACATCTATGTCAGCTAAACACAGCCAGGTTTGCCCTGAAATAACTGTGAAGCCTCTATTAATAAGAAAAGTAAGTAAAATATTTATAATATACAAATGGTAATAAGCGGGCAGTAGCGGTTTAGTGGTGTAGGGTGCTGGATTGCTGATCCAAAGGTTGGGGGTTTGCGTCCCACTCTCCACAAGGTTGTCACCCCCCTCCTCTCAGTGCAGCTAACTGGGTTATCAAAGGCCGGCCATGTCTCTTACTGTCTATGATGTTCGGCATGTAAAAGAACAATTGATGACTTTCGACAAGAGTAGGCTGCAAAGCCGTCAGCGTGTTTCTGTCCTGCGATGGCCTGGCGAGCTGTCCAGGGTGTACTCTGCCCTCGCCCGGAGTTGGCTGGGATGGGCACCAATCTCGTCACGACTCTAGATACACTGAGAACCAAGTAAGACTCATTATGACTCTTTTAGGGGGGTCCAGCAGCGGTGCCTAAAATGACTCCCCTAAATCTCCACCTGACTCCCTTTATTATTTTGATGGACTCTCATAGGAGTCAGTTTGACTCTTTTGGGGTTTTTTTTGGCTTTAAAGAGTCCATGTTACTTCCAAATTAGATTAAATTTGTTAGTCAACCTAGATAAATAAAATTAGCATTGAAGGCGCTGTTGCTGGACTCCCCTCTAAATATTTAATTTACCTCAAAAGTAAAACAAAACTAAAACTTTTATTCAAAACAAAATTTATTAAACAATAATCAATAAAACATATTAAACAATTAAAATAAAAGATATTGAACAATAATCAGTCTAAAATAACCCAATGTGCACAAAGGAATATTTTACCAAAACAGCATAAAGCTATAAACTACTATTAAACTTGGAGATATCAAGATATGATTATGAGTGTCTCATTTATCACTGGAGAATTAATGAATTATCCATTTGTGAATACATACACTGATACAAGTAAGAAAAAAGCATTGGTCAGGGTCTTTGTCACACAAATGTCAACATTTTCTGCTCTGATTTGGAAGCTCATGTCATCACTGTCTATTGATGATCCATGCCATTCGATTTGTGTTTGCAGAGCATTCCGTTCACCTCTCTCGATGAGGATTTCCCCAAGGTTCTGTTTTAAGTGGAATGGTAGGGCCATCAGTGCGATGCAGTGTGAGATATCTGAAAATGATACAAGCATTTATAACAGAATATAAAAACAACTATTACATTACATCTATCGATTTTCATAATGTTGGTGTCATTTGACATTTTGTCCTTCATAATCTCAAATTTTGTTGCTATAGTACTTGCAATTAATCAGACACTAATCAAAATATAGTAAAGACTTACATTTCTTCTCAGAATCAAGTTTAGCCGTAGGCAGCTTCTCTCATCTCCTTCACAACCTTAGTCTCCTTCTGGCCGGGAGGCAATCTGGTGAGTTTCCCCACAAGCTGACTCGGGTTACTTTCATACACTGATCACCAATTCCATTCCATCAACCGAATGATTTCATCTGTGATCTGAAAAACACATACACATCACAAACATAATCAATGGATTTTATGTCCTGCAAATAATAAAGTGTATCCATCATAATAATCATAGATTAATTTTGACTTGTTTACACAGAATGT
Source organism: Plotosus lineatus (assembly GCA_024760905.1). NCBI lineage: Eukaryota > Metazoa > Chordata > Actinopteri > Siluriformes > Plotosidae > Plotosus > Plotosus lineatus. Next base: position 7,884,141 of record CM045744.1, read on the forward strand.
GTTTATCGCTAACAAAAGAGAGTCGATGTTTAGTAAAATCGTATCCCACTTACCGCATGCTTTTCAAAAAGGAGTGGGGACTTCTCTGTGACATCTTGTATTGGCTTTAGATCCTCGACAATCATTCTTCTTCTGTAAGGAAACGTTCTGTCCATTCTATCTTTGATTTTGTGGTTGTGTCTTTTCAAATGATCGAGATATCTTTGTGTAAACATCCACTTCGTGTGGACTTCCACAGAAGCTTCATCCTCCGAATCTACATCGGCTGGCAGGAAGTTCCGAACAGCCCAGACATTGTTGGATGGTTTGCAGTCTTTTCCAGTTTCTATTTTGGGCTTTTTCCTCTCTTGCACTTGATCCACTGAGGAGTCTCCTCTTTTCCTAGAATTTTTGAACTTGTTCTTGAGACGATGATGTCATAGTAACCGTGAAAAAAGTAAATAACATTTTTCCAGTAAACATTAAACCATTTTGTATCTTCCTATCTTAAAATGACCAATGATTCAAAGATCACAAACTAAAATCATCACACAGTAAAATGAACAGCAGTGAATAATGTTACATCCTTACCCGAGCATCTGCAGAAGCCAGTCCATAATTTAAATGGGGACATTGTTGAAGAACTGAAGACATTTGAGCATCATATTCACCATATGTAAGATCGCTGAAATTTCAAAATACAACTAATGAGATCACTCATGTAATTACCATGTTGCCACAATACTTCATCAAATGTAACAGAAAATTAAGAGATTATTTCTGTATACAATACCAGTAATATGGCTTTAATACACTTAATTATACTTACAATTTTCCATAATTTGATGTTAGCAAGGAGTGCCTTTTGAGAGACTGAATTGGGCAGCTCGGGACAGAAGATGAGATTTAAGAGTAAACTTAAGGAGGTCTATACTTCTTGACTTGGAATTCAGGCTGGGTCCTGGCAGTATACTGCTGCTGGTTTCCACTGAACTGAACAACATGAAACTTTTGGTTGTTTTTGAACAAGTAGTTTCTTTGTTGGTTGCAAGCAAATTTGATATATCATAAGGAGTACTGTCTGTCTTCTGTATTCCTTTTGGCTTTTTCCCTTTTTTTTTTTTTTTACTCGGGAGTCACCACAGCGAATCATTTGATTCGCACGTTTGATTTGGCAGAGTTTTTTTTTTTTTTTTTTTACATCGGATGCCCTTCCTGTCACAACCCTTTTAGCAAGGGACAGAAACACGCTGACGACTTTGCAGCCTACTCTTTCTTTACGAATGTCAGCAATGGTTCTTTTACATGCCTCTCACCATAGACAATGAGAGACATGACCCGCATTTGATAACCCAGTTGGCTGCACTTGGGGGGGGGGGGGGGCAGTGACAACCTTGTGGAGAGCGGGCCTCGAACCCCCAACCTTTGGATCAGCGATCCAGCGCCCTATACCACTAGACCACCACTGCACCCTATCATAAGGAGTACATGCATGGTAAATAATAATAGAAGAAAGATATGACGTTAGTTCTCTTAATACATTTTATACCTATATATGGCATATTAGTTTGAAATACAGTGGGAGCTCAGTTTATGAATTTAATCCGTTCCAGCGCCTTTTTCGTAACCTGCATTTTTTGTAAATTGAACTGCATTTTACTTGACTCATTCCAAGACCCCCAATACTACGTGCGTGTGTGTGTGTGTGTGTGTGTGTGTGTGTGTGTGTGTGTGTGTGTGTGTGTGTGTGTGTGCATGTGCGCGCGTGTGTTGACCATGTCTTCTTAGCAAAGTTATAATCTTACAAATGTTTATGGAAGGTTAAAAGCCTGAGTCAAGAACTAATGCATGAAACAACAGTAACTCTGTCCTTTACACGGAAAGCATCATGGTAGATTCAGCTCCATAATAGCCAATGGGAGGGAGCTGCGTCATCCCTCCTAGCCAATGGGAGGCCAGCGGGGCGGGATATTTAAACATCATTGATGGGAGAGCAGCTCGTGTATTGTTTGAATGTCTCGTTTTAATGTTTGAATGGGCCTTTTAATGTTCAAGATGGTGCTTTCATAACATGAACTTGTTTCATATCCAGAGACAAAAATTTTAGAAAAATGTGTTTCGTAACCTGAATTTTTCGTTTGGTGAGACTTTCGTAAAGTGAGGTACCACTGTACTACGATGTTTTTGCTTCTTACCTCTGGGTGTTCATAGGAGAACTGACGTGGACGGAGTTGGAGCTTGTTCGCCCTCCCGATTCGTATTTTCTTGCAAGATGTTCTGACGAGAGACATCACCCGACATTTCATTCTTCATGGCCGACTCATTCTTCATGGCACTGTCGGGTATTTCAAGCAGCAGAAATTTGCTGTCTGGAGGAATATCTTCCAGTTCTCCATCTATATATTCTTCCCATTTTGAGTTGTAATATTGGAGTGTGTAATCTTTTCTCTTTATAATTTTTCTCAACAGTGGACCAGAATTTACCCTTATCCACAATAGACAAGATTTTTTTGGACTGGCCAAGCATTACCAATAACCGCATGGTTCCTGCGGCTTTGCAGTCAGACAACTAAGCAGTAAAATAAAGATGTGGTTTTGATATCAACATTGACATTCTGCCTGTGAATAATTCCATGACATTTAAGAGATAACCTACCAATGATACAAACACAACATTTAGGAAATATGATTTTACAAAATGAAGTATTAAGGTCACATTAGTTGGTATCAATATGGCTTAGGCAGTCTTTCACCTGAAGACAAGTACAGGAACTTTTGCAAATATTTCTGAAGTTCTGGTTCTATTCAAAAGTTCTGTTCAATGATCACTTTCTGTAGCACAGCGTGATTCAGCGCAGTTCAAAGTAAAATTACCAGACATGATCAAAATTATTTTCTATGCCAAGTACAAAGAAATAACATGAACTATTGAAAGATTTTATTTATTTATTATTTTTACATATCACATGGTGCCTGGTGGAAATACTCGAGGGCCAAAATGTATGGACATTCTTTATAATACAGGGATTTTAATTTTATGTAAAATTTGAAAAAAAAAAAAAAAAAAAAAAAAAAAAAAATGAGACAGTGGTGGCCTGGTGGTAAAGGTGCTGGATCACTGATCCCAAGGTTGGGGGTTCAAGCCCAACTATCAATGGGTTGTCACTGCTACCCCAGCACAGCTAACTGGGTTATTATAGGCCAACCATGTCTCCACTGTCTATGGTGAGAGGCTGTAAAAAACATTGCTGATTTATTTTTATTAATCACATGGAAGGGGGCAGTGGCGGCCTTGTGGTAAAGATACCCAGATAACTGGATTATCAATGGCGGGCCATGTCTTCGCTGTCTATGGTGAGAGGTTCATGTAAAAGAACCATTGCTGACTTTCCACAAGAGTAGCCGCATAGCCATCAGCATGTATCTGCCCTCTGATGGCCTGGCGAGCCGTCCGCTGCTGTCCACCGCACTGCTGAGATGAGTCGGCTGAGATGGGCGCCTCACTGGGAGCCTGATTAGGATTAAGTGGTTCAGAAAATGAATGAATGAATACTATTACTACTTGAAGGAATAAATTGATAGGGTAAATGAGATGCAACTATGTGTGAGACGCAACTATGTGTATTGTAAATGAGATGCAAGTATGTGTGTATTGGAAATGAGACGCAACTATGTGTGTATTGGAAATGAGACGCAAGTATATGTGTATTGTAAATGAGACGCAACTATGTGTGTATTAGAAATGAGACGCAATTTTGTGTGTATTGGAAATGAGACGCAACTATGTGTGTATTGTAACTTCTGTGTATCTAAAGCTTCCTATTTTACTTGTGATTGTGATATGTGCGCTAGGCACATGAAACTGTTGGGTGGGTGTTCCTGTGTCGTGTTCCTGGGGTGTGGGATTCAGAAAGTAACAATGTATAACAATGAGGAAATGCTTTGAAATGTAATTAGCCAAGTGTTAAGCGCCTCAGGGCACAGACATGTATATGGAAATGCTTTATCCCCAAGTGTTACGTACCGCAATACACAAACATATATGTTAATGCTTTATGAACATGCAATTACTGCTTTGCACGCATATCCCTCTGTATAAATAAGCGGACACTTCATGTGTTCGATGAGCTTCCGATGAATAAACCAGACTGATTTCACTCGTGTGGTTGATTGTCTGTTGCTCCCGGAGCGCTCTCAGACGTTGAGATACAGGAATCCAGGTCGTGCAGATTTAACTAGGAACTTCCACGGAGAAAAGTTCTAACAATTTGGTGACCCCGACGTGATACTCCTGATCAGGTAAGACAAGATTTGTTTGACTACCTGGTTAGCAGTATTTGAGCGTCTGTTATCCCCTTTTTTTATAAGGGACGGTTTATCCCCTTCTCTAGAAGGGACGGTTATCCTCAGTTGCTATAACTGGGAAGAACGCTATACAAATACAAAAAAATAAATAAATAAATAAAATAAAAACGAAAGAAAGAAAAAAGAAGGTGCCCCTGTATTCCTGTATGCCAACGTATTTTTTTTCTGTTGTTTTGTTATTAGAGGGTAAACAATGGGAAATTCCTACCCAAAGCCTAATCCCGGGGAAACCCCCAAGGAATGGATGAATAAATGTGGTCTTGCTTATTATACTGAACCATGCCTTAGTAATCTAGCCGGATGGACGGAGGGACTAGACCAAGTGCCAAACTTTCCTAGAAATGGGACTTTTGATGCAGGATTTCTGACATCCGCGCATCGCATGATTTATGATGGATTGGGCAACCCCTCCTGGGATTATGAATACATGAAGGAGGCTTATGTAAAATGGTATGAGATGCGCTCATATTGGTTAAAACTTGAAAAGCTCTTCGAGCCCAAGAAGGTGACTCAGAGTGTCCCCAAACCTATATTAATGAGTAAAGAAAAGGGAAAAGGGAAAAACACCAAAAGTCCAGCTTGCTGTGTGCAAACTGTGTCCCCCGTAACTCCCCCGTCAAAGAGATAATCCCGACGCATTAAAAACCTTGCGTGCGCAACTTACGGCTTATCTAGTCTCCCGATGGGAGGGAGCTTGCGATCTTTCACACGTAACGAATTGTAAGCAGAAGCGGGGCGAACTAACTTCGGTATTTTGGAATCGCTTTACTGAAACTTGGCGTCATGTAGGAGGATTTGATCTTCGTATCGAAGAGGCAAATTCTATGTTCGTGTCCAGTTTTTTAAGTAATTGTCTCCCAGAGGTCCAGAGCGCACTTAAACCGCATTTCACAGATCGTCAACGTCTCATCGTTAGAACTGCCGGAGAAAGGGTTCGTATGTTAGAATCAGATGGACTATTGAATGTGAAGAATAGGGTAGTGCTGGCGATGGCCCTCCAGGGCCCTCGTGATAAGAATAGAGGAAGGGATTTGTATAGAAAGACCGGAAAGTGTCATTATTGTGGTATAGAAGGGCATTGGAAAAAAGAGTGTAGAAAGAGACAGAGAGACGAATGTAATTCTGCCTCTCGGACCCACCAGGGAGACAACCCGTCTCGCCCCCACTCAGATTCCGCAGGCGCATCGCCAACACGGCCGTACCCGCGGGAGCACGAATAGGGATGCCCGCGGAGTAGGGACCCCGTGACCTGTAGCTTAATGCACCTAGTGTTTAACTCGCCCTGCAATGAGAATCTGCCCCTCCTTCCTATTGTTCTAGAAGGGGTAGAATATCTTTTTGTTATCGATAGCGGTGCGACCCTATCCTCCCTAGGCAGGGACTATCAGGGTGCTGTCTCCTCCAGGTCTACCAGCTCTGTGGGTATAGATGGGGTTCCCTTCTCCTCCCCATATACGCCGCCCCTTCTTTTATGTTTTCCTGATGACCCTACGCTTGATACATTGCAAATATCTTACTCATTTGTATATATGTCCGAATGCCCTTTTAATTTGCTGGGCCGCGATCTCATGAGCATTCTGGGGTTTCAGATCTCTTTCCAGGGCTCGAGCATGACCATTCAAACGTGCGACACCTCCTCTGTTTCTCTGTTGTCATTGCAAGCGCAGCCCTTGCCTTTTAACGTTAATTCGGCGTGCATGGCGAGTTCCACCTCGCCCCCTGTACTCGACACGTTGCCCACCAATCTTTGGGCAGAACATAAGAATGACGTGGGTTATGTGGACTGCGTCCCGTATAAAGCTACCGTGAAGCACATTTCGCCTGTGTACATCCGACAATACCCCTTATTGACAAAAAATGTTGGGTATCGACACCATTTTGGCTTCTCTTCTGGAACAGGGTATCATCGTGCCGTGCACAAGCCCTTATAACACTCCTGTGAACCCGGTTCCCAAGCCGGACGGTTCTTGGCGCCTAACCCAGGACCTCAGAAAAATTAATGAGCTCATCATCCCAGTCTCGCCGGTCGTCCCTGACGTGCCCTCTATTATGGCTTCCATTCCTTGCGATCATACCCATTTCTCCGTGATTGACCTGTGCTCGGCGTTTTTTAGTATCCCTGTTGAGACCAACACACAGCCCCTCTTCGCTTTCACACACCGGCAGCGACAGTACACGTGGACTAGATTACCTCAAGGGTTCATAGATTCTCCTGCTGTTTTTTCGGCTGTGGTTAGGGATGCACTGGGGTCTCTCGACGATCCCGTGGGTTCCTGTGCCCACTCCTACGCCGACGACATCCTGGTGTCCGGCCTAACTTATGAACTGTGTCTTGATGCAACCGTTCAACTGCTCCTCCTACTGGAAAAGAAGGGTTTCAAGGTTTCAAGGCCCAAGCTACAGTTTTGCCTACTGACTGTCATATACCTGGACTACGAACTCTCTCACGGGACAAAACGCCTTACTCAGGATCGCGTCAAGATCATAGTGGACACTCAGAAGCCTGCCACGAAACAGGCGCTCCTTGCTTTCCTGGGCCTCATTACTGCCGCCAATGGATCCCGGACTGCTCCTTTTATGACAAACGTTTAAGCTCTGCCGTGGCTCACACTGACCCTCTCCACCAACCCTTGGTCTGGACTGAGGACATGGTGGACGCATTCAAAGCTCTGAAGTCGGCCCTATGCTCCGCGCCGGCTCTCAGGCTCCCGGACTACACCAAACCCTTTCACCTCTATGTCACGCACCATGCCGGCACGGCTTCTGGGGTTTTGGCTCAGGGCCACGGGGGGGACTGAGACCCTGTGCTTTCCTCTCCAAAACTTTAGATACTGTAGCTCAGGGTTTACCTGCTTGCCTTCGCGCTGTCGCTGCCAGTGCGGTGTTAGTTCTCGAAGCAGAAAAAATAGTGCTCTCCCATCCACTCGTTTTACACACCAGCCATCAGGTTAGGCATATCCTTAATACTCTGTCCACACAACACATGTCTTCTCAACGTCGCTCAGGTTACGAGGCCATCCTTTGTGCTACTGATAATCTAACCATCTCTTGTTCCTCTTCCCTAGATAACGTGGCCCAGGCCCTACAGTGCCTGCTTAATGCTCAAGATGACTGCGAACCGTTGGAACATGACTGCATGGACACCATTGTCCATGACACCAGTATTAGGTCCGACTTATTATCCACGGCTCTCTCCACAGGTCTCTCCCTGTTTGTAGATGGGTCATGCTCGAAACCCTCCGACAGAGTGTTCCTCTGCGGCTACGCAGTATGTTCCTTACCAGACCAAGTTTTGGAAGCGTACTCGCTCCCCTTTAATTCCGCCCAAGCAGCGGAGTTATACGCGCTCACTCGGGCATGCACTCTCGCTTCCGACCAGGATGTTACTATATACACTGACTCTCGTTACGCTTTCGGGGTGGCGCACGATTTCGGCCGTATCTGGCAATCTCGTGGTTTCACTGCTGCTGACGGTAAGCACATTTCACATTCCACCTTAGTCCAGGATCTTATTGTGTCCTGCAATCTCCCGCTCCGTTTAGCGATCGTAAAGACCCGCGGTCATTCCTCTGACCACACTGATGAGGCACGAGGTAACTCTTTGGCTGACCGCGCGGCTAAACAGGCTGCCTTGCTCGGCTCCATGCCGCCGTTCCTGCAGCCCGCGCTAGTGTCAACCTCACACATGCTTAGTGCCGTCCTCCCTGACTTGGATCTGAAATCCCTTCAGTCCTCGGTGTCCACAGAAGACACTGATTTTTGGTCTTTGCATGGCTCTCAACCCTCGAGTGACGGCATTCTACTCGATTCGACCGGTCGCTTATGTCTGCCCACGCACTGTCTTCCTTTCATCGTCCGCGAGTTTCACGGGCCTACACATCGCGGTCGAAGAGGGGTGGTGACAGATATGGAAAAAGATTTTTGTATACGACAACTAGCCTCTACGGTACACAGCATTCTGGACAAATGCCTGATTTGTGCACAGAACAATGGGTCCAAACCACATGCATCACATCAGCATCTGCCGAAACCAGATACTCCCTTCCAGGAGTGGCAGATAGATTTTACTCACATGCCCCGGCAGGGCCCCTTTAAATATCTATTGGTTATCGTGGATAAATTTTCCCGGTGGGTCGAAGCTTTCCCATGTGGGAATGAAAACGCCCGAGTAGTGGTTCAAAAGTTATCACAGGAAATTATTCCCAGATATGGCCTCCCGTTGGGAATTGATTCGGACAAGGGCACACCATTCACCTCAAAAGTCACTCAACTGTTGGCCCAAGAGCTAAAGATCAATTGGCGTTTCCATGTCCCATATCACCCTCAGTCCTCCGGAATAGTGGAACGAACAAACAGAACAATTAAAGGGAAATTACGGAAGGCAATGCACGCCACTGGATCAAGAAATTGGGTTTCAGTACTACCCGTGGTTTTGGCAGATCTGCGAATGACCTCGCAGGTGGCCTTAGGGAATCTATCTCCTTACGAAGTGGTAATGGGGAGACCCTTTCCCGCTCCTTGGAGGAAGGGAAAGCAGGCTTTGGGGACGGAAGATCTTGATATACACATGAGCGAGTATGCCGTGGGCCTTGTTAAGGTCCTAAACGACTATTGGGAACGCACTAATCAGAATACTTCGGTCCCGGCCGATGCAAGCACTCATGCCTTCAAGGTAGGAGACAAGGTGCTGGTCAAAAAATTTGCGAAACTAAATTCCTCTTTGGGAGACACTCCTTACAGTGAGCCCACGGAGATACTCGCTGTTACTCATACCGCCGTACTAACTGACCTCTTTCCACAGTGGATCCATGCTACAAGACTGAAGAAAAGTCCGCAATGATGTATTAAGTGCACTTTGTATTTGTGAAATTTTTTGTCCTCATTTACCTCTCTTTCAGGTATCGAGATACCAGCCCTTCTGGGGTGAATGACTTACTTGTCTTGACCTGATCCAGATACCTAAGTATCACCACCACATCCTCTCGCACACGGGTCGGATAACGCCCATTTAAAATCCATGTTATGTATATACCCCAGCACGGGACAATTACACCACTTACAAAAAATGCGTGACGTAGCGGACCAACTGCGACGCGACGAAAGTCCAAACTATGGCTGGGGATTCCTCCACTCTCTTTTCGGCATGTTTACCCCATATTTAACCATGCTTGTTCCCGTATGTATGTGTTTGTTGTTGGTTTGTGTGTTTGGACCCTGTATTTTTAGGTGTTTGATGAATCGAATCTGGGTCCTGGCTAGTTCCTTCAGCGAACCCCGATGTGCCCGCCTGCCCTCCACCTCTGTCGATGACTGTGGACCCGGGAGTGCGTCGTGTGGATACATCCGGCGATGACTACGGACCCAAGAATACGTCGTGTGTGTGTGTGTGCGTGTGTAATGCTTGGATACATCCGGACGGGAAGGCTACCGGAGCCCTGAGGTACGTGGGCGAAGGGCGATGGGGCTCTGCCTGCCCTTCAAGCACCAGCCTCGGCGCAACCACCGCCTGGTTTCTTCCAGACGGTGACCAACAAGCCACAGGAGGAAAGAGAGACCTCTGGAATGCCACAAGAAAGAGAGGGATCCGGCGTGCCGCTACAGAATTTATACATATTTCATAGTATAAAAAGAGGGGATTGAAGGAATAAATTGATAGGGTAAATGAGATGCAACTATGTGTGAGACACAACTATGTGTATTGTAAATGAGATGCAAGTATGTGTGTATTGGAAATGAGACGCAACTATGTGTGTATTGGAAATGAGAAGCAAGTATATGTGTATTGTAAATGAGACGCAACTATGTGTGTATTAGAAATGAGACGCAATTCTGTGTGTATTGGAAATGAGACGCAACTATGTGTGTATTGTAACTTCTGTGTATCTAAAGCAGGGATCACCAACGTGGTGCCCGTGGGCACCAGGTAGCCCGCAAGGACAATATAAGTTGCCCGCGGACCTGTTCACTGCTATTTTTAGGACAGGCCCATTTTTAGGACAGCGCCACTCTCCATTGAGCTGCATATAATTTTTTTGAATATATTTTTAAATCAAGTCAATATCTTCACATAGATGAATATCATTAATTATTAATAATAACATCTAATTAAATCTAATTAAATGTAAATTGAGCAAATTTGTAATTTCAGAGGTGTGTATCGACCTAGTAGCCCTTCGCATTAATTGGTACCCATGAAGTAGCTCTCAGTTTCAAAAAGGTTGGTGACCCCTGATCTAAAGCTTCCTGTTTTACTTGTGATTGTGATATGTGCGCTAGGCACATGAAACTGTTGGGTGGGTGTTCCTGTGTCGTGTTCCTGGGGTGTGGGATTCAGAAAGTAACAATGTATAACAATGAGGAAATGCTTTGAAATGTAATTAGCCAAGTGTTAAGCGCCTCAGGGCACAGACATGTATATGGAAATGCTTTATCCCCAAGTGTTACGTACCGCAATACACAAACATATATGTTAATGCTTTATGAACATGCAATTACTGCTTTGCACGCATATCCCTCTGTATAAATAAGCGGACACTTCATGTGTTCGATGAGCTTCCGTTGAATAAACCAGACTGATTTCACTCGTGTGGTTGATTGTCTGTTGCTCCCGGAGCGCTCTCAGACGTTGAGATACAGGAATCCAGGTCGTGCAGATTTAACTAGGAACTTCCACGGAGAAAAGTTCTAACACTACTAATAATAACAACAACTCTTTATACGAAACTATGATGCTCATTAAAATGAACATATAAAGTGAAAACAGTACCAGAGATGAATCAACTTGAGTTCAAGCCCCATTCTTAATGGGTTGTCACTGTCCCCCCGGTGCTCTACCTGGGTTATCAAAGCCAGCCATGTCTCTCACTGTCTATGGTGAGAGGTTCATGTAAAAGAACTATTGCTGACTTTCGACAGCGTAGGCTGCAAAGCAGTCAGCGTGTGTCCACTCTGTGATGGCCTGGTGAGCTGTCTAGGATGTACTCTGCCCTCGCCCGGAGTCCGTTGGGATGGGCGCCAGCCTCCCTGTGACCCTAATTAGGATTAAATGGTTACAGAAAATGAATGAATGAAAAAGAAAGCATCCCTAGAAGGAAAAAAGACATACAGCAGAGTCATTTACCAAACATGTACATGGAAGGGGTCATGACCTGGGGTAGATGGGTGCTGTTACATTTAGCACCACGTACATCAAACTTGTGTGGAAAGTCTGCAGTGACTTTGCCCTGGTAAGTGTTTGTAGTGATCGATCAAGGCGTGGTTTGATGCGTTCAATGCCCGATTAAGGTTAAGATGACAAATTTCTTTCAAGTATGTATGGTGCATGTACTCTGAGTGTAAAACTTCTAAATCTATTATCAAAAGCACTGGCTGAGATTAAACCCAATCGTTGATGTTTCTTGAAATGTTCAACAGGTCCCAAGCTGCCCATAGTTTTTTACTCTTCATTTGACTGCAGTAATTTCCCTGTACTAGGACATCACTGGTAGTGATATACACCACGTGACTCATTATTCCTCTCGGCTGGTCGTTGCACAGCAGACCTCAGGTCTGTCGTTAATGCTGGACCTTTACTGCACCGAAATAAGAAATATAGTAAAAATGTGCACATATCTGAAGACATGTTTATTATTTTCACTCATCATTTCAGCCTGTTGCAGTGTGAGCGCCATCATCAATTCAAAGCCAAATTTTGCAAAAGATATTATACCAAAGTATGGCGGACTGAACATAGAATTGGTTCAATCAACTTTGGGAGGAGATTGACATTTTATTTTTTCTAATTTGTGCTCTACACCAGTTTATAAAGACTATTTTGGTTATACTGGAGGCTACTCAATTGTTTTCTCTATTTATTTTAACCATAAATTTTAGATCTCACAATATTAATTCCTCATACTTTAAGTGCAAATATACACACAGACTCTGACAATGCTGCTTCCTGTATTTAAAATGAGACATTCTTCTTTTTCTCACCACTGACACAAGGCATGATGAATATACTGGTCCTTCTCAAAATTAGCATATTGTTATAAAGTTCATTATTTTCTGTAATGTACTGATAAACATTAGACTTTCATATATTTTAGATTCATTGCACACGTCTGAAGTAGTTCAAGCCTTTTATTGTTTTAATATTGATCATTTTGGCAAAAAAAGTAAAGAAAAATCAAAAATCCCTATCTCAAAAAATTAGCATATTTCATCCGACCAAAAAAAAAAAAAAAAAAAAAAAAAGTGTTTTTAATACAAAAAAAGTCAACCTTCAAATAATTATGTTCAGTTATGCACTCAATACTTGGTCGGGAATCCTTTTGCAGAAATGACTGCTTCAATGCGGTGTGGCATGGAGGCAATCAGCCTGTGGCACTGCTGAGGTGTTACGGAGGCCCAGGATGCGTCAATAGCGGCCTTAAGCTCATCCAGTGTTGGGTCTGGTGTCTCAACTTGTTCTTCACAATATCCCACAGATTCTCTATGGGGTTCAGGTCAGGAGAGTTTTCAGGCCAATTGAGCACAGTAATACCATGATCAGTAAACCATTTACCAGTGGTTTTGGCACTGTGAGCAGGTCGTGCTGAAAAGGACTAGTAGGAAGCGTCGACCTTTGACACGATTAGTCTCTTTCCCCGCCTTCTGGTCGAGACGAAAACATGTCAGAGCTCGTACCTTTCTTTGAAAGTGGCCCTCCTTCGATATCACCAAGTCCCGCCCCTTCCTCTCTGCACTTTCTGGTTTGAGAGTGTTCATCCTTACATGCATGATCAGTGGCATTTGTGCTCGAGGAGTTCCTGGAGGGAGAAAATCTCTATTGAACTGTTCTGTGTGTTCTGCATGTCCTCAGTACAGTACATGTACCTAACGCACCAAATCAGGCTCCTTTCCCACCAGAGAGGTGACATTCCATGTCCCGAGGGTCAGAGTAAGTAGCCAAGGATCCGTCCAACAGAATCCATGCCTTTGGCTGCCACCCAACTCGCACTGCACCCGACCCCCAAAACTCCTCCCACGGGTGGTGGGTCCATGGGAGGGCGGACCTATGTCTCCTTTTCGGGCGAGGCCCGGCCAGGCTCCATGGGCATAAGCCCGACCACCAGGCGCGCGCCTTCAAGCCCCTCCCCTGGGCCTGGCTCCAGGAGGGAACCCCGGTGACCTGCGTCCGGGCAAGGGAGACTGCTTCCTGTGCTCTCATGTGTCATGGGGGTTTTTTTGAATCGCACTTCGACCTTCACCCCGGACCTGTTTGCCTTGGGTGACCCTACCAGGGGCATTTGCCCCCGACAACATAGCTCCTAGGATCATTAGGTCATGCAAACCCCTCCACCACAATAAGGTGGCGATTCAGGGAGGGGCAATCTGACATGAAGATCATTAAAATTACATGAAAAAAAATATTCTATTGAAATCCATCATGTAGTTCAACAAAGCAGGTTTTATCTGTCGCCATGCACTTTTATTGTTCCCAGTCTAGTGGTGTAATATATAATATGCATTTATACATCAGCACATCCAGTCATGTGATACTCACATTTCATCAATCCAGCCAGACAAATGTCTTCGTAGTATGCTTGAAACCACTCGGGGAACAAAAGAGACAATTTGACAGTAAAACGGTGCATGCGGTTGAAAAATCGCTTTCACACTGAATCATAAGTGCTGAGCATAGTTGGCTGTGAAAAACCTCCAGGTTCCTCCTCCTGGGTCAGGGCAAATGCTGCCACCTGCACAGTTGCTGTGAGAAAGGAGAGTCACTGGGTGGGGACCCCTTGGGCCCCAGAGAAGCAGAGTCGGAGGTGGTAGCAATAGTGTGCGTGGCACTGGCGGCACCAGCATCGGTTGCAGTAGCAGTGTTACTGGTGGTGTCAGGCTCAAGGTCAGTTGGGTGCATATCTGACTCATGGGGCACATTGAGAATGAAGACGCTAGATGAGCTTCAGCAAGGCAATGCGGCAGGGCCGGTGGGGGCCATCGTTCACCAGATGGTTGTAATCCCAGGTCCGACCGTACCGACCCATCATTTGGCTGATGCCTTAGCTTTCCTCACCTCCATCGCAATTTCTGCCGGACCAAAATTCTGTCCTGGGGCTTGTGGCACTGTAAGCAGTGCACATAGTTGCGATTAGGGATCTAGTTTCTTAAAACATGCTGATACACACTCAATTGAGACACCCCCCCCCCCCAGGAAAAATAAAATATGTCCTGAATATAAATCTTTACAACTTTTATTAAAAAAAATATATATGTGATAACCTGTACCATCTGTGGATTGCAATACGTGGGAGAAACACGCAATACCATTGCAACTAGCATGAACCAACACAGACACAAGATCACCCAACATAAACATTTAAATAAATCTACAAGTATTTTACCTCACATGGATTGAGAGCTTCCTATGTTGTCTCGTGTCTTAGGGGTTTGTTTTGAATCGCACTTTGTCTGGACCTTCACCCTGGACCTGTTTGCCTTGGGTGACCCTACCAGGGGCATTTGCCCCCGACAACATAGCTCCTAGGATCATTAGGTCACGCAAACCCCTCCACCACGATAAGGTGGCGATTCAAGGAGGGACATAGGAATCAGTCTCCCTTGCCCGGACGCGGGTCACCGGGGTTCCCTCCTGGAGCCAGGCCCAGGGGAGGGGCTCGAAGGCGAGCGCCTGGTGGTCGGGCTTATGCCCATGGAGCCTGGCCGGGCCCAGCCCGAAAAGGAGACATGGGTCCGCCCTCCCATGGACCCACCACCCGTGGGAGGAGTTTTAGGGGTCGGGTGCAGTGCGAGTTGGGTGGCAGCCAAAGGCATGGGTTCTGTCGGACTGATCCTCGGCTGCTTACTCTGACCTTCGGGACATGGAATGTCACCTCTCTGGCGGGAAAGGAGCCTGATTTGGTGCGTGAGGTGGAGAGATACCGACTAGATATAGTCGGGCTCACCTCAACGCATACCTTCCCCTCTCCAACCATCCATCTCCAAAGAGGCTGGACCTTCTTCTATTCTGCACTTGCTCATGGGGAGAGGCGGGGAGGCGGTGTGGGTATTCTTGTTGCCCCCGTCTCGGTGCCCAAATGTTGGGGTTCTGCCGGGTTGACGAAAGGGTAGCTTCCCTCCGTCTTCGGGAGGGGGGGACGGGTCCTGACTGTTATTTGTGCTTATGCACCAAATGACAGTTCAGAGTACCCACCCTTTTTGGAGTCTTTGGGGGGGGTGTTGGAGAACGCTCCCTCGGGAGACTCGCTCGTTGTCTTGGGAGACTTCAACGCCCATGTGGGCAACGATAGTGTGACCTGGAAGGGTGTGATCGGTAGGTACGGCCTCTCCAGTCTGAATCCGAATGGCGTGTCGTTGTTGGACTTCTGTGCTCGTCACAGTTTGTCTATCACGAACACCATGTTCGAACATAAGGGTGTCCATAAGTGCACTTGGCACCAGGACACCCTAGGTCGCAGTTCGATGATTGACTTTGTAGTCGTGTCATCGGACTTGCGACCATATGTTCTGGACACTCGGGTGAAGAGAGGAGCTGAGCTGTCTACCGATCACTACCTGGTGGTGAGTTGGCTTCGGTGGTGTGGGAGGTTGCCTTCCAGACCTGGCAGGCCCAAGCGTGTAATCAGGGTCTGCTGGGAACGCGTTTGGCGGAGCCCCTGTCCGAGAGGCCTTTAACTCCCACCTCCGGCAGAGCTACAACCACGTTCGGAGGAGGCGGGGACATGGAATCGAATGGGCCATGTTTCGTGCCTCCATTGCTGAGGCGGCAGCCCATAGCTGTGGCCGTAAGGTCGCCGGTGCTTGTCGTGGCGGCAATCCCCGAACCCGGTGGTGGACACCTGCGGTGAAGGGGGCCGTCCAGCTGAAGAAGGAGGCCTATCGGGTTTTATTAGCCTGTGGGACTCCTGAGGCAGCAAACGGGTACCGGCAGGCCAAGCGTGCTGCAGCCGAGGCTGTCGCAGATGCAAAATCTCGGGCGTGGGAGGAGTTCGGTGAGGGCCTGGAGAGTGATTATCGGTTGGCCTCAAAAAGGTTCTGGGCCACCATCCGACGCCTCAGGAGGGGGAAGCAGTTCTTCACAAACACTGTTTACGGTGGAGGTGGGGAGCTGCTTACCTTGACTGAGGATGTTGTTGAGAGGTGGAGGGAATACTTTGAGGACCTTCTCAATCCCACCAACACGCCCTCCGTGGAAGAGGAAGACCCTGGAGGATCGGGAGAGGGTCCGCCCATCACTGGAGTGGAGGTCACTGAGGTTGTCAAAAAGCTCCTCGGTGGTCGAGCTCCGGGGTTGGGCGAGATCCGCCCGGAATATCTCAGGGCTCTGGATGTTGTAGGACTGTCTTGGTTGACACGTCTCTGCAACATCGCGTGGTCATCGGGGGCTGTACCTCTGGATTGGCAAACTGGGGTGGTGGTCCCAATTTTTAAGAAGGGGGACCGGAGGGTGTGTTCCAATTATCGGGGAATTACACTCCTCAGCCTACCTGGGAAAGTCTATGCAGGGGTACTAGAGAGGAGGATCCGACCGATAGTCGAACCTCGGATTCAGGAGGAACAATGTGGTTTTCGCCCTGGCCGCAGCACTCTTGACCAACTCTCTACGCCCCACAGGATTCTGGAGGGGGCATGGGAGTTTGCCCAATCTGTCCACATGTGCTTTGTGGATTTGGAGAAGGCTTTCGACCGTGTCCCTCGAAAGATCTTGTGGGGCGTGCTCCGAGAATACGGCGTTCCGGATCCGTTGCTACGAGCTATTCGGTCGCTGTATCACCGGAGTCAGAGTTTGGTCCGTATTGGTAACAGCAGGTCGGATTCGTTTCCAGTGGGAGTTGGAGTCCGCCAAGGCTGTCCTTTGTCACCGATTCTGTTCATAATTTTTATGGACAGAATTTCTAGGCGCAGTCGAGGCGATGAGGGGTTCTGGTTTGGTGGCCATCGGATATCGTCTTTGCTTTTTGCGGATGATGTTGTCCTTTTGGCTTCATCAAGTCGGGCCCTCCAGCTCTCATTGGGCGATTCGCGGCTGAGTGCGAAGCAGCCGGGATGAAGATCAGTACCTCCAAGTCCGAGGCCATGGTTCTCAGTCGGACAATGGTGGAATGCACCCTCCGGGTCGGGAATGAGGTCCTGCCCCAAGTGGAGGAGTTTAAGTATCTTGGGGTCTTGTTTACGAGTGAGGGAAGGATGGAGCGAGAGATCGACAGACGGATCGCTGCAGCCTCCGCTGTTAAGCGGTGCCTGTACCGGTCCGTTGTGGTGAAAAAGGAGCTGAGCCGCAAGGCGAAGCTCTCAATTTACCAGTCGATCTACGTTCCAACCCTCACCTATGGTCACGAGCTTTGGGTAATGACCGAAAGAACAAGATCACGGATACAAGCGGCTGAAATGAGCTTCCTTCGCCGGGTGGCGGGGTTCTCCCTTAGAGATAGGGTGAGAAGCTCCGCCATCCGGGGAGAGCTTGGAGTAGATCCGCTGCTCCTCCGCATTGAGAGGGGCCAGTTGAGGTGGCTCGGGCATCTGGTCAGAATGCCCCCCCGGACGCCTCCCTGGTGTGGTGTTTCGGGCATGTCCAACCGGGAAGAGACCCCGGGGTCGACCTAGAACACGCTGGAGGGACTATGTCTCTCGGCTTGTCTGGGACCGCCTCGGTGTCCCCCCGGGAGAGTTGGAGGAAGTAGCTCGGGAGAGGGATGTCTGGACCTCTTTGCTAAGGTTGCTGCCCCCGCGACCCGACCCTGGACTAAGCGGAAGAAGATGATGATGATGATGATGATGATGATGATGATGGATTGAGAGCAATATCCATAACTGGTCTACAGGCCTCCTTCATGGACCTGGGGAGAAAGAAAAGCATGAATGGATTAAAAATGGGATCTTATCCCAACCCCTAATCCTCATCCGAACCCCAACCTGGCTCTATCCCCCATCCCCTCCTAGGCCCCAACTTAATCTCTGTTTGGCTGCCCTAGAGGATAATCCTTCACTGCCTCCCTCTAGTGGCCCAAAATTTAATTTACATCTGCCCATTAAAAATTAAATTCGAGTTTACCCCAAACATCCGAAGGGCAGCTTGGTGCCCGAACTGCTGGTCCCTGAGGTGATCTGAATGGCACGGGGAAGGACTGTGCACAACAGTTCACACCAGGAACCCTGGTTCTTAGGTTAGTCAGTAGACTTTCCTGACGTCTAATTCCTAAGCTTAAACCCTAACATGACTAATGCAGCCATGAGGTGGGGGGGGCACTAACCAGCGTCTCTCCCCCTCATGCCAGTCCCAAGTCCGGAGAAATGCAGAGGGTTGTGTCAGGAAGGGCATCCGACGTAAAACCAATGCCAAACATTTATGATGCAAATCAGAAGTATTACCGCCATACTGGATCGGTCGAGGCCCGGGTTAACAACGACTGCCATCAGTGCTGTCAATCAACTGTTGGTCGAAGATGGACTACTGTTGATCAAAGACGGAGAGGTGGGAGGCGTGTCCGTAGGCAGAGACAGAAGAGGACAGGCATGAGTCTAGGACTGAGAGTGGGGACTTTGAATGTTGGAACTATGCAAAGAAAAGGTAGAGAGCTGGCTGACATGATGCAGAGGAGGAAGGTGGACATACTGTGAGTTCAGGAGACCAGGTGGAAAGGTAGCAAGGCTAGAAGCTTAGGAGCAGGGTTTAAGCTATTTTATCACGGTGTGGACGGGAAGAGAAATGGAGTAGGAGTCATCTTGAGGGAGGAGTTTGTCAGGAATGTTCTAAAAGTGAAAAGAGTGTCAGACAGAGTGATGAGTCTCAAGTTAGAAATTGAAGGTGCTCAATGTTGTCAGTGCTTATGCCCCACAGGCAGGATGTGAGCTAGAAGAGAAGGAGAGATTCTGGAGTGACTTAGATGAAGTGATGCAGAGTACCGCCAAAGGTGAAAGAGTGGTCATTGCTGCAGACTTCAATGGACATGTCGGTGCAGGCAACAGAGGGGACGAGGAAGTGATGGGTAGGTTTGGTATCCAAGACAGGAACGCAGAAGGACAGATGTTGATAGATTTTGCAAAAATGATGGAAATGGCTGGGGTGAATACTTTCTTCCAGAAGAAACAGGAGCATAGGGTGACTTATCAAAGCGGAGGTAGGAGCACACAGGTAGACTACATCTTGTGTAGGCGATGTAATTTGAAGGACGTCAGTGACTGCAAAGTAGTAGTGGGTGAGAGTGTTGCCAAACAGCATAGGATGGTGGTGTGCAGGATGACTGATGGTGAGAAAGGTGAAAAAGGCAAAGGCAGAGCAGAAGACAAAGTGGTGGAAGCTGAAAAAGGAAGAGTGTCATGTCTTCAAGGAGGAGTTGAAACAGGCTTTGCGTGGCCAGGAAGTGCTTCCAGAGGACTGGACAACCACAGCAAATGTGATCAGGGACACAGGTAGGAGAGTACTTGGTGTGTCCTCTGGAAGGAAAGTAGATAAAGAGACTTGGTGGTGGAATGAGGAAGTGCAGGAGTGTGTACAAAGGAAGAGGTTAGCTAAGAAGTGGGACATTGAGAGGACCAAAGACAGTAAACAGGAGTACAGGGAGACACAGCGTAAGGCAAAGGTAGCAGTGGCTAAGGCCAAACAGAGGGCGTATGATTACTTGTATGATAGGTTGGACAGTAAAGAGGGAGAAAATGATCTATACAGGTTGGCACAGCAGAGAAATAGAGATGGGAAGGACGTGCAACAAGTTAGATTGATAAAGGACAGAGAGGGAAATGTATTGACTGATGACAGAAGTGTGCTGGGAAGATGGAAAGAGTACTTTGAAGAGCTGATGAATGAGGAAAATGAGAGAGAGAAAAAAAAAGAGTAGAAGAGGTGACCATTGAGGAGCAGGATGTAGCAAAGATCAGTAAGGGTGAAGTGAGAAGGGCATTGAAGAGGATGAAGAATGGAAAGGCAGTTGGTCCTGATATACCTGTGGAGGTATGGAAGTGTCTAGGAGAGGTAGCAGTAGATTTTCTGACAAGAACATTCAACAATGTACTAGAGAGTGAGCAGATGTCAGAGGAGTGGAGGAGAAGTGTGCTGGTGCCCATTTTTAAGAACAAGGGAGACGTGCAGAGTTGTGGCAACGACAGAGGGATAAAGTTGATGAGCCATACGATGAAGTTATGGCAAAGAATAGTGGAAGCTAGACTAAGGGCAGAGGTCAGCATTTGTGAACAACAGTTTGGTTTCATGCCAAGAAAGAGCACCACAGATGCAATGTTTGGATCAGAAATGAGTATATCAGAGGGACAGCCCACGTAAGATGTTTTGGAGACAAAGTCAGAGAGGCTAGATTTAGATGGTGTGGACATGTACAGAGGAGGGATAGTGAGTATATTGGCAGTAGGATGCTGAGGCTGGAACTACCAGGCAGAATGCCTTGAGGAAGACCAAAGAAGAGATTTATGGCTGTGGTGAAGGAAGACATGAAGGTCGTTGGAGTCAGAAAAGAAGATGCGGAGGACAGGGTGAGGTGGAGGCGGATGATTTGCTGTGGCGACCCATGAAGGGAGCAGCCGAAAGTAAAAGAAGAAGAAGAAGAAGAAGAAGAAGAAGAAGAAGAGGTGTGTTCTCCTGAGTGTCCACTAGATGGCAGCACGAGAGAGCAAATCTCTTTCTGCAGAGCTCTGAGGAAAAAATGAAGGACCATATTAATATCAGATAGTTATACATTTTATTTGAATTAACGATAATAAATTCAGAATTTATACTTTTAAACAAAAGAAGTGGAAAGTAGATATCGTCTTTCTCTCTCTGTCTGTCTCTCCCTCCCTCCCTCTTACACACACACACACACGCATCTACGTCACACTGACCCTCCCCCTGTCCGGAAGAGAAACAGAAGTGAAAGTTAAAGTAATGTTGTTGAGAGAATAAATGGTTTGAGGAGTAAAAACACAGTGAGGATCTGAATCTAAAGCTGTAATATATAAACACTGAACTGAGAGGAGATCCAGAACAGGTTGGTGGGTTTGGACTGAAGTGGGAAGGTACACGGGTTGTTTTCGGACTTGATGGTGTGAATATTTGCTGTAAGTGAACTCTGTTCTGATCCAGGGTTTGATTTCACACTCGGATGTTGGAGGGAAGTGAACGTGTGTCCTGCTGGAGTCTGGAGAAGGAAACATGAGCTCCAACATGAGTGTGTCTGGAAAACAGGACTTAAAGAAAGATGAGAGGTGAGTTACTTTACCTTCAGCACCAATACATCAATAAATCCAGCCCGTCTCAGGGGAAACACATCTGGATCTCTAAACACTCCCCGGTCACCATGGGAACTAAACTGTGGTTGAAGGGTTTAATAGCAGTGAAGATCTGACTGATCTGATGTGAGAAGAGTTTAGAGAAATCATTCAGTGAGAGAACAGTAGAAACGCCTGTGGAATGTGGAGCAGAAGAGCAGCACAGCTTTGAGTCAGTGAACTCTACAGGCTTTAAGCCCAGCGGAGCCAGTTCTCTGGGACCGGGACTCCTGCCATCGGTGGAATTCCTGAGGTACGAGGCGCCTCCTGTTGGAATAAGTGTTCAGACTGGAGCTGCATTCAAACGAGGAATTATTGGTGTTTAATGATGAACACATTGTTTAACAGCACTGAGACAGCAGAGTGTTCATGATTACTGATATTTCTGTTGGGTTATAGAATGATGAGATATCAGAACCACCAGAACCCAGCTGTGTGTCTATGAAGAGTGATGAGTCCATGGGATTTCCAATTTATTTCAGATCCAGTTGTGATGATGTGAGGTGAGTATAGTGAAAAGTTTTACAGCAGTGATCCACCTGATCAAACTCTCTGGTGTGATGATGAAGCCCTTCATGATGTTTATCAGGTGTTAAAGCAGTTCAAAACCTATTGTCCATATTACATGAGAGTTTTATTTATTTACAGAACCCAAAGGAAGAAATCAAACCTCAGCACCAATCATATTCAAGGTGTGTGTGTGTGTGTGTGTGTGTGTGTGTGTGTGTGTGTGTGTGTGTGTGTGTGTGTGTGTGTGTGTGTGTGTGTGTGTGTGTGTGCGTGTGTGTGTGCGTGCGTGTGTGTGTGTGTGTGTGTGTGTATTTGTGTGTGTTTAATCTGTGAAACTTGTGTGTGAGGAGGTTGCAGGTTTTATTTAAAGATGATAATAGGGCGCAGGATCGCTGATCCTAAGGTTGGGGGTTCGAGTCCCCACAGGGTTGTCTCTCACTGTCTATAGTGAGAGGTGTGTAAAAGAACCATTGCTGACTTTCGTAAAGAGGAGCTGCAAAGCCGTCAGCATGTTTCTGTCCCTTGCTAAAAGGGTTGTGACAGGAAGGGCATCCGACGTAAAAACCTCTGCCAAATCAAATGTGCAAATCATTCACTGTGGCGACTCCCGAAAACGGGAAACCACAAAAAAGCCGAAAAGGAAAAGAAGAAGAAGAAGCATGTCCAGATTAAGTGATGTGCAGGTGCATTGTGTGTAATTAGACATAGTTTGAGTTGTCACTGTGGTAATAGAAAGAGACTTAAAATAAACTCGTCTCTCACTGTGTAAGATTATAATATTTAGATCTGTTCCTGTGTGTTTCTCACCAGGAGCTCCAACACAAAGTCATCACTCTGATAAAGAACGAGCTGAAGAGGTTCAGGAAGCTCCTGAGTCCGGATTACCCAGCATGCACTGAGAGGAAGGTGGAGGATGAGGAGGATGTGCACGGTGTCAGAGACGGAGCGCTGAAGATCACACTGCACGTCCTGAAGAACATGAAGCACACAGATCTCGCTAACACACTGCACTACAGTAAGGGCTCTGAGTCCTGACTTTATTCCATCAGGTTCACTTCAGACAGGAAATTTTTTCAGATCCAAACACTTTCAGTTTGAACTTTGATTTTAGTATCATGCACATCTGGGGCTTTTCTGTTCTGCTGGTGCTCCAGCTCGTGGTTCCTCTGTACGATGGTTCTGTTCCTTCAATAATATTTACTCCATGAATCAGGAATGAACAGCAGCATTGGAAAGAATTTTGCATTTGATATTGTGTTGAGTGATTTTACATTAAAACATGTTATTACTTTGTTTATTAGCGTCTGCGGCCTCTGTGTGTCAGTTAAAGTTAAAATCCAACCTGAGAGAGAAGTTTCAAATAATTCATGAAGGATTCTCACAGCATGGAAGCTCAGCACTTCTGAATGAGATCTACACAGAGCTCTACATCACAGAGGGTTGGAGTGGAGACGTCAATAACGAACATGAGGTGAGACAGATTGCGACGGTGTCCAGGAGACCAGCGACCCAGGAGACACCCATCAAATGTAATGATCTCTTTAAAGACGCGTCCATCAGAAGTGTGCTGACTAAAGGAGTCGCTGGAATTGGAAAAACCGTCTCTGTGCAGAAGTTCATTCTGGACTGGACTGAAGGAAAAGCGAATCAGGACGTCACCTTCATGCTTCCACTTCCCTTCAGAGAGCTGAATCTAATGAAGGACAAACATCTCAGTCTGATGAACCTTCTTCATCACTTTTTCCCAGAAATGCGAAAATTAGAATGAATAGACTGTGACCTCTACAAAGTGGTTTTAATCTTTGATGGTCTGGATGAATGTCGACTTCTAAAATTTCTAGGAGAACGAGAGTTTGTCTGATGAGACAGAATCCGCCTCAGTGGATGTGCTGCTGACAAACCTCATCAAGGGGAATCTGCTTCCTTTTGCTCTCCTCTGGATCACCTCTCGACCAGGAGCAGTCAATCAGATCCCTCCTGAGTGTGTAGACCAGATAACAGAGGTGCGAGGTTTCAATGATCCTCAGAAAGAGGAATACTTCAGGAAGAGGATCAGTGATCAGAACCTGGCCAACAAAATCATCTCATACATGAAGTACTCAAGAAGCCTCGACATCATGTGTCACATCCCCGTCTTCTGCTGGATTTCAGCCACTGTTCTAGAGAGAATGTTGGGCGAAGCAGAGAGTGGAGAGATTCCCAAGACTCTGACTCAAATGTTCACACACTTCCTGATCTTTCAGATCAAACACAAGGACAAAAAGTACCATCAGAAGCATGACCCTGATCCTCAGAAGACCAGAGAGAGCATCCTGGCACTGGGAAAACTGGCTTTCCAACAGCTGGAGAAAGGAAACCTGATCTTCTATGAGGAAGACCTGAGAGAGTGTGGCATTGATGAGAGAGAAGTATCTGTGTACTCAGGAGTGTGCACCCAAATCTTCAGAGAGGAGTTTGGGCTTCACCTGGGGAAGGTGTTCATCTTTGTACATCTGAGTGTTCAGGAGTTTCTGGCTGCTTTATACGTGTTTCTCACCTTCGTGGTTATAAAGAGAAATAAACTAATGGAGCAAAATACTGGAGTTTTAAAACATTTCAGAAATCCAAGCATGTGTGATTTGCTGAAGAGTGCGGTGATCAAGGCCTTACAAAGTGAGAATGGACACCTGGACCTGTTCCTCCGCTTCCTCCTGGGTCTCTCACTGGACTCCAATCAGACTCTCTTCTGAACCATAATAACACAGAAAGGAAGTAGACTTCACAGCCAACAGGAAACAGTGGAGTACATCAAGAAGAAGATCAGGGAGAATCCATCTCCAGAGAAATCCATCAATCTGTTCCACTGTCTGAATGAACTGAATGATGATTCTCTAGAACAGGAAGTCCAAACTTACCTGAACAGAGGAGGTGACGGTCGTCTCAGGGGAACCAGACTCTCTCCTGCTCAGTGGTCGGCTCTGGTGTTTGTGTTGCTGAACTCAGAACAGGAACTGGATGAGTTTGATTTGAGGAAATTTGACCCGTCAGAGGAATGTTTTCTGAATCTGCTGCCGGTGGTCAAAGCCTCCAGAAAAGCTGTGTGAGTGTTTTATTTATAAATGTTTTACTGTGAGGTTTATTATTTTAATGGAACACTGAACTGCACTGTTGGGACGAAAGTTTATTCTTAGTTACTCGAATCATCTTTAAGTAGTGGTTCGGGTGCTGCACTCATGATCTGGAGGTTGTGAGTTCAAATCCCACTGAGACCCTCACTGTGCTAAGACCCCTTGGTAAGGTCTCAACCACAAGTGTGCCTCTGTTCACCCAGCAGTATAAATGGGTACCAGTAAAATATACTGGGAAGGTAACCTGCGATGGACTAGCGTCCCATCCAGGGGGAGTTGAACTCCTGGTCGCTTCACGCTACGGAAACCGGGGATAAGCACCGGCTTGATGAGCCACGAGGCTAAGCCACTAGGCTCGGGTGTAAAAACCCATCAGACTTACTTTACTTTTACTGACGATTGTTTCACTTTTTACACCAAAACGTAATGTGTCCTCTGAGGGACACGTGAGAGAGAATAAGGAAACGTTCACACCTGTCTTGTTGGGTTTGGACTGATCGGACTTTCTCATTAGTTTGGATGGATGTGGATACCCCACCCGTATTTTGAACACCCCACCTGTATTAAGGTCCACAACAAACAACTGTGTGTGTAAATTCGGAGGTGATGAGAAGACAGATGTGTTAACTGTACAAGCACAGAGAACAATACACACCAGCTGTTTTAGTGTCTTTGTGAAATTCCACCGAGAACTCAGTGTAGAGTCCTAGGAGTACAGGCGTGTTCTGAAGTGGGCGTGTCCAGGTGTAGAGTTGTTTATTCCCTATAATAAAATGCACTGGATGTGCAGTGTTGGTTGCAGAAACCTGAAGACAGATCAGAGTGGAGTGTGTGTATCTGCTCGCTCCTGGTTCTCTTCAGGGCTGTAGTCAGCTGTAAACACGGGTATACGCCATATACTCACTTATTTTATTTATCATGCAGCCTGTACACACTTATTTTACCTTGCAAGATTGTTTATTAAAGGTTTTTTTTTTTTTTTAACAAGTGAAGTTTTTTTTTAATATTTAAATATTTCCTATATTTGTATTTAAGAGCCATGCCATGATTGGGCAGTGCGGATGTCACGCAGGCCTTCAGCCAATAGAATTTGTTTTATACAGGAAACGGAAATTCCCGCTAAAAACAAAACCCCGGTTCATGTTGCGAATTGCTAAGAAATGTACTGACCTTCTGCATCTGGATTTTCTCTCATAAACATCTATTTTAAAATGAGCAGAAGAGGGAAGTGCTCCCATGAACCCGATCTCCAACAAGGTACATTAACCAGGCAGGTTTTTTTAAGAAACGCGGCAATAATATCTCTGACGCTGAAAAAATGATGTCACACACCACGCGGACTCTGCCTCAGGCTCAGCACGCTCTGAGTCAATCTAGATTCCTGTAAATTATATTCCACTTCTCTCCAGCATAACGATCATATTAATGTGATTTATATGATAAACGATATGGCATGTTATTATTGTAAAGTTCTAAAGTTTCTTTCCTGAGCCGTCAGAGTCACTGTAAGTGCTACACATGCGGCACGTGCCCTGCAGGCCTGTGGGCATCGTGATGGTGGCATTAATATATATATATATATATATATATATATATATATATATATATATATTTATTTATTTATTTATTTATTTCCATGTAATGTTAATATTGTTTTCTATAAATAGATCAATTTACTGCTCATAGAGTCACAGGTGTGATGAGTCGAGTATAATGAGAACAAATTAATGTTTGTTTCTCTCACATTGTGTATGTTCCAGGTTTATGAGGTCATCAGCAGGGATTTGTACAGACGGTTCAGTGCAGACTTGAATAGTTCAAGTTCGGCTGGACCATGTGTGCAGAAAGCAAAACTTCTGTTATTTTACAATGATATTATATCTTAAATCTTTGTGTATAATGTAATTAAAAGGCTGTTAGCATTTCAAATGGTTTAAAAATAAGTATTTAAAAATGTCCCTGTGTGAGGGAGACACCGTCCCCCTGCGCGCCGCACACTTTGGGCCTATGGACCAACATGCTGCCTCGATCTCTTCATTATGACGTTCGGCTGCTGGAGCCTCATAGTACACGCACTTATTGTATATTTCCCACTTCAGCACTGGTTCTGTTCCATGATAAACTTTGGCTGTATTATGGCTGTGTTTGTGTGTGTGAGATCAGTGTTGTGATATTTCATCATTTCTCTTCCAGTCTGTGTGAGTGTAATCTGACACAGGAAAGTTGTAGAGTTCTGTCCTCAGTTCTCAGTTCAACCTCCTCCAGACTGAGAGAACTGGACCTGAGAGGAAATGAACGGATTCAGGATTCAGGAGTGAAGCTGCTCTCTACTGGCCTGAACAACCCACACTGTACACTGGAGATACTGAGGTACACACACACACACACACACACACACACACACACACACACACACACACACATACACACACAAACACACACCACATACATGGCTGCCAATTAGTAGGTAAAAACGTGCTGAGTACAGAAACCTTCACTGTTTCACTGTATTATGGCTGCGTGTGTGTGTGTGTGTGTGTGTGTGTGTGTGTGTGTGTGTGTGTGTGATCAGTGTTGTGATACGTATTCGAAGAATAATGACGGCTATTTCGTGAAAAATAAACAAACCATAAACTTTCGCTGCGATGAATGCAAACAAGAAAATGTATAAGCCACTCAGAGTACCATCGCTTGCCAAATTTAGCGACTGCACGTGTGTATGGACACTGTTTATGCGGGAAGTTGGGCCACCGAGCTCATCACCGAGCAGAGAGTACAGCCATTACATCGTGTTTAATATCGAGAAGCCAATGTTGGAATATGGACTTTTATTTTGGAAAATGTATTTTCTGGTGTTTTCCTCTTTATTCAGTTCATCATTTGTTCTGCTCTTCTCTTTCTTCTGTTCATTTCTGACTAGTATGTTTAGTGTCACGAGGCTACTTTGAAGGACCCGCTTTGATATTGTAAAGTCATGGTTTGAGAGTATTTATTGTGGCTGCACTTAAGAACAGATACATCTTACTATTTCCCAGAGAAATTCTTCTCTTTACTTTTTAGATTATTCTTCTTCTGTCACACTTAATGTGGCCTGAACGGCAAAGTGCACCCACACAAGGTATAGATAATCAAAACGTCTCACAAAAGTCCCCTATTACTTTTATTAAAGACGCTTCATTCAGAGCCACCTTCACTTCCACTGAAGGCAACAAGATCGACTGTGTATCATGGACTTGCCTTTCACCATATTATACTCTATATACACCATATTATACCCAAAATACACCATACATATTATACTCTATACAAACTATTATACTCTATCTACACCATGGGGGTAAGACTTCTGATTTGCATCATAAAAATTGTTTGGCATTGGTTTTACGTCGGATGCCCTTCCTGACACAACCCTCTGCATTTCTCCGGGCTTGGAACCGGCATGAGGGGGAGAGACACTGGTTAGTGTCCCCCCACCTCATGGCTGCATTTGGCATGCCGAAGAGAGTAAACAGGAGTACAGGGAGACACAGCGTAAGGCGAAAGTAGCAGTGGCTAAGGCCAAACAGAGGGCGTATGATTACTTGTATGATAGGTTGGACAGTAAAGAGGGAGAAAATGATCTATACAGGTTGGCACAGCAGAGAATTAGAGATGGGAAGGATGTGCAGCAAGTTAGATTGATAAAGGACAGAGAGGGAAATGTATTGACTGATGACAGAAGTGTGCAGGGACGATGGAAAGAGTACTTTGAAGAGCTGATGAATGCAGAAAATGAGAGAGAAAAAAAGAGTAGAAGAGGTGACCACTGAGGAGCAGGATGTAGCAAAGTTCAGTAAGGGTGAAGTGAGAAGGGCATTGAAGAGGATGAAGAATGGAAAGGCAGTTGGTCCTGATGACATACCTGTGGAGGTATGGAAGTGTCTAGGAGAGGTAGCAGTAGATTTTCTGACAAGAACATTCAACAAGGTCCTAGAGAGTGAGCAGATGCCGGAGGAGTGGAGGAGAAGTGTGCTGGTGCCCATTTTTAAGAACAAGGGAGACGTGCAGAGTTGCGGCAACTACAGAGGGATAAAGTTGATGAGCCATACGATGAAGTTATGGCAAAGAATAGTGGAAGCTAGACTAAGGGCAGAGGTCAGCATTTGTGAACAACAGTTTGGTTTCATGCCAAGAAAGAGCACCACAGATGCAATGTTTGCTTTGAGGATGTTAATAGAGAAGTACACAGAAGGTCAGAGGGAGCTACATTGTGCCTTTGTGGATCTGGAAAAAGCATATGACAGGGTGCCAAGAGAAGAACTGTGGTATTGCATGAGGAAGTCTGGAGTGTCAGAGAAGTATATGAGAGTGGTGCAGGACATGTATGAGAGATGTAAGACAGTGGTAAGGTGTGCTGTCTGTGTGACACAAGAGTTCAAGGTGGAGGTGGGACTGCATCAAGGGTCAGCTCTGAGCCCCTTCTTGTTTGCTATGGTGATGGACAGGCTGACAGACGAGGTGAGACAAGAATCTCCATGGACTATGATGTTTGCAGATGACATTGTGATCTGTAGTGAGAGCAGAGAACAAGAGCAGGAAAATCTAGAGAGGTGGAGGTATGCCCTGGAAAGGAGAGGAATGAAGGTTAGCCTCAGAAAATCAGAATACATGTGTGTGAATGAGAAGGACCCAGGCGGAACGGTGATGTTACAGGGAGCAGAGATAACGAAGGTGGAGGATTTTAAGTACTTAGGCTCAACAATCCAGAGCAACGGAGAGTGTGGAAAAGAGGTGAAGACGCGTGTGCAGGCAGGCTGGAATGGTTGGAGAAAAGTGTCCGGTGTGATGTCCGAGAGGAGAGTGTCAGCAAAAATGAAGGGAAAAGTGTACAAGACGGTGATGAGGCCAGCGATGTTGTATGGCTTAGAAACAGTGGCGCTGAGGAAAATCCAGGAGGCAGAGCTGGAGGTAGCGGAGATGATACTCTCTCGGAGTAACGAGGATGGATAGGATCAGAAATGAGTATATCAGAGGGACAGCCCATGTAAGATGTTTTGGAGACAAAGTCAGAGAGGCTAGATTGAGATGGTTTGGACATGTACAGAGGAGGGATAGTGAGTATATTGGCAGTAGGATGCTGAGGCTGGAACCACCAGGCAGAAGGCCCAGAGGAAGACCAAAGAAGAGATTTATGGATGTGGTGAAGGAAGACATGAAGGTCGTTGGAGTCAGAAAAGAAGATGCAGAGGACAGGGTGAGATGGAGGCGGATGATTTGCTGTGGCGACCCCTGAAGGGAGCAGCCGAAAGTAAAAGAAGAAGAAGAAGAAGAGGAATACACCATATTATACTCTATATACCATATTATACTCTATACACCATATTATACTCTATATACACCATATTGTACTCGATACACACCATATTATACCATATATATACACCATATTATACTCTATACACACCATATTATACTCTATACACCATATTATACTCTATATACATCATGTTATACTCTATACACACACCATATTATACTCTATATACACCATATTATACTCTATATACACCATATTATACTCTATACACACCATATTATACTCTATGCACACCATATTATACTCTATGCACTCCATATTATACTCTATACACGCCATATTGTACTCTATACCAGGGGTCACCAACATGGTGCCCACGGGAACCAGGTTTCCAACAAGGACAACATGAGTTGCCCGTGAGCCTGTCCAGGGGTCAGGAACCTATGGCTCGCGAGCCAGACGTGGCTCTTTTGATGACTGCATCTGGCTCTCAGATAAATCAGGTGGCCTTTCTTAACAGAATAACGAATACATAATTCCGATGTCCTTTAAATAAAAAATACAGCAAAAAGCCATCAAATAAAACAAAAACATAAATAAATCTCAAGCAATTCAATCTATACATCTATTTTCAATGCCACTTTTCACTATGGCATGCAGCAGAGAGCCAATCCTTTCTGTAGTCCAGTGTGTGGGTGGGGCCGATACCTTGAAACTCTAATTTTATTGGATTATATGCAACAGTCTGTGCGAGTTGTTTTTGGGTAAAGAGGTAAATTTCCCTCGTTTTGATCAGCTCATGTGCACAAAGCCAAGCAGAGCTGGCAAGCAAACACAAATGGACAGAATGAAAAACTTCAACCCGCAGACCAGCTGATTGCCTTGGGAACATACTTGTCAACTCTCCCACATTAAGCGTAAGACTCATGCATTTCATCTCCTCCTCAGTGTCTCACGCAAGGTGTCTACAATCTCATGCATTCATACAATTATTTCTCAATTTTATTATTTATTTTTATTTTTTAAGGATGTAATTTCTGCAAGCAAATGCCATTGGCTATGTCTTTTATGTTAACATATAGCTTCTCTTTCTGCTTCTGCCTGGAATTCCGCGGTTTTTATCTCAAATTGGTCATTTCTGCGAATCGTCAAAATCCAGGGAGAAAATTTTCGGTGGGTATCAAATCATCAAAAGTAATCACTTGTCGCAAGTGACGGATGTAGTTTTGTGAGATAAAGCGGGACTTATCCAGACTTCCGATCTTTCAAATAAGCAAAACGCCCTCAATTCACGTGAGGAAGGAACCGTGAGAGGAACCGGGTCCAAAAGGGAACCCCGTCATCATTAGAGTGGAACCATAAAGATATAAACCAGATCAAAGAAAACTCATTACAGTTCAACATGAAGCTCTAGCACAACTGTAAGTCTGAAATAATGGTGGTTTAAAAGTTGACAGTAGCATGTGTATCTCAGCAGAGAGAGGGAGAGTGATGGATAGATAGATGTTGTGGGGTTGAATCATAGGAGTGGAATGTTAATAAAATATTTTATTCTTGCTGAGAGCAGCAGGGACTCCGGCATGACTGGCTACGGCAGCAGAACTAAAAGAGAGAACCAGAAGGAAGACAGGCATGAGGGCTCCTGTGGCATTGGGGCAATCAGTCACTCCACTGTCAAACAGAGCTGTGAGCCTGTAGAGTGGGAGAGCGACAGCATCCCAACATCACCGTTTACCAGAACTCTCGATGCAGGAGACCCCAAGAATACTAAACGCGCCTCTGAACCAGTGAGTTTTCATCCCATAATGGAAACAGAGACTGAGTCTTTGTCCCGAACATTAACTGGAAGGTTATTCCAGAACTGTGGGGCTTTGTAAGAGAAGCCCCTCCCCCTGCCCTGCAGTAGTAATCTCGAGGGAACAAAATAATTAATTAAAGTTTTATCTGAACAAACAACCGGCTGTGAAATAAAGTCAGCAAATTCACGCACAATAGATGATATAGAGGATTTGAATCAGCGGCGGTTCGCTTTTCCAACCAATAAGAGAAATGGTTGGCGATGAGAGACCCGCGCAGGTCTATTCAGGGCGTTTGTGTGAAAAATAAACTTTCTGTCTCAGCAGCTCAGTGAATTTCTTCCCGCATGTTCTCTGTCCGATCCAGAAGCAGCTCAATATTCTCCGGAATTTTTAACCGGTTTAGACGCTTCTGAAGTGACGCGACGTCTCGCGATAAAGTGAAAAATAACGCAACTTCAAACGAGACGAAAAGGAAAGAAAATGTAAATATCATGATTCAATATCATGACCCCCCCCCTCGCCATCCTCCCTCTCTCTCTCTCTCTCTCTGTCTTGCTCTCTCTCCCTCTCTCTGTCTCTGATTAAAGTTGATGATCAGGCTGTTGTTCTCTGTTGATCTTCAGCTGCTGATAGTTTAATATCACACACAACAGATGAGAGAAACTAAATGGATCCTCAGTATGATTCTGTTAATGAGATATTAATTAGAATAATCAGGTG
This sequence comes from Plotosus lineatus, assembly GCA_024760905.1. Taxonomy (NCBI): domain Eukaryota; kingdom Metazoa; phylum Chordata; class Actinopteri; order Siluriformes; family Plotosidae; genus Plotosus; species Plotosus lineatus. The sequence continues at coordinate 7,917,158 of CM045744.1, forward strand.
ATATTAAATCCTCATGTGATTCTGAATAATAAAACCATTTTACATTCACATCATCTTTAAAGGAAATCTTAAACCAGGATAAAAGTCTGGTGATGACGGGCGTGGCATTGTGTCTCTGCAGGTTGGAATATTGTGGTGTTTCAGGTGAAGGTTGTGCTGCTCTGACTTCAGCTCTGAGATCAAACCCCTCACACCTGAGAGAACTGGATCTGTCCCGGAATGAACTCGGAGATTCAGGAGTGAAGATTGACTCTGCTGTACTGGAGGATCCTCTCTGTAAACTGGAGATACTGGGGTAAGATCATCTCTCTGAGAGTCACATGACTTGTTCCTCAGTACGAGCCCATTCTGTAATAGTGAGGCTGAAGCAGAAGGTTTAGGTTGATCATCAATGTCCTGAGGAGGAAGATTGTTTCTTTCACTGCACACTGATGATTGGTCACAGAGTCTTTGGCTCAGATAATAATAATAATAATAATAATACATTTTATTTATATGTTCGTATGTGAGAAGCTGCAGCACAAAGCCAAACTTAATGCCGCCGCAATGTGTCTGAAATTACTATGAGATTTATTACACCCTGAAACTAATCACACAAACTGCACCGGGGACACAAACTAAATGTCCTGAGCGTGAACTGCACGATTTAGAAATTAAAGTGAAATGAGAAAAAAATGGAATGAAAGTTATAAACAAAGAGGGCAGTGGAGGGCGTGGTGGTGAGGTGCCGGATTACTGATGCCAAGGTTGGGGGTCAAGTCCCACTGTCAACGGTTGTCCCTGCTGCCCCCCCCACCCCCCACCCCCACAGGCATGTGACGGAACTCTGTGTTTTTCATTTCCAGGGGCAAAAAAAAATAAATCTATCTTTTTTTTCATAAAAAACATATTAAATAAATCTCATTTCGTTTCATTCTGAATCCGACTTTTTAATGAGCTCTCTGCATGTAATGGGGACTGTGATTGGCTGACTATGCTAACGTCATGCATTTTGGCTAATAGTCATGCCTATTGGCCAATCAATGCTTCCGTAGTAGCCATATGTCTAATTCCCTCCAGGTTAGCAGAAAGATGACGGTTGTGGAGAGAAAGGTCGCTGCGTGAATAAAACAAATTGACAAATTGGTCAAAAATAAGTTCTGCTGGGACTGGATGGAAAAAGAATACAATCTTACCATCGGAAAAAAGATTCATTATTCAGCGACTTCATTCGCAAGATTGATCAGCCTGGAAAAGTATTGTGCACGTGGTGTCACGGTGAAATAGACTATGGATCGCATGCAAATCGCTAGAAGCATATTCAACAACTACTCTCCTATCACACATCACACCGGACACTTTACTCCATCCATTCCAACCTGCCTGCATGTGCTTCTTCAGCTCTTCTCTACACTCTCCATTGCTCTGGATTGTTGAGCCCAAGTACTTAAAATCCTCCACCTTTTTTATCTCTGCTCCCTGTAACTTCACCATTCCTCTTGAGTCCTTGTCGTTCACACACATGTATTCTGTCTTACTGAGGCTAACCTTCATTCCCCTCCTTTCCAGGGCACACCTCCACCTCTCTAGATTTTCCTCCACTTGTTCGCTGCTCTCACTACAGATCACAATGTCATCTGCAAATATGATAGTCCATCTAATCTCGTCTGTCAGCCTGTCCATCACCATAGCAAACAAGAAAGGGCTGAGAGCTGACCCTTGATGCAGTCCCACCTCCACCTTGAACTCTTCTGTCACACCGACAGCACACCTCACCACAGTCTTACATCTCTCATACATGTCCTGCACCACTCTAACATAGTTCCCTGCCACTCCAGACTTCCTCATACAATAGCACAGTTCTTCTCTCGGCACCCTGTCATATGCTTTCTTCAGATCCACAAAGGAACAATGCAGCTCCTTCTGACCTTCTCTGTACTTCTCTATTAACATCCTCAAAGCAAACAATGCATCAGTGGTGCTCTTTGTTGGCATGAAACCAAACTGTTGTTCACAAATGCTGACCTCTGCCCTTAGTCTTCCTTCCACTATTCTTTCCCATAACTTCATTGTATGGCTCATCAACTTTATCCCTCTGTAGTTGCCACAAATCTGTACATCTCCCTTTTTCTTAAAAATAGCCACAAGCACATTTCTCCTCCATTTCTCCGGCACCGGCTCACTTTCTAAGACCTTGTTGAATATTCTTGTCAGAAAATCTACTGCTACCTCCACTAGACACTTCCATACCTCAACCGGTATGTCATCAGGACCAACTGTCTTTCCACTCTTCATCCTCTTCAATGCCCTTCTCACTTTACCCTTACTAATCTTTGCTACTTCCTGGTCCTCAACGGTCTTCGACTCTTTTTTTCTCTCTCTTATTTTCCTCATTCATCAGCTCTTCAAAGTACTCTTTCCATCTTCCCAGCACACGTCAATACATTTCGCTCTCTGTCCTTTATCACTCTAACTTGCTGCACGTCTTTCCCATCTCTATTTTTCTGCTGTGCTAACCTGTATAAATCATTTTCTCTCTCCTTACTCTCCAACCCTTCATACAAGTCATCATTCACTCTCTGTTTTGCCTTTGACACTGCTACCTTCACCTTACGCTGCGTCTCCCTGTACTCCTGTTTACTCTCTTCAGTCCTTTTAATGTCCCACTTTTTCTTAGCTAACCTATTCCTTTGTACACTGTCCTGCACTTCCTAATTCCACCACCAAGTCTCCTTATCTACTTTCCTTCAAGATGATACACCAAGTACCCTCCTACCTGTCTTCCTCATCACATTAGCTGTAGTTGTCCAGTCATCTGGCAGCACTTCCTGACCAGCCAAAGCCTGTTTTAACTCCTTGTTGAAGACAACATGACACTCTTCCTTTTTCAGCTTTCACCACTTTGTCTTCTGCTCCGCCTTTGCTTTCTTCACCTTCCTCACCATCAGTGTCATCCTGCACACCACCATCTTATGCTGTCTGGCAACACTCTCACCTACTACTACTTTGCAGTCACTGACCACCTTTAAACTACATCATCTCACAAGATGTAGTCTACCTGTGTACTCCTACCTCCGCTTTGATAAGTCACCCTATGCTCCGATCTCTTCTGGAAGAAAGTATTCACCACAGCCATTTCCATCCTTTTTGCAAAATCAATCAACATCTGTCCTTCTGTCTTCCTGTCCTGGATACCAAACCTGCCCATCACTTCCTCGTCCCCTCTGTTGCCTGCACCAACATGTCCATTGAAGTCTGCCCCAATGACCGCTCTTTCACCTCTGGGGGTATTCTGCATCACTTCATTTAAGTCACTCAAGAATCTCTCCTTTTCTTCTAGCTCACATCCTGCCTGTGGGGCATAAGCACTAACAACATTGACCATCACGCCTTCAATTTCTAACTTTCGACTCATCAATTTGTCTGACACTCTTTTCATTTCTAGAACATTCCTGATAAACCCCTCCTTCAATATGACTCCTACTCCATTTCTCTTCCCATCCACACCATGAAAAAACAGCTTAAACCCTGCTCCTATGCTTCTAGCCTTGCTACCTTTCCACCTGGTTTCCTGAACACACAGTATGTCCACCTTCCTCCTCTACATCATGTCAGCCAGCTCTCTAGCTTTATCGTTCATCGTTCCAACATTCAAAGTCCCTACTTTCAGTCCTAGACTCAAGCATTTCCTCTTCTCTCTCTGCCTACGGACATGCCTCCCGCCTCTCCTTCTTCGACGTCTTCGACCAACAGTAGTTTAATTTCCACCAGCACCCTGTCGGTTAACAGCATTGATGACGGTCGTTGTTAACCTGGGCCTCGACCAATCTGGTATGAATTTTGTTTTGATCATTTGCATGAGAAATATGGCAAAATTTTTACGCCGGATGCCCTTCCTTTCGCAGCCCTCTGCATTTCTCCGGGCTTGGGACTGGCATGAGGGGGAGAGACACTGGTTAGTGCCCCCTCCCCCCATTCCCCGCCTCATGGCTGCATTAACTTCATTATGACAATGTCGTTTAAAATCAATTCAGAGTCTTATTACTGTATACTCTAAAATTGTTGGCAGTCTTTTTAAATTTACTTGCGTGTGTGTAAACTGTCCCCGGCCATTTTCAGTCTTTTTGGGCTTGGTCAAATCACATGCCTGCCCCCAGTGCACTAACTGGGTTATGAAAGGCTGGCCGCTGGAGGGACTATGTCTCGCGGCTTGTCTGGGACCGCCTCGGTGTTCCCCCGGGAGAGTTGGAGGAAGTGGCTCTGGAGAGGGACGTCTGGACCTCTTTGCTGAGGTTGCTGCCCCCACGACCCGACCCTGGACTAAGCGGAAGATGATGATGATGATGATGATGATGAAGAAATGCCAGCAGACTGATATACAGTGCTACCTCGACTTATGAAATTAATCCGTTCCGAGGGCGGAGCTTAAGTCAAAATGTTCGTTAAATAAAGATAAACATGTCAAAACAATAAATATTTAATGATAATAATAATAAATACATGTATAGGTGAAAAGACAAGGCGTGCACACACACACACACACACACACACACACACACACAGACACGCGCACACACACACAGACACGCACACACACACACGCGCGTGCACGGTACAGAGACGAGATGCGCCCACACACACAGGATAGAGATGAGGAGCACACACACACACACAAACACACACAAGGTAAGGAGACAAGCCCCATGCGCCCATGTGCACACACATACATACACACACACACACACACACACACACACAGTACAGACACGAGCCCCCCCGCACACACACACACACACACACACACACAAGGTAAAGAGACAAGCCCCATGCGCCCACGTTCACACACACACACACACACACTACAGAGGTGAGCCCCCCACACACACACACATGGTACAGAGACAAGGCGCACACACACACACACACACACACACACAGGACGAGCCCCACGCACAAACACGCTGCACACACACAAGGTACAGAGACAAGCCCCCACACACACACACACCCCCACACACACACACCCAGTACAGAGATGAGGCATGCCCACACACACACACACACACACACACACATACACACACACGATAAAGACATGAGGAGTACACACACACACACACACACAGTCCAGAGACAATCCCGTGCTTGGCCGCACACACACAGCCACACACACACACACACACAGTACAGAAACAAAGCGTGCCCACACGTGCACACACACACACACACACGGTACAGAAACAATACATGCCCACACACACACACACACACACACACACACACAGTAAAGAGATGAGGAGCATACACACACACACACGGTAGAGATGAGAACGCGCACGCACACACACACAGTACAGAGATGAGACACACACTCGTGAACGGTACAGAGATGAGGCATGTGCGCGCGTACACACACACACACATACATCCATACATACTCACACACACGGTACAGAGACGTGTAACTAATAATAATAAATACACACACACACAGTGTGATAAAAAGAGAAAGTGAAAGTAATAGTTCCGTGGCTGGAGTTCAGAGGTCACGGTGCATGTACAGTGTGTACAATGAGGGTGCAAACTGTCTGGTACTTCAGCAGTTCAGTATCCTGATGCATTGTGGGTAGAAACTGTCCCTGAATCTGCTGGTGCGAGTCCGGATGCTCCTGTAGCGTGTACTGACGGTAAGAGCGTGAAGAGTGTGTGCTGGGGTGGCTGATGGATCAGAGACGATCCGCTGGGATGTTTGTAAGGCCGAGGTTCGGTATGTGTAGAACGGGAAGGAGGTTCTGGTGGGGCATTTAAATCAGAATGGCCATCAGAGGGCTCTAAGATATCAGGACCGAACACAGACATTGCCAGATTGAATAATATAAATTTATATTGTTATACAAATGCACTACACAGATTTATTCCCCCTGTGTAGTGCACTATGAGCCCCGCCCCTTTCTCTCTCTCTCTCTCTCTCTCTCTCTCTCTGTGATTAAAGTTGATTATCAGGCTGTTCTCTGTTGAGCTTCAGCTGCTGATAGTTTAATATTGCACACAACAGATGAGAGAAACTAAATGGATCCTCAGTATGATTATGTTAATGAGATGTTAATTAGAATAATCAGGTGATATTAAATCCTCATGTGATTCTGAATAATAAAATCATTTTACACACACATCATCTTTAAAGGAAATCTTAAACCAGGATAAAAATCTGGTGATGAAGGGTGTGGCATTGTGGTGTGGCATTGTGTCTCTGCAGGTTGTGGTGTTGTGGTGTTTCAGGTGAAGGTTGTGCTGCTCTGACTTCAGCTCTGAGATCAAACTCCTCACACCTGAGAGAACTGGATCTGTCCCGGAATGAACTCGGAGATTCAGGAGTGAAGATTGTCTCTGCTGTACTGGAGGATCCTCTCTGTAAACTGGAGATACTGAGGTAAGATCATCTCTCTGAGAGTCACATGACCTGTTCCTCAGTACGACCCCATTCTGTAATAGTGAGGCTGAAGCAGAAGGTTGAGGTTGATCATCAATGTCCTGAGGAGGACGATTGTTTATTTCACTGCACACTGATGATTGGTCACAGAGTCTTTGGCTCAGATGTTCGTATGTGAGAAGCTGCAGCACAAAGCCAAACTTAATGCCGCCGCAATGTGTCCACGGAGTGATGTCACTCTGCGCTTTATTCTCTCACACGTGATTATCACCCGCCGTGAGCTCCACAGTGCCCTCTACAGTTTGAGTTGGATCACTGTCAGGAACAGGACCGGATCCGTCTCACTCCTGAACCTCAACAGTCTCTTGTGTTTCAGGGAGAATTTGTGATGGAAGTCATGTTTTAGAACCGTATGAACGAGTGTCTGTAACCATGGTAACGATGATGTTTATATACTACATCACACACCATGTGTACATCCTCTGTGTACTATCTCCTCTGAAACGGGTTTAATTTAATTCAGCGTGATGTTGTTGTCCCCACTGTGGAGATTTAGTGGTCGGATGAAATGATGTGGACGAGAACAGAACAAATCCCATCCTGTATGAACTCAATAAGAGGTTTTATTTTCAATCCCAGATATTTTACTTCCATCAGCAGTTTTTCCGTCTCTTCCTCATGTTGGGTTTTTACTAAAGCGCCCCTTTAACAATATGATAGAACAATATGATGTTTATACTTTCCACTACGTCGTGCTTCAGTTTCTGTGGTGTCAGTGTATCGCGGGTTTTTCAGAAATATTTATTGAAATCGAAATAAGTAAATAAATTAAGGAAAAATAAAGGAAAGTTCTGGAAAATTCCATAAAACAAGGCCAATTATTCAAAACAAAACAACAAAAAAAAACAAAACTACTTAGATTTTTATGTGAGGCGCTGTATGTGTGTATTTCTATTTTATTTCCATATTATGCATTATTTTTGAATATTTAATTGTTATAAGCATTTATAGTGTTGAATATGTATTTATTGATGTTATATACATGTATGTATACATCAATCAGAGGGAGTCAATCCCACTTCGCGGAAATCGGTGGTCGCGGGGTCTCGGTCCCCATCAACCGCGGAAAGTGAGGGATCCCTGTAACTGGAATTTATACTTTGGTACTTTTATTAAAAACTTTCAGGATTTGATTATGATTTTCTCTTGTTGTTATTTCATGATGTTTATTTTATTTCCTTCAGTATCAGCTGTGATAGAATTGGAGAGGAAAGTTGGTCATTTCTGGTCTCAGTGCTCGGCTCAGAAACCTCCAATCTGAGAGAACTGCGTCTGGCTGTGAAAGTTCTGGATCTATCCCGTAATAAACTCGGAGATTCAGGAGTGAAGGTTCTCTGTACTGTACTGGAGAATCCTGAGTGTAAAGTGGAGGCACTGAGGTAAGATCGTCTCTCTGAGAAACACAATATTCATGGTTCGTCCAAATAAATTATTTTCAGGGCTCTGGAATTCCCAGGCCACCTCTTGAAGATCAAAGGTTCTCTTACTTCACCCTCAAACAGTTCTGTATTTTTATGGTTTTGTTTCTCACCACGATTCAGATTTTTATTCTTTCATTCTATAATAATATAAATTTATATTGTTATGTAAATCCAAATTTCCAAATCCAAATTTCCAAGATGGCGCCGGGTGACCTGCAGCCAGTTACAGGAGCTCTTCAGTTTATTTTCCTTTTTTTTCTTTTTTCTATTGTGTCTAGGTGTGTTTCTTTATCTTTTTCAAATTTTCTTTTTCTTTCTTCAATCCTGCATTTGGGAAACCTACTTTTATGATGCTTTTGTTTTTCTGTGCACTTTTACTTTCACTTTGTGGATCGGCGTCAGGAAATTCATTCACCGACGGCTCTGAGCAATGCAGGTCTTACACACGTGACCCTCCTCGGCCTGCGAGCCCCCGCCCTCCTTCACGCGGAAAAGCCCGTTGTTCCTGTGGAAATACGGAGGAAAAGGAGAGGCTGCAGAGGGGGACGAAAGACGCGGAGGACATGTGTTCCCTCTGTCATCATGGGAAATGTCCGCGCCATCGCCAACAAGACCGAGGAGCTGGCGCCGCTGACCCGGCACCAGAGGGAGTACCGGTACTGCAGCCTCATGTTTTTTTTTAGAGACGTGGCTGAATGAACTCACACCAATGCAGCCGCGGGGCGGGGGGGGGCACTAACCAGTGTCTCCTACCCCTTATGCCGGTCCCAAGCCCGGAGAAATGCAGAGGGTTGTGTCAGAAAGGGCATCCAACGTAAAACCAATGCCAAACTTTTATGATGCAAATCAGAAGTATTACCCCCATACCGGATCGGTCGAGGCCCGGGTAAACAACGACCGCCATCAGTGCTGTCAATCAACAGGGTGCTAATGGAAAGTGGACTACTGTTGGTCGAAGACGTCGAAGAAGGAGAGGTGGGAGGCGTATCTGTAGGCAGAGAGAGAAGAGGAAAGGCATGAGTCTAGGACTGAGAGTGGGGACTTTGAATTTTGGAACTATGCAAAGAAAAGGTAGAGAGCTGGCTGACATGATGCAGAGGAGGAAAGTGGACATACTGTGTGTTCAGGAGACCAGGTGGAAAGGTAGCAAAGCTAAAAGCTTAGGAGCAGGGTTTAAGCTCTTTTATCATGGTGTGGATGGGAAGAGAAATGGAGTAGGAGTCATCTTGAAGGAGGGGTTTGTCAGGAATGTTCTAGAAGTGAAAAGAGTGTCCGACAGAGTGATGAGTCTCAAGTCAGAAATTGAAGGTGTAATGCTCAATGTTGTTAGTGCTTATGCCCCACGTCCAGGATGTGAGCTAGAAGAGAAGGAGAGATTCTGGAGTGACTTAGATGAAGTGATGCAGAGTCCTGCCAGAGGTGAAAGAGTGGTCATTGGTGCAGACTTCAATGGACATGTAGGTGCAGGCAACAGAGGGGACGAGGAAGTGATGGGCAGGTTTGGTATCCAGGACAGGAACGCAGAAGGACAGATGTTGATAGATTTTGCAAAAAGGATGGAAATGGCTGTGGTGAATACTTTCTTCCAGAAGAAACAGGAGCATAGGGTGACTTATCAAAGCGGAGGTAGGAGCACACAGGTAGACTACATCTTGTGTAGGCGATGTAATTTGAAGGAAGTCAGTGACTGCAAAGTAGTAGTGGGTGAGAACGATGCCAAACAGCATAGGATGGTGGTATGCAGGATGACGCTGATGGTGAGGAAGGTGAAGAAGGCAAAGGCAGCGCAGAAGACAAAGTGGTGGAAGTTGAAAAAGGAAGAGTGTCATGTTGTCTTCAAGGAGGAGTTGAAACAGGCTTTGCGTGGCCAGGAAGTGCTTCCAAATGACTGGACAACCACAGCAAATGTGATCAGTGACACAGGTAGGAGAGTACTTGGTGTGTCCTCTGGAAGGAAAGTGGATGAGGAGACTTGGTGGTGGAATGAGGAAGTGCAGGAGTGTGTACAAAGGAAGAGGTTAGCTAAGAAAAAGTGGGACATAGAGAGGACCGAAGAGAGTAAACAGGAGGACAGGGAGACACAGCATAAGGCGAAAGTAGCAGTGGCTAAGGCCAAACAGAGGGCGTATGATGACTTGTATGATAGGTTGTACAGTAAAGAGGGAGAAAATGATCTATACAGGTTGGCACAGCAGAAAAATAGAGATGGGAAGGACATGCAGCAAGTTAGATTGATAAAGGACAGAGAGGGAAATGTATTGACTGATGACAGGTATGGCTCATCAACTTTATCCCTCTGTAGTTGCCGCAACTCTGCACGTCTCCCTTGTTCTTAAAAATGGGCACCAGCACACTTCTCCTCCACTCCTCCAGCATCTGCTCACTCTCTAGGACCTTGTTGAATGTTCTTGTCAGAAAATCTACTGCTACCTCTCCTAGACACTTCCATACCTCCACAGGTATGCCATCAGGACCAACTGCCTTTCCATTCTTCATCCTCTTCAATGCCCTTCTCACTTCACCCTTACTGATCTTTGCTACATCCTGCTCCTCAATGGTCACCTCTTCTACTCTTTTTTCTCTCTCTCATTTTCCTCATTCATCAGCTCTTCAAAGTACTCTTTCCATCTTCCCAGCACAGTTCTGTCCGATGAAGTTATGGGAAAGAATAGTGGAAGCTAGACTAAGGGCAGAGGTCAGCATTTGTGAACAACAGTTTGGTTTCATGCCAAGAATGAACACCACAGATGCAATGTTTGCTTTGAGGATGATAATCGAGAAGTACACAGAAGGTCAGAGGGAGCTACATTGTGCCTTTGTGGATCTGGAAAAAGTATATGACAGGGTGCCAAGAGAAGAACTGTGGTATTGCATGAGGAAGTCTGGAGTGGCAGAGAAGTATGTTAGAGTGGTGCAGGACATGTATGAGAGATGTAAGACAGTGGTGAGGTGTGCTGTCGGTGTGACAGAAGAGTTCAAGGTGGAGGTGGGACTGCATCATGGGTCAGCTCTGAGCCCCTTCTTGTTTGCTATGGTGATGGACAGGCTGACAGACGAGGTGAGACAAGAATCTCCATGGACTATGATGTTTCCAGGTGACATTGTGATCTGTAGTGAGAGCAGAGAACAAATCAGAATACATGTGTGTGAATGAGAAGGACCCAGGAGGAACGGTGATGTTACAGGGAGCAGAGATAACGAAGGTGGAGGATTTTAAGTACTTAGGCTCAACAATCCAGAGCAATGGACAGTGTGGAAAAGAGGTGAAGAAGCGCGTGCAGGCAGGCTGGAACGGATGGAGAAAAGTGTCCGGTGTGATGTGCGATAGGAGAGTGTCCGCAAGAATGAAAGGAAAAGTGTACAAGACGGTGGTGAGGCCAGCGATGTTGTATGGCTTAGAAACAGTGGCGCTGAGGAAAATCCAGGAGGCAGAGCTGGAGGTAGCGGAGATGATACTCTCTCGGAGTAACGAGGATGGATAGGATCAGAAATGAGTATATCAGAGGGACAGCCCATGTAAGATGTTTTGGAGACAAAGTCAGAGAGGCTAGATTGAGATGGTTTGGACATGTACAGAGGAGGGATAGTGAGTATATTGGTAATAGGATGCTGAGGCTGGAACTACCAGTCAGAAGGCCTAGAGGAAGACCAAAGAAGAGATTTATGGATGTGGTGAAGGAAGACATTAAGGTCATTGGAGTCAGAAAAGAAGATGCAGAGGACAGGGTGAGATGGAGGGGGATGATTTGCTGTGGCGACCCCTGAAGGGAGCAGCCGAAACTAAAAGAAGAAGAAGAATGAACTCACACCGGACTCTGTGGTTTCTCTGAACGGATTCACACTCGCGCGTGCAGATCGGAGTGTAACGGAGAGCGGAAAGAAGAAAGGAGGGGGCGTGGCAGTCTCTGTGAATTAACCATGGTTCCACCCGGCCAATGTGCACGTGAAGGAGCAGCTCTGGACGCGGGACCTGGAGCTGCTCGCGGTGAGCGTGCGGCCATATTATCTACCGAGGGAGTTTTCACACGTGATTGTGTTTTGCGTGTACATTCCGCCCTCGGCTGATGCGGCGGCGGCGTGTGAGCGTCTCCACAGCGCTGTCAGTCAGACACAGACTCGTCACCCCCGCGCCATGATTCTGATCAGCGGGGACTTTAACCACGCCCCTCTCTCCGCCTCTCTCCCGACATTCATGCAATACGTGAAGTGCGCCACAAGACACAATAAAACTCTGGACTTGCTGTATGCTAATGTAAGGACGCTTACAGCTATACCCCTCTCCCCCACTGGGACGCTCAGACCACAACCTGGTCTACCTGCTCCCCCAATACACATCCAGGGTACGAAAGGAACCTGCGCAGAAGAGGTATGTGAAAGTGTGGACCGAGGAGACCAATGAGAGGCTTAGGGACTGTTTCCAGACCACAGACTGGAGCATGCTCTGTGACTCCTTTGGTGATGACATCGACGGCCTCACACACTGTATCACCGATTTTATGAACTTCTGCGTGGACAGCACTGTGCCAACACGGAGGGTACAGTGCTTTTCCAACAACCACCCGTGGGTCACCCCTGAGCTTAAAGTCCTCCTGAATCAGAAAAAGAGGGCTTTCATCTCGGAGGACAGAGAGGAGCAGAAGAAGGTCCAGCGTGAGCTCCAGTGGAGGATCAGGAGGGCCATGAAGGACTATGGGAAGAAGATGGAGGAGAAGCTGGCTCAGAACAACGTGCGGGACATCTGGAGAGGACTAAAGACCATGTCTGGATTTGGGCAGAGTGTCAGAGGGAGAGCTGATGGTGACCAGCGCTGGGCGGATGAATTAAACTGTTACTTCAACAGGTTTGATTTTCCCCCCTCCCCCTCTGCCCCCCTCCCCGTTCCCTACCCCTCTTCACACGTCTCCAGACCAGCAGACACCTCCCCCCTCCCCAGGCCAAATTCACTTGACTGCTACAGCCCGACAGACACATCCCCTCCCTCTGCAGCCCCCAGCCCCCTCCCTCACATCAGACCAGGTGAGGAGACAGCTGAGGCGACTAAATCAGAGGAAATCTGATGGACCAGATGGCATCAGTCCCAGGCAGCTGAGGACCTGCGCAGACCAGCTCTGTGTGGTACTATGCTACCTGTACAACCTGAGCCTCAGCCTGGAGAAGGTTCCCGTCCTATGGAAGAGCTCCTGTGTGGTTCCGGTTCCCAAAACAGCTCAAGCGAAGGAACCAGCCCACTACAGACCTGTCGCCCTGACCTCCCACCTCATGAAGACCATGGAAAGGCTCCTCCTTGAACACCTCCGCTCTATGGTGAGCCCCACCCTAGACCCGCTGCAGTTTGCCTACAGGCCCAACATCGGGGTAGAAGACGCCGTCATCTACCTTCTGCAGCGGGCACTCACCCACCTGGAGATTGCTGGCAGTGCTGTGAGGGTCATGTTCTTTGACTTCTCCAGCGCTTTCAACACAATCAGGCCAGCGCTTCTGCTGGGGAAGCTGGTGGACATGGGAGTGTATGGGCATCTTGCTGCCTGGATTATCGACGACCTTACTAACCGTCCACAGTACGTGCGGCTGCGCGGCTGTAAGTCAAAGGTGGCAGTGCAGCACGGGGGCACCGCAGGGCACCGTCCTCTCACCCTTCCTTTTCAACATTTATACCTCGGACTTCATCTATAGCACAGACAGCTGTCACCTCCAGAAGTTCTCGGACGACTCCGCCATCGTGGGCCGTGTGTCAAAGGGGAACGAGCTGGAGTACCGGTCGGTCAACGTTAACTTCGTGGACTGGTGTGAGCGACGAAGACGAAGGAGATGGTGGTCGACTTCAGGAGAAGCACTCTAACACACACACACACACACACACACACACTTACTAGTGAACATCCAGGGACAGGACATTGAGACAGTGGACAGTTTCAAGTACCTGGGCGTTCACCTTAACAATAAACTGGACTGGTCCCACAACACCAACGCCCTGTACAAGAAGGGCCAGAGTCGCCTCCACCTTCTGAGGTTCATTTATAATCACATATCGCCTCCTTTTGGCAACAGTGGACACACAGGGACTCAGGGACTTTTTAAAGCTCTAGAGGAGCACAGTGTCATCGCTGAATTTCTCATATAGACCCACCTCCTTCATCTTTATGCGTACAGAGGTGGTTGGGGTAGGAAGTGGCCTGTAAAACAAGCAAAAAAAAAGAAAAAAGAGAGAAAGATTAAAAAATGACATTTATAATAAATGCTTTGGGGCAGTGGTGGCCTGCTGGTGAAGGTGCTGGATCACTGAGACTAATGTTGGAGGTTCAAGCCCCACTCTCCATGGGTTGTCACTGCCCCCCCGGTGCTGCTAACTGGGTTGTGAAAGGCCAGCAACCTGGAAATATCACTGACATGTACTTACTTTTTCCAGGAAGGATCTCTGGTCCCAACGTCCCGATCCGAAGAGCAAAGAGAGTCACTGGGTGGGGACCCCTGTGGGCCCATAGAAGCAGAGCTGGAGGTGGCACCAATCGTGTTTGTGGCACTGGCGGCACCAGCATCGGTTGCAGCAGCAGAGGTGTTAGTGGTGGTGTCAGGCTCAGTCAGGAGCGTATCTGACTCATGGGGCTCATCGAGAAGGAAGACGTTGGATGAGCTTTTTCAGCAAGGCAATGCGGCAAAGCCGGTGGGGGGACATCATTCACCAGATCGTTGTAATCCCAGGTCCGACCGTACCCGATCCATCGTTTGGCTGATGCCTTAGCTTTCCTTACCTCCATCGTGATTTCTTCCAGTGTGCCGTCTTTAATACACCCCCTCATCAGATGGACCAAAATCCTGTCCTGGGGCTTGTGGCACCGTAAGCAGTGCACATAGTTGCGATTAGGGATCTGGTTTCTTAAAAACTCAGACGGAAAAGGACCAGATGACCATATTCTCCGACTTCTGGAAATGAATATATAATGTAATGATTTTGAATTTAATGGCAGGTACTATTTACAGGTCAAAGGCACAGCAATGGGCAAAAAGTTCGCCCCTTCGTATGCCAATATCTACATGGCAGATTGGGAGGAAACAGCCTGAGCGACCGGTCCCATCAAAGCCCTACAATATTTCAGATTTCTGGACCACATATGGGGAGCTTGGGGAGACTCCGAGGAGACATGCCAGGAATTTATTAAGCTTTTAAACACACATCATCCATTCATAAAAATGAAATACTCTAAGGATTGGAATACAGTAAATTTTCTACACACGGCAACTTTTAAAGGCCCTGACTTCAACAAAACCCACAGGTTAGACACAAACGTTTATTTTAAAGAAAGACACCCACCAATTATTGCAAAAAAAAAGTTGCATCCCAAACATACATTCAGAGGTTTAATAAAATCCCAACTAATTCCGTTCAGCAGGATCTGCTCACAACAGGAACTTTTGGGAAGCTACAGGCATCCTATTCAGGGCCTTGAAGTCTAGAGGGTACTCCAGGTCCTTCCTGAGACAGATCCTAAAGACATTCAGGGACAAAAAAACAGAAAAAATCCAACGATTTTGCCATTTATTACAACGTACAGTAGGCCCTTGACTATTAGCGGTTTTGCACACTCGTATTCACTGACTGCCGAGCAACCGGCAGGTGATTCAAATTCAGCCAATAGCTGCCCTCCTTTCTCCAGATTGGTTGAGCTGATGTCCCGCCCCTTTTTCCTCATTCGTGCACAGATGTCAATGAGCCTCTTTTTGTGAGTTTTAATTACTAGTTAAGGTTTATGATACCACTGAAACGCTGTGTGTCTTCTCTGGCTAAGCGATAGAAAACGCTGGATGTCTCTTCTGAAGAAATAAGACTTTCTCCTGAGAAACAACTGTTTTCTCTGAACTGTTGTATTAAATTTTTTTTCAATTATTATTCCAGTACAGTACCTAAGTTCATGTTTATGCGTGAGATTTTATGTTCTGTAGCATGTTTAACAAATGATACCAAAAGGATAAACTTTATTACAGTACTCTTCATGTCCTTTTACATTGAACTTGTAGTGACGTCTTCAAGATGGCGATGCCCGGAGGGCGACGTCACAGAGTTCTCAGAATCAAATTGTTTCTTTGTTCGTTTTAATTTGTTTTATTTGCTCATATTTTGCACTATGCTCATCTCTACTACGTACAGCTGTGAGATCGGGGTATCTTCGGGCGTGTATAAGTAAGCAGAACTAACATGCTATTCGCGGAGCTAACATGCTATTCGCGGAGCTAACATGCTATTAGCGGAGCTAACGGTCCTGTAGATCCCTCTGCGCTGCAATCTGAGCATGAAGCTCATCCATCTTGTTTTGCAGGGACTGAACATTTTCAAGTAGTATGGCCGGAAGTGTTAACCAAGCCTCTGACAACTCCGCCTGGGCTTAACCGGTAACCGCTAGCATGGAGCTCCCATAACAGCTCACGATAGAAGTTGTGTGCTTAGTTGCCCGAAGCTGAAGTTGCTCATAGCTGTAGTAGGGTCGACCAATCATAGATGAGCATAGTGCAAAACATGAATAAACAAATTAAAACAAATCCAAACGAACAAAGAAAGAATTTGACTCTGAGAACTCCGAGGCAGTGCCACTCCAAGTTCAATGTAAAAGGACATGAAGCGTAATAAAGTTTATCCTTTTGGTATTGTTTGTTAAACATGCTACAGAACATAAAATCTCACACACAAACATTCTCAGAATTAACTGAGGTACTGTACTGGAATAATAATTGGAAAATACTTTAAAACGAGTGCTTTATACCAGTATATGCTGTATAATGTTTATATTTTATCATCAATAAAAATAACAGTAAAAATTAAAAAGTTTTTCTTAATCATTACTATATTTTACTACATTAATACTGTATTAATGAGTAAGACTGTCGAAGTCTAGAAGCATATTTTAGCGCATGGAGATACATGCATAGTATTTTACTTACAGCTGCTCATTTGCGCATGTCACGTAATACATGGGGCTTTTACTTCCGGGTACAGAACTCGCGGATTATCTCGATTCGCGGGAGGGCTCGGAACCGAATCCCCACGAATGTTGAGGGCCTACTGTACACTATACCCCACACCAAATTACATTTAGGATACAATTATGTTTAGGATTCAACACAATTACCAACTACACATATCAGGAACAGAAACACTTGGGGTCATAGGGTCATCTCGGCCTACAAAAGATATAAAAACCTGGGAGACATGCTGATACACACTAGATTGGTCGCCCGAGAGGCAGAGAGGGGGTGACAGAGAGCCTATATACAGTATACTGATTGACAAGGAGAGCTCACCACAAACTCTATTGAGGCCATGAGCATTGAGCTTACAATCAGTATCTATTGACGGTCTATCTGATACAATCTAAACAGGCATATACGAACAATATTATGCTATTTTTATATTTATTTTATTATTTCCTCTTATTTTGTTCGTTGGTGCAAGCCAGCTGCCTGAAGGTCCTTAAAGCACCGAAACGTCGCGCGAACGGCTTGCCATATATAAAACATTATATCAATCTAATAGGATCCTTTTCAACTACCCAAACCAATATATTGCTTTCAGTGACGTCCCAGCAGATGAAATATAAAGACAGAATGTCTCAGACTCTAGTTAATCCGTGAAGCTTCGTATAAGATCCGAAGAGCACGGAACAATCACTATTTTGAGTACAAAAGCCGCCATAAAACACCACCCCCTGATCAAAATTTTGACAATGAGGGACAATTTTTTGAAACTCGGAGTCGTTTTAAGGCTCCGAATGAATCAAAAGTATACTTGGGCAGCCTAGGGTGAGCAACCACAAGGGATTTCCCATTCCATAGCGGTTGTCTAACAAAGCTAATGTAATTCACATAAGACTCACCACAAATGAATACTGTGGGCCAAACTGGACCAGATCCTTCCTTTGCCTCCATTTTATGACCCAAGCAGCATCAGTAGCTTCTTCCTGTAATAAGAGACTCGGGTAGGAAGCACTACCTGGAGGGGATTCACCACATTTGTTGTACATATACACCGTGACCCTGGTAAGGAAGGCTCAAGGTGTACCGTCACTTGCCCAAGGTGAACACCCAGACTAGTCAAGGGAAGGAAGCGTCTTACCACTCCGTTCTCGACTGGCTCCAAGCCGGGTCTTGCCACTGCCCACAATCAAAAACTAGTTTCACAAAACCATCTCGGAAGCCTTAATTTAGGTTTTATTAGCCCGGCACCAGAGCAGCAACATGCCATGGAGCACGGAACCATTCCTTCCCAGACCAAATACGAGGGGAGAACCCTGAACTATTTCCCCGAATACAAACAGTGTCCTCTCAACGAAAGCAAAAACACACAATTTACACCCTGAATTCATAACAGTGAAAAAATATGCATAATTTCATTAGAACAATTCACTACCTCCAAAATACATCAGATCCCAATAAATTGCCACCCACTTTCAATCAAATGAAACAAATATTGGGCAACACTGTCAAACCGGCTCTCCCAAACCTTAAAGTTCTCTCCTCTCTCAAGGAAAACGCCAGGCAATGGGCCCACACAACACACCTTACACTTAAACACCATGAGAGCCTCATACAGCAATGAACAGACACTATCGGGGCAAATGTTCCTCAGGAGTGGGATGAACTCTGAAACATCCTGCAGATGGGCCAGGAGAGCACTGGGGAACAGACGCACACACTGAACACAGCTAGGGCACTGATAGGCTCACTGTCACAGAACAGTTCGAATCCTTAAACAGAGGATACTCAATCCCAAACTGACATGACTTTAGCAAAGAAGGAGGGTTTCCCTCTCAAAGTCTAAAATAAAAAGCTCCCTTATCTCCCAAAAACACCGAGAACAAAAACACAATAGCAACCTGAAAAGGCAAACTCCGATATTGAATCAGAGGGAGAAACATTGACCAGTCCCAGGCACATCGAATTTCGGCCAAAACCTGCAAATCCATCACGTAATTAACCAAACACCCAAGAAACGGAAAACATCCAGCCAGATGGAGGTTCATACACCCACCGCCATAGCCAATACTGACGAAGAAACAACACCCATAACACACCCACAATAAAATAGTGTATAAGATTCACCTGACACACACGAACACAAACTGAGGATGTTCAGAACCCAAATCCCGAAAAAACAGATACTGAAATTCACTCCAATCCCACCGCTGCCTACTCAAGATACCCCTTAACCCACCGAGGTGGCAGTGTTAGGAATTATACACACCCCAGAACAAGTGGACACTTTTGGTCCTTCTCCAGATCCAGCCAAAAAATTAGGCTCCATGCCCAAAACACATCCTGTAGGGCAAAAGAAAAAAAAGGAAATATTGGAAACCAACAGGAACCAAAAACAAATTTTGACTCGGGGATTTTAACCTGGCCAAAATCCCAAAGATTAAAGATCTTCAGGTTGATGCTTTCCCTGAAGTCACCTTTACCACCTAACCCTAGCCTAACCCGAAGCCCTAACTTAACTCTAAGCCTAATTGGGCCCAAATCCTAATCCCTAAACTAATCTAACCCCAACCTGACTGTCCCCCATCCCCTCCTCGGCCTGAACTTAATCTCTGCTTGGTAGCCTAAGAGGATAATCCTTCACTGTCTCCCTCTAGAGGCCCCAAATTTAATTTACATCTCCACATTAAAAATTTAATTCAAATTTACCCCATGCCTAATCAAACCACAACTTATAGCTGAAGGGCAATTTGGTACCCGGACTGCTGGTCTCTGGGGTGGTCTGAATGACTGCACACCAGGAACCCTGATTCTTA
The DNA here is from genome assembly GCA_024760905.1 of Plotosus lineatus. NCBI lineage: Eukaryota > Metazoa > Chordata > Actinopteri > Siluriformes > Plotosidae > Plotosus > Plotosus lineatus. The sequence continues at coordinate 7,936,825 of CM045744.1, forward strand.
GGTTCGTCATTCGACTTTCCTAACACCTAATTCCGAATCAGCCTGCGCCTCCCTTGGGTCATTTGGGCACCTCAGTTACCAAGCGTTTCGGCCACTACAGATAATTAAGAACAATTCCAAATTAGGGAAACCGAAGGGGAGAAAATATGCAATTAGTAAAATTCTTAACCACAAACTAGTCTTACTGTATACACAAATCTAGAAAATTCCATTAAATACAATACAAGATACACTCCAGCAGAGAAGGGGCGACAGAGAGCCTATATATATTATAGTATATAGTAGAGCCGATGTATGTGTGTGTATATATATATATATATATATATATATATATATATATATACACACACACACACATTCACAACGAGAGCTCACCACAAACTCTGAGGCTCTGAGCATTGAGCTTACAACCTGCATCTATCAACATCCTACCTGATACAACCAATATTATGTTATTTTGATTTATTTTATGAATATTTCCTCTTATTTTGTTCATTGGTGCAAGCCAGCTACCTGAAGGTCCTTAAAAGCACCGAAATGTCACACGAACTCCGAGAGGGAGAACTGGGGTTTGGGAATAATGGGAACAAGACCATGGTGGAACGCTGAGGTACAAGTGTGCTTTTTAGTGGGAAAGGACTCCAAAGGAGTGGAGCCCCCTGTAGCTTCACCACTGCAATTGTGGTTATTTACAATTATTGAGATGAAGTAAAATACAATTGCACAAATATTGCTGATCTTATCTCAGAATCTCCAGTTTACAGAGAGTATCCTCCAGTACAGCAGAGACAATCTTCACTCCTGAATCTCCGAGCTTATTCTGGGTCAGATCCAGTTCTCTCAGGTGTGAGGGGTTTGATCTTAGAGCAGCACAACCTTCACCTGAAACACCACAACCCGCAGAGAAACAGTGCCACACCCTTCATCACCAGATTGTCCTGGTTTAAGATTTCCTTTAAAGATGATGTGTGTCTCTTCTTCTTTTTCTTTTGGCTTTTCCCTTCAGGGGTCGCCACAGCGAATCATCTGCCCCCATCTCACCCTATCCTTTGCATCTTCTTCTCTTACACCAACAACCTTCATGTCCTCCATCACCACATCCATGAACCGTCTCTTTGGTCTTCCTCTAGACCTTTTGCCTGGTAGTTCCAGCCCCAGTTCCTATTACCAATATACTCACTATCCCTCCTCTGTACATGTCCAAACCATCTCAATCTAGCCTCTCTGACTTTGTCTCCAAAACGTCTAACATGTGATGTCCCTCTGATGTGCTCATTCCTAATCCTATCCATCCTCATTACTCCCAAAGAGAACCTCAACATTTAAATCGATGCTACCTCCAGCTTTGCCTCCTGTCTTTTCCCCAGGGCCACTGTTTCTAACCCATACAACATCATTGGCCTCAACACCGTCTTGTACACTTTTCCTTTCATTCTTGCCGATACCCTCCTATCACACATCACACCGGACACTTCTCCAACCATTCCAACCTGCCGGCACACGCTTCTTGACCTCTTTTCCACACTCTCCATTGCTCTGGATTGTTGAGCCTAAGTACTTAAAATCCTCCACCTTTCTTATCTCTGCTCCCTGTAACCTCACCGTTCCTCTTGGTTCCTTGTCATTCATGCATATGTATTCTGTCTTACTGAGGCTAATCTTCATTCCTTTTCTTTTCCAGGGCATACCTCCACCTCTCTAGATTTTCCTGCACTTGTTCTCTGCTCTCACTACAGATCACAATGTCTGCAAACATCATAGTCCATGGGGAATCTTGTCTAACCTCATCTGTCAGCCTGTCCATCACCATAGCAGACAAGAAGGGGCTGAGAGCTGACCCTTGATGCAGTCCCACCTCCACCTTGAACTCTTCTGTCACACCGACAGCACACATCAGCACTGTCTTACATCTCTCATACATGTCCTGCACCACTCTAACATACTTCTCTGCCACTCCAGACTTCCTCATGCAATACCACAGTTCTTCTCTCGGCACCCTGTCATATGCTTTCTCCAGATCCACAAAGGCACAATGCAGCTCCCTCTGACCTTCTCTGTACTTCTCCATTAACATCCTCAAGGCAAACACTGCATCTGTGGTGCTGTTTCTTGGCATGAAACCAAACTGTTGTTCACAAATGCTGACCTCTGCCCTTAGTCTTGCTTCTACTATTCTTTCCCATAACTTCATCGTATGGCTCATCAACTTTATCCCTCTGTAGTTGCCGCCACTCCGCACGTCTCCCTTGTTCTTAAAAATGGGCACCAGCACATTTCTCCTCCACTCCTCTGGCATCCTCTCACTCTCTAAGACCCTGTTAAATGTTCTTGTCAGAAAATCTACTGCTACCTCTCCTAGACACTTCCATACCTCCACCGGTATGTCATCAGGACCAACTGCCTTTCCATTCTTCATCCTCTTCAATGCCCTCCTCACTTCACCCTTACTAATCTTTGCTACTTCCTGGTCCTCAACAGTCACCTCTTCTACTCTTTTTTTCTCTCATTTTCCTCATTCATCAACTCTTCAAAGTACTCCTTCCATCTTCCCAGCACACTTCTGTCATCAGTCAGTACATTTCCCTCTCTGTCCTTTATCAATCTAACTTGCTGCATGTCCTTCCCATCTCTATTTCTCTGCTGTGCCAACCTGTATAAATCATTTTCTCCCTCTTTACTTTCCAACCGAGCATACAAGTCATCAAACGCGCTCTGTTTGGCCTTTGACACTGCTACCTTTGCCTTACGCTGTGTCTCCCTGTACTGCTGTTTACTCTCTTCGGTTTTCTTAATGTCCCACTTCTTCTTAGCTAACCTCTTCCTTTGTACACACTCCTGCACTTCCTCATTCCACCACCAAGTCTCCTTATCTACTTTCCTTCCAGATGACACACCAAGTATTCTCCTACCTGTCTCCCTGATCACATTAGCTGTAGTTGTCCAGTCATCCGGAAGCACTTCCTGACCACCCAAAGCCTGTTTCAACTCCTCCTTGAAGACAACCCGACACTCTTCCTTTTTCAACTTCCACCACTTTGTCTTCTGCTCTGCCTTTGCCTTCTTCACCTTCCTCACCATCAGCATCATCCTGCACACCACCATCCTATGCTGTTTGGCAACACTCTCACCCACTACTACTTTGCAGTGACTGACTGCCTTTAAATTACATCGCCTGCACAAGATGCAGTCTACCTGTGTGCTCCTACCTCCACTTTTATAAGTCACCCTATGCTCCTTTCTCTTCTGGAAGAAAGTATTCACCACAGCCATTTCCATCCTTTTTGCAAAATCTACCAACATCTGTCCTTCTGCGTTCCTGTCCTGGATACCAAACCTACCCAACACTTCCTCGTCCCCTCTGTTTCCTGCACCAACATGTCCATTGAAGTCTTCCCCAATGACCACTCTTTCACCTCTGGGGGTACTCTGCATCACTTCATCTAACTCCCTCCAGAATTTCTCCTTCTCTTCTCGCTCACATCCTGTCTGTGGGGCATAAGCACTAACAACATTGACCATCACACCTTCAATTTCTAACTTGAGACTCATCACTCTGTCTGACACTCTTTTCACTTCTAGAACATTCCTGACAAACTCCTCCTTCAAGATAACTCCTACTCCATTTCTCTTCCCATCCACACCATGATAAAACAGCTTAAACGCTGCTCCTATGCTTCTAGCTTTGTTACCTTTCCACCTGGTCTCCTGAACACACAGTATGTCCACCTTCCTCCTCTGCATCATGTCAGCCAGCTCTCTACCTTTTCCTGCCATAGTTCCAATGTTCAAAGTCCCTACTTTCAGTCCTAGACTCATGACTTTCCTCTTCTCTCTCTGGCAACGGACACGCCTCCCGCCTCTCCTTCTTCGACGTCTTCGACCAACAGTCGTCCAATTTCCATCAGCACCCTGTTGGTTGACGGCACGACGGCGGTCGTTGTTAACCCGGGCCTCGACCGATCCGGTACGTTATTCTTTCTTGTGATTCGCATAGTTTATTTGGCATTTGTTTGACGCCGGATGCCCTTCCTGATGCAACCCTCTGCATTTATCCGTGCTTGGGACCGGCGTGAGGGAGACACACTGGTTTGTGCCCCCCCCACGGCTGCATTTAAAGATGATGTGTGTGTAAAATGATTTTATTATTCAGAAATCACATGAGGATTTAATATAACCTGATTATTCCAATTAACATCTCATTAACATAATCATACTGAGTTTTACATTTAGTTTCTCTCAGCTGTTGTGTGTGATATTAAACTATCAGCAGCTGAATATCAACAGAGAACAGGCTGATCAACTTTAATCAGAGAGAGAGGGGGGGGGGGGGTTAGAGTGCACTACACAGGGGGAATAAACCTGGTTCTCCATCGCTTGTGTAGTGCATTTATATAACAATATAAATGTATATTATTACACAATCAAAGAATAAAAATCTGAATCCTGGTGAGAAAAACACCATCAACTCCAACTAAGAGAATAATGAGTATAAAATCTTTATTTTGAGGAGAATCAACATTCACGTCTCTAAGTCAGATCCTTGCTGATCATTTATAGGAAAACTTTTCAGTGTCAGCTGATTTTAATCTTTTCGAACTTTAGTGTACAATAAACTGAAAGAACTGATGACACACAGACATTCATTCTCTGAACTACTTAATCCTATTAGGGTCGCAGGGAGGGTCACATGTACGTATACGTCAGTCGAGTGTGTCTGTGGGGGGGTTGAGCCTACGTCATGGAAAGTCGGTGTTCCGAATGTGGACAAGATGGTGTTGAGGCCAGTGATGATGTATGGTTTAGAAACGGTGGCACTGAGGAAAAGACAGGAGACAGAGCTGGAGGTAGCAGAAATTAAAATGTTGAGGTTCTCTTTGGGAGTAATGATGATGGATAGGATCAGGAATGAGTACATCAGAGGGACAGCACATGTAAGAGGTTTTGGAGACAAAGTCAGAGAGGCTAGATTGAGATGGTTTGGACATGTACAGAGGAGGGATAGTGAATATATTGGTAGTAGGATGCTGAGGTTGGAACTACCAGGCAAAAGGCCTAGAGGAAGACCAAAGAAGATATTTATGGATTTGGTGAAGGAGGACATGAAGGTTGTTGGAGTAAAAGTAGATACAGAGGATAGGGTGAGATGGAGGCAGATGATTCGCTGTGGCGACCCCTGAAGGGAACAGCTGAAAGGAAAAGAGGAAGATAGAGTAAAATAAATCTCTTCATTTTAAGCGATTATATTTACTTCCTATGAGGCCACACTGGGACCAGTTAGACTAAAATCACAAGAAACTTTATTCTGTTTCACTTTAATATTCTTACCAGGACCTCAGTTACACACACACACACACACACACACACACACACACACACACACACACACACTATTATTGCTAAACTACAGGGATCCTTTTCTACTTTGCGCTTCAATTCATGCACGTTCAGTGCATTATGGCTTTTTAAAAAATAGTCATCGTAAAAATTTAAAATTAAGGAAATTAGAGAAGAATCGGGGGAAAAGTCTGAGAAAACAAAGACAATTATGCAAAAAATCCCAACAACCCAAAACCTCCCATCAAAACTACCTGCATGTTTATGTGAGGTGCACATCTGTGTGTGCGTGCGTCTAAATGTGTGTATTTATATTTTATTTACATATTATGCATTATTTTTGAATGTTTAATTATTATAAGTATTTATAGTGATGAATATGTATTTATTGATATTATATACACATATACATGTACGTATACAGTAGGCCCTCAACATTAGCGATGGTTCGGTTTCGAGCCCTCCCGCGAATCGAGATAATCCACCAGTTCTGTACCCGGAAGTAAAGCCCCACGTATGACGTCACATGCGCGAATGATCAGCTGTAAGTAAAATACTATATATCTATTACATGCGCTAAAATATGCTTCTTCAACACATTCTATAGACAATCTTACTCATTAATACAGTATTAATTTAGTAAAATATAGTCATGATGAAGAAAAACTTTTCAATTTTTACACTTATTTTTATTGATGATAAAATATAAACATTGTACAGCATATACTGTTGTAAAGCACTCGTTTTAAAGTATTTTTCAATTATTATTCCAGTACAGTACCTCAGTTAATTCTGAGAATGTTTGTGCGTGAGATTTTATGTTCTGTAGCATGTTTAACAAACGATACCAAAAGGATAAACTTTATTACGCTTCATGTCCTTTTACATTGAACTTGGAGTGGCGTCTCGGAGTGACGTGTCCAAGATGGCGCTGCCTAGAGGGCGACGTCGCGGAGTTCTCAGAGTCAAATTGTTTTTGTTCATTTTAATTTGTTTTATTTGTTTGCTCGTGTTTTGCACTATGCTCGTCTATGAGCAGCTTCAGCTTCGGGCAACTAAGCACGCAACAACATCTATCTATTCTATGCTATGGAGCTCCAATGCTAGCAGTTAGCTAGTAGTTAGTGGCTCAGCCCAGGTGGAGCTCTCAGAGGCTTGGTTAGCGCTCCCGGCCATACTACTTGAAAATTTTCAGTCCCTGCGAAACAAGATGGACGAGCTTCATGCTCAGATTGCAGTGCAGAGGGATATACAGGACTGTGTTTCTGTGAAACATGGCTTGAGGAGAGTACACCCGATAAGGCGATTATACCAGCCGGCTACACGGCCTTCATCCCCTGCTATCACAAGTGCTGGAGTCGTTGTTTGGCCCCTTCCCGCCTGGGCTTCTTGTCCGCTGGGGTGCGGCTCGCATTGAGCTGCCTATCATGGCATGTTCGCTTTGCTAGCCGCATCCCGGCTAACAAGCCCAGTTGAGCGTACTTAGTTATACATGCCCAAAGATACTCCGATCTTATAGCTGTACCGGCCGTAGACGGGCATAGTGCAAAACATGAACAAACAAAACAACAAATAAGGTGGGAAGGAGCCGAACGACGACTCCGGCGCTTGGGATAGCAAGGGATGAAGGCCTTGTAGCTTTTTTTTATACATACATTATATTTTAATTATAATACAACAGTTCAGAGAAAGGAGAAAGTCTTATTTCTTCAGAAGAGACATCCAGCATTTTCTATCGCTTAGCCAGAGAAGACAGTGTTTGAGTGGTATCATAGAGCTTAACTGGTAATTAAAACACGTGAAAAAGAGGCTCATTGACAACTTGTGCGCAAATGAGTAAAAAGGGGCGGGACATCAGCTCAACCAATCAACAGAAAGGAGGACAGCCATTGGCTGAATTTGAATCACGTGCCAGTTGCTGGGCAGACCGCGTGTACTCAAACCGTGAGTGCAAAACCGCGAATAGTCAAGGGCCTACTGTACATCAGTCAAGGGGGTGATACGAGTTTGCAGACACTGGCGGTTGCGGGGAGGATCTCGGTCCCAATTAAGCATGGAAAGTGAGGGATCCCTCTATTACTGACACATTCCAATCTGAAACATATTAATCAGATAAATGCAGAAAAATCACTGAACCAATCAGAACCATATTATACAACAATCTATTTGCTGCAGTAATCTGATGAATAAATGATTGAAGAGAGCAGATATTTAGTGGAACATCACTTGGACATGAATGAAATAAAGGAGAAAGTGATAAATGGGCTTGTCGGAGCCTCCTCGCGGCTTCAGAACCTCCTCAGATGACGATCCTGTCAGATGAGGATGGACATTGATCTCTGGAAACGGTTCCTCTCTGGCTCTCTCTTCCACCGACCGGGTTCCGCTCGAGTTCTGTGGTTTCTCACCCGCCGGTCCGAATCATCTCTCAGGGTCATTATGGAGATCCAGAGATTTGATCCAGGGGTCAGAGGTCATTATAATCTGGTTGTAGAGCGCGTGGCGTCTGATTGACTGATGCACGTCTCCGAGTGTGTTTAATGTGTTAGAACTAAATGAGTGATGTGTTTATACACATGTTCTCTGTACCCCAACATGGAAATGCAGGAACAGAGTCTTCATCACACACAGATCATCATCATTATCATCGTCATCAGACCCTGAACAGAAAAGAAAACCTCCAGAATTAATCACCACAAACCGGACCGTGGTACTTCATGATCTCCAGCATGGAATCATCTCTGCTCCGAGAGGAACATCATCATCTCCTGTTTATATTCATCCACATCATTCAAACACACTTTACTGATCACAGAACAGCATTAAAGCCGATCGAGAGAGAAAAATCTCCTGAAATAGAATATAGTGACATTTTATACAACTGCCTTCATTCCTAACCTGCGAATCTGATCTTTATTGGAACGAAAGAGAAATTACTACAAACTAACCATCATCAACTTCAATCATTACACTTTTATTATTTTAATATTTATATAAAACATCTTTACTCACCTCAGTGTCTGTAGATTGTAATGTTTATCATCTTTAAGATCAGAGAGCATCTTCACTCCTGAATCTCCGAGTACATTCCAGTACAGATCCAGTTCTCTCAGGTGTGAGGGGTTTGATCTCAGAGCTGAAGTCAGAGCAGCACAACCTTCACCTGAAACACCACAACCACCCAACCTGCACAGACACAATGCCACGCCCTTCATCACCAGATTTTTATCCTGGTTTAAGATTTCCTTTAAAGATGATGTGTGTGTAAAATGATTTTATTATTCAGAATCACATGAGGATTTAATATCACCTGATTATTCTAATTAACATCTCATTAACATAATCATACTGAGGATCCATTTAGTTTCTCTCATCTGTTGTGTGTGATATTAAACTATCAGCAGCTGAAGATCAACAGAGAACAACAGCCTGATCATCAACTTTAATCAGAGAGAGAGAGAGAGAGAGAGAGAGAGAGAGGGGCTTATTGTGCACTACACAGGGGGAATAAATCTGTGTAGTGTATTTATATAACAATATAAATTTATATTATTAAACCTGGTAATGTCCGTATTAGGTCCTGATATCTTAGAGCCCTCTGATGGCCGTTCTGATTTAAATGCCCCAGCAGAACCTCCCTCCCATTCTACACATACCGAACCTCGGCCTTACAAACATCCCAGCGGATCCTCTCTGATCCATCAGCCACCCCAGCACACACTCTTCACACTCTTACCATCAGGCATACGCTGCAGGAGCATCCGGATTCGCACCAGCAGATTCAGGGACAATTTCTACCCACAATGCATCAGAATACTGAACTGCTGAAGTACCAGACAGTTTACACCCTCACTGTACACATTGTATATGCACCGTGACCTCTGAACTCCAGCCATGGAACTATTACTTTCAGTTTATCTATTTATCACACTGTGTGTTTGTGTATGTATATATATATATATATATATATATATATATATATATATATATATGTATTTATGTGGTTGTGTGCGCGTGCCTCATCTCTGTACCGTGCATGAGTGTGTGGGTCTCATCTCTGTACTGTGTGTGTGTGTGCTCCTCATCTCTACCGTGTGTGTGTGTGTGTGTGTGTGTGTGTATGTGTGCGCGTGCCTCATCTCTGTACCGTGCATGTGTGTCTCTCCTCTCTGTACCGTATGCGTGTGTGTGTGTGTGTGTGTGTGTGTGTGTGTGTGTGTGTGTGTGTAGGCACGTTTTGTTTCTGTACCGTGTGTGTGCCCCTTCCTGAATCGCCACCTTATCGTGGTGGAGGGGTTTGCGTGACCTAATGATCCTAGGAGCTATGTTGTCGGGGCCATAATGCCCCTGGTAGGGTCATCCAAGGCAAACAGGTCCTGGGTGAAGTCCAGACAAAGTGCGATTCAAAAGACCCCTATGCCATCTCGGAGTAAACGTTTGAAGCAGTCTCCCTTGCCCGGACGCGGGTCACCGGGGTTCCCTCCTGGAGCCAGGCCTAGGGGAGGGGCTCGAAGGCGAGCGCCTGGTGGTCGGGCTTATGCCCATGGAGCCTGGCTGGGCCTAGCCCCAAAGGAGACATGGGTCCGCCCTCCCATTGACCTACCACCCGTGCAATGTGAGTTGGGTGGCAGCCAAAGGCATGGGTTCTGTCGGACCGATCCTCGGCTACGTACTCTGACCCTCGGGACATGGAATGTCACCTCTCTGGCGGGAAAGGAGCCTGATTTGGTGCGTGAGGTGGAGAGATACCGACTAGACATAGTCGGGCTCACCTCAACGCATAGCTTGGGCTCTGGAACCATCCATCTCGAAAGAGGCTGGACCTTTTTCTATTCTGGAGTTGTTCATGGGGAGAGGCGGCGAGCCGGTGTGGGTATTCTTGTTGCCCCCCCGTCTCGGTGCCCAAATGTTGGGGTTCTCCCCAGTTGATGACAGGGTAGCTTCCCTCCGTCTTCGGGCAGGGGAACGGGTCCTGACTGCTATTTGTGCTTATGCACCAAATGACAGTTCAGAGTACCCACCCTTTTTGGAGTCTTTGGGGAGGGGTGTTGGAGAACGCTCCCTTGGGAGACTTCAACGCCCATGTGGGCAACGATACTGTGACCTGGAAGTGTGTGATCGGTAGGTACGGCCTCTCCAGTCTGAATCCGAATGGCGTTTCTTTGTTGGACTTCTGTGCTCGTCACAGTTTGTCTATCACGAACACCATGTTCGAACATAAGGGTGCCCATAAGTGCACTTGGCACCAGGACACCCTCGGTCGCAGTTCGATGATTGACTTTGTAGTCGGGTCATGGGACTTGCGACCATATGTTCTGGACACTCGGGTAAAGAGAGGAGCTGAACTGCCTACCGATCACTACCTGGTGGTGAGTTGGCTTCGGTGGTGCGGGAGGTTGCCTTCCAGACCTGGCAGGCCCAAGCATGTAATCAGGGTCTGCTGGGAACGTTTGGCGGAGTCCCCTGTCCAAGAGGCCTTTAACTCCCACCTCCGGCAGAGCTACAACCACATCCTGGAGGAGGCGGGGGACATGGAATCCGAATAGGCCATGTTTCGCGCCGCTATTGTTGAGGCGGCAGCCCATAGCTGTGGCCGTAAGGTCATCGGTGCTTGTCGTGGCGGTAATCCCCGAACCCGGTGGTGGACACCTGCGGTGAATGGGGCCGTCCAGCTGAAGAAAGAGGCCTATCGGGTTTTATTAGCCTGTGGGACTCCCGAGGCAGCAAACGGGTACCGGCAGGCCAAACGTGCTGCAGCCGAGGCTGTCGCAGATGCAAAATCTCGGTGTGGGAGGAGTTCAGTGAGGGCCTAGAGAGTGATTATCGGTTTGCTTCAAAAAGGTTCTGGACCACCATCCGACGCCTCAGGAGGGGGAAGCAGTTCTTCATAAACACTGTGTGCAGTGGAGATTGGGAGCTGCTAACCTTGACTGGGGATGTCGTCGAGAGGTGGAGGGAATACTTTGAGGACACCCTCAATCCCACCAACATGCCCTCCGTGGAAGAGGAAGACCCTGGGAGTTTGGGTGAGGGTCTGCCCATCACTGGAGTGGAGGTCACTGAGGTTGTCAAAAAGCTCGTCGGTGGTCGAGCTCCGGGGTTGGACGAGATCCGCACGGAATATCTCAGGGCTCTGGATGTTGTAGAACCGTCTTGGTTGACACGTCTCTGCAACATCGCGTGGTCATCAGGGGCTGTACCTCTGGATTGGCAAACTGGGGTGATGGTCCCAATTTTTCAGAAGGGGGACCGGAGGGTGTTTTCCAATTATCGGGGAATTACACTCCTCAGCCTACCTAGAAAAGTCTATGCAGAAGTACTAGAGAGGAGGATCTGACCAATAGTCGAACCTCGGATTCAGGAGGAACAATGTGGTTTTCGTCCTGGCACTCTTGACCAACTCTATACGCTCCACAGGATTCTGGAGGGGGCATGGGAGTTTGGCCAATTTGTCCGCTTTGTGGATTTGGAGAAGCCTTTCGACCGTGTTCCTCGAACGATCTTGTGGGGCGTGCCCCGATAGTACGGCGTTCCGGACCCGTTGCGACGAGCTATTCGGTCGCCGTATCACCGGAGCCAGAGTTTGGTCCGTATTGGTAACAGCAGGTCAGATTCGTTTCCAGTGGGAGTTGGAGTCCACCAAGGCTGTCCTTTGTCACCGATTCTGTTCATAATTTTTATGGACAGAATTTCTAGGCGCAGTCGAGGCGATGAGGGGTTCTGGTTTGGTGGCCATCAGATATCGTCTCTGCTTTTTGCGGATGATGTTGACCTTTTGGCTTCATCAAGTCGGGACCTCCAGCTCTCATTGGAGCGATTCGCAGCCGAGTGCGAAGCAGCCGGGATGAAGATCAGTACCTCCAAGTCCGAGGCCATGGTTCTCAGTCGGACAATGGTGGAATGCACCCTCCGGGTCAGGAATGAGGTCCTGCCCCAAGTGGAGGAGTTTAAGTATCTTGGGGTGTTGTTTACAAGTGAGGGAAAGATGGAGCGAGAGATCGACAGACGGATCACTGCAGCCTCTGCTGTTAAGCGGTGCCTGTACCTGTCCGTCGTGGTGAAGAAGGAGCTGAGCCGCAAGGCGAAGCTCTCAATTAACAGTCGATCTATGTTCCAACTCTCACCTATGGTCACGAGCTTTGGATAATGACCGAAAGAACAAGATCACGGATACAAGCGGCTGAAATGAGCTTCCTTCGCCGGGTGGCAGGGTTCTCCCTTAGAGATAAGGTGAGAAGCTCCACCATCCGGGGAGAGCTCAGAGTAGATTCGCTGCTCCTCCGCATTGAGCGGGGCCAGTTGAGGTGACTCGGGCATCTGGTCAGAATGCCCCCCGGACGCCTCCTTGGTGTGGTGTTTCGGGCATGTCCAACCGGGAAGAGACCCCGGGATCGACCTAGAACACGCTGGCGGGACTATGTCTCTCGGCTTGCCTGGGACCGCCTCGGTGTCCCCCCGGGAGAGTTGGAGGAAGTGGCTTGGGAGAGGGACGTCTGGACCTCTTTGCTTAGGTTGCTGCCCCTCCGACCCGACCCTGGACTAAGCGGAAGATGATGATGATGATGATGATGATGACCGTGTGTGTGTGTGTGTGTGTGGGGGGGGGCTTGCTACTGTACTGTGTGTGTGTGTGTTTGTGTGCGGAAGCCTCGTCTCTTTACCACGTGTGTGTGTATGTGTGCGTCTTGGCAAGAACGCGCCTCGTCACTGCACCGTGCGTGTGTGTGTGTGTGTGTGTGTGTGTGTGTGTGTGTGCGCGTGTGTCTCATCTCTGTATTGTATGTGTGTGTGTGTGTGTGTGTGTGTGTGTGCGCCCACCTCGTTTCCATACCGTGTGTGTGTGTGTGTGTGTGTGTGTGTGTGTGTGTGTGTGTGCATTCGGGTTGTCCCATTACCGTGTGTGGGGCCACGTCTTGTCAATTTACTGTGTGGGTGTGTATGTGTGTATCTGATCGCCTTGTCTATGTACCATGTGTGTGTTTGTGCACGCGAGCGCCTCGTCGTCTTACCTGTATATGTATTTATTATTATTATTATTATTATTATTATTATTATTAAATATTTATTGTTTTTCATGTTTATATTTAATATATTTGGTGAAATATAGGTGTTTGTGCAGGTTATATGAGTTTGGGCAGGGTTGGAACGGATTAATTCTTTTTCTGTTATTTCCGATGGGAATTTTTGTTTTATTTCACGAACATTTTGACTTGAGCTCCGCCCTTGGAATGGATTAATTTTATATGTTGAGGTCGCTCTGTATATCAGTCTGCTAGGATTTTCCATTGATTATTCATTTCCTCATGGATTTTACATTTCCATCTTTTATTTTTATCTCAGGATTATTTCAGTGGTTTTTCACGATCCTCCACCACACACAGTGAGAGACACGGCTGGCCTTTCATAACCCAGTTAGTGTACTGGGGGGGCAGCAGTGACAACCGTTGACAGTGGGACTTGAACCCCCAACCTTGGCATCAGTAATCCGACACCTCACCACCACACTCCCACTGGCCTGTTCGTTTATAACCTTCATTCAATTTTGTCATTTCACTTTCATTTCTAAATCATGCAGTTCACACTCAGGACATTTAGGTTGTGTCCTGGGTGCAGTTTGTGGGATTAGTTATAGGGTGTAATAAGTCTCACAGTAATTTCAGACACATTGCGGCGGCATTAAGTTTGGCTTTGTGCTGCAGCTTCTCACATACGAACATCTGAGCCAAAGACTCTGTGACCAATCATCAGTGTGCAGTGAAAGAAACAATCTTCCTCCTCAGGACATTGATGATCAACCTAAACCTTCTGCTTCAGCATCACTAATACAGAATGGAGTCGTACTGAGGAGCAGGTCATGTGACTCTCACAGAGATGATCTTACCTCAGTATCTCCAGTTTACAGAGACGATCCTCCAGTACAGCAGAGACAATCTTCACTCCTGAATCTCCGAGTTCATTCCGGGACAGATTCAGTTCTCTCAGGTATGAGGGGTTTGATCTCAGAGCTGAAGTCAGAGCAGCACAACCTTCACCTGAAACACCACAACGCTCCAGCCTGCAGAGACACAATGCCATGCCCTTCATCACCAGATTTTTATCCTGGTTTAAGATTTCCTTTAAAGATGATGTGTGCGTAAACTGATTTTATTATTCAGAATCACATGAGGATTTAATATCACCTGATTATTCTAATTAACATCTCATTAACATAATCATACTGAGGATCCATTTAGTTTCTCTCATCTGTTGTGTGTGATATTAAACTATCAGCAGCTGAAGATCAACAGAGAACAACAGCCTGATCATCAACTTTAATCAGAGCGGGAGATAGAAAGAGTAGAGTAGAGAGGGGGGAGAGGGGAATGAGAGAGAGAGAGAGAGAGAGAGAGAGAGAGAGAGAGAGAAGGAGAGAGACAGACAGGGAAAGATAGAGCGAAAAAGAGGGAGGGGGAGAGAAAGATTGAGAGACAGGGGGGGAGAGAGAGAGAGAGAGAGGGGCTTATAGTGCACTACACAGGGGGAATAAATGTGTGTTGTGCATTTATATAACAGTACTGTATAAATTTATATTATTAAACCTGGTAATGTCTGTGTTAAGTCTTGCTATCTTCGAGCCCTCAGATGGCCGTTCTGATTTAAATGCCCCACCAGAACCTCCCTCCCGTTCTACACATCCCGAACCTCGGCCTTACAAAGCAAACATCCCAGCGGATCGTCTCTGATCCATCAGCCACCCCAGCACACACTCTTCATGCTCTTACCGTAAGGCACACGCTACAGGAGCATCCGGATTCACACCAGCAGATTCAGGGACAGTATCTACCCACAATGCATCAGGATACTGAACTGCTGAAGTACCAGACGCTTTACACCCTCACTGTACACACTGTACATGCACCGTGACCTCTGAACTTCAGCCAAGGAAAGATTACTTTCAGTTTCTCTATTTATCACAGTGTCTGTGTGTGTGTGTGTGTGTGTGTGTGTGTGTGTGTGTGTGCACGTGGCTTGTCATGGTATTGTGTGTGTGTGCGTGTGTGTGTGGTCCTCATCTCTTTACTGTGCGTGTGTGTTCACGCCTGCGTCTCTGTACTGTGTGTGTGTGTGTGGGGGGTGCCTTGTCACTCTGTATTGTGTGCGTGTGTGTGTGTTCGTCAGGCTCGTCTCTCTATTGTGTGTGTGTGTGTGTGTGTGTGTGTGTGCGCGCCTCGTCTCTTTACCTTGTGTGTCTTTGTGTGTGTGTGGGGGGGCCTCGTCTTGATACTGTGTGTGTGTGTGTGTGTGTGTGTGTGTGTGTATGTGCACGCCTCATCTGTGTACTGTGTGTGTGTGTGTGTGTGTGTGTGTGTGTGCACACCTTGTCTCTTTACCGTGTGTGTGTATGTGTGCATGCCTCATGGCTGTACTGTGTGTGTGTGTGTGTGTGTGTGTGCGCCTCATCTCTATACCATGTGTGCACGTGAGTTTATCTACGTGTGTGGGGCTCGTCTCTGTACTGTATGTGTGTGTGTGTGTGCACCCACCTCGTTTCCATACCGTGTGTGTGTGTGTGTGTGTGTGTGCGCATGCGGCTCGTCTCTGTATGGTGTGTGTGCGGCCACATCTTGTCAATTTACCGTGTGTGTGTGTGTGTGTGTGTGTGTGTATACATGTATGTGTGTGTGTGTATGTGTGCAACTCATCTCTGTACCGTGTGTGTGTGTTTGCGCGCGCCTCGTCACTGCACCATGCATGTGCGTGTGCCTCTCATCTCTGTACTGTATGTGTGTGTGTGCACCCACCTCGTTCCCATAACATGTGAGTGTGTGTGCATGCGGCTCATCTCTGTACCATGTGTGTGTGCTCCTCATCTCTTTACCGTGTGTGTGGCCGCATCTTGTCAATTTACCGTGTGTGGGTGCACCTCGTCTCTGTATCATATGTCTGTGTGTGTGAACGCCTAGTCTATGTACCGTGTGTGTGTGTGTGTGTGTGTGTGCGCGTGAGCGCCTGGTTTTTTTACCTGTACAGTGGGGTGAATAAGTATTGGGCAATGTAAAAATGTGCAAGTTCACCCATTTAAAAAGATAAGAGAGGTTTGAAATTTTCATCATAAGTAAACATCAAGCTTGACAGACAGAATGTAGAAAAAAAAATCCAGGAAATCACATTGTTTTTAAACAATTTATTTGTGAAAATGGGAGGCCAATAAGTATTGGGAAGCTAGAAAACAAACATTATTTTGGCCCCCACTCGTTAACAGTATGAATGACACCTGTTTGAACTGATTCGATGCATAAGAGACACCTTCAAACAATGTGTAAGAGACACCTTCAAACCTGCACACACTGTCAGACTGCAGTCTTCACCATGACCAAGACCAGAGAGCTTCCCAAAGAGACCAGAGATAAAATTGTACAACTGCACAAAGCTGGGATGAGTCAAACTGCAATTAGTAAACAACTTTGTGAGAGAAGAGCAACAGTTGGAAAATGGAAGTATAACATCACTGATAACCTCCCTAGGAGTGGCACTCCATGCAAGATCTCCCCTCGTGGGCTTCAAAGGATCCTGAGAACAGTGAGTAATCAGCCCAGAACTACACAGCAGGAACTGGTCAATGATTTGAAGATGGCAGGAACCACCGTCGCAAAGATGACAATAACTAACAAAATAATTGTACATATGAACTAAGAATAATGACATCTCTGTCTGAGTGTAAACAGTTTTGAATGAAATTAATGAATTTACTACTCTAAAATCTGTTTGAAGTGATAGTAAAATTATATCTTTCATCTGAGCTGTGATAAACAGGAGGGAAATGTTAAAATAATTGTACATATGAATTACCACAGCTCTAATCTAACCTGCTTAGCAACTCACTAAGCATAAATGTTGAAACTGCTTGCTGAGGTATTTTGCAGAACCATCCCTATCTTAAAGGAAAGCAGCCGGATGCCAGCATACCTGACGATTCCTGCCGGGTGGTGGACACCAGTGAAATCATTGGCCAAGGCAATTCCAGAAGGAATTGAATTCAGACCCTTTCTGGGACTGGGAGGATCGACCCGTCGGTTGTGATCCAAGGGTTGACGGCAATCCGAGAAGGAGACACGGGGTGAGTTAATTTCTTTTAAAAGCAGAAGTGAATGAGCTCGGTAACAAAGATTACATAAAATACAGAAGAAAACCCTGGGTATTCTAGACAATGGCAGGTAATTAAGAGCAACAAGAGGTTGCAAAGAGAGTTAAATTCCATAGAAAAAAGGAGGACAGACTCCCCTGTCTGAGAAAATAAAACGGCCATGGATGAATGAATCCGTGTGTGAATGGAGGAAATAATCCTTGATTAAATCCTCATATAATACTACGAGGTCAATACAGTGAGTTTTTGTGGATGCACAGGCAAGAATCCTCCACCTGAAAAGGTAAAAGTGAGGATTACGACAAGAATAATTGATCACCAGAAAGAAAACCAGTGTTAGGTCACCCTATAGGTGCAACAACCCACTGGTCCAAATTGAATAAAAATGGGGGGTAACAACAGTAGACCGAGAGATAAATTAGAATGTGGAGATTGAAAAGCAGTAGAAAAAAAGGCACGTGATAGAAATATTTAGATGTATGGGTTAGCAAGTATGGATTCAACAGACAGTTAAATGTAAAAAGACTAACAGAATTACAAGGCATTATGAGACGGAACTGTAATACAGCCATGAGGCGGGGGGTTGATTCCTTGAGGGATGGGAATTCCAGATGAGCTCAAAATGCACCCACATTTATTAAACATTTACTGAATTAAAACAACTTATAAAAACTTAAAACCAAAGTGTTATTCCCTCTCTCTCTGTCTGTCTCACTTGTGTACTGCTGGCCACGCCCACAAGACACGAATTCAAAGCGCATTCCCTGCTTGATCATTTACTGAATTAAACAAAATGGCGGCCTTGTCAAAGCAAAGCATCGATCGATTTCGGAAAGTTTTTGGCAGATTTAATTGATTGGGGGCAATATTACATAAATTGATAAATTATTAATGAAATGCAGCCGGGGGGAGGGGGGCACAAACCAGTGTCTCTCCCTCACGCCGGTCCCAAGCCCGGATAAATGCAGAGGTTGCGTCAGGAAGGGCATCCGGCGTAAAACAAATGCCAAATAAACTATACGAATCACAAGAAAGAATGACATACCAGATCGGTATGCTACCTTGTATGTGGGAACATGGGTAGGGCGGACGAAGGTACCAGAAGCCTTTGCACTGTGTACAGATGGCCTTAAAATTCTGGGGCCGGTTGTTCAACCCGGTTAACCCCTAATGGCTGGTTAAAATTAAGCCGTGGCAGCAAACTAACTTAAATTTGCGTTGTTCAAAGCATGGTTAGTCACGTCGTTAGTTAACATTGCCGTCAAAAGCTAACCGTGTTGAACGTTACTGGTTAGCACTAAGGGGTCATTCAACATTTTCAAGCGTACAAAACGTATGCTGGGGGGGGGGGGGGTAAGATCGGTACACTTTATAAATAATTCATGAGCGCATGTATTGTTGATCAACATTTGTATAATATATGTATGTTTGAAACTTTAAATGCGCGATTCACCAAACACCTGCGGTGTTGCATATCTGCAAAGAATACCACCCAACCCAGTATCAGCTGATCAAGGGCATAGGCTGGGGGTCATGAGGACATCTGGAGAAGAGAAGGGGCGGCACTAATACAGGTTGTGGTTGAGGCAGGGTTGGTAGACATGTATAGGGCAGTGGACTCTCAGGGGGGATGGGTATACTAGTCCTTCTCAAAAAATTAGCATATTTTGATGAAGTTCATTATTTTCTGTAATTTACTGATAAAAATTAAACTTTCTGATATTTTAGATTCATTGCACCCCAACTGAAATATTTCAGGTCTTTTTTTTTTGCTTTAATACTGATGATTTTGGCATACAGCTCATGAAAACCAAAAATCCCTATCTCAAAAAATTAGCATATTTCATCCGACCAATAAAAAAAGTATTTTTAAATACAAAAAATGTAAACCTTCAAATAATTATGTTCAGTTATGCACTCAAGTGGTCAGGAATCCTTTTGCAGAAATGACTGCTTCAATGCGGCGTGGCATGGAGGCAATCAGCCTGTAGCACTGTTGAGGTGTTATGGAGGCCCAGGATGCTTCGATAGCGGTCTTAAGCTCATCCACAGTGTTGGGTCTGGTGTCTCTCAACCTTCTCTTCACAATATCCCACAGATTCTCTATGGGGTTCAGGTCAGGAGAGTTGGCAGGCCAATTGAGCACAGTAATACCATGGTCAGTAAACCATTTACCAGTGATTTTTGGCACTGTGAGCAGGTGCAAGGTCATGCTGAAATATGAAATCTTCATCTCCATAAAGCTTTTCAGCAGATGAAAGCATGAAGTGTTCCAAAATCTCCTGATAGCTCGCTGCATTGACCCTGCCCTTGATTAAACACAGTGAACCAACACCAGCAGCTGACATGGCACCCCAGACCGTCACTGACTGTGGGTACTTGACACTGGACTTCAGGCATTTTGGCATTTCCTTCTCCCCAGTCTTCCTCCAGACTCTGGCACCTTGATTTCCGAATGACATGTAAAATTTGCTTTCATCCGAAAAAAGTACTTTGGACCACTGAGCAACAGTCCAGTGCTGCTTCTCTGTAGCCCAGGTCAGGCTCTTCTGACGCTGTTTCTGGTTCAAAAGTGGCTTGACCTGGGGAATGTGGCACCTGTAACCCAGTCCACTGCTTCCACAGGTCCCCCAAGGTCTGGAATCGGCCCTTCTCCACAATCTTCTTCAGGGTCCGGTCACCTCTTCTGGTTGTGCAGCATTTTCTGCCACACCTTATCCTTCCCACAGACGTCCCACTGAGGTGCCTTGATACAGCACTCTGGGAACAGCCTATTCGTTCAGAGATTTCTTTCTGTGTCTTACCCTCTTGCTTGAGGGTGTCATTGATGGCCTTCTTGACAGCAGTCAGGTCGGCAGTCTTACCCATGATTGCCGTTTTGAGTAATGAACCAGGCTGGGAGTTTTTAAAAGCCTCAGGAATCTTTTGCAGGTGTTTAGAGTTAATTGGTTGATTCAGATGATTAGGTTAATAGCTCGTTTAGAGTACCTTTTCATGATATGCTAATTTTTTGAGATAGTAATTTTGGGTTTTCATGAGCTGCATGCCAAAAATCATCAGTATTAAAACAATAAAAGACCTGAAATATTTCAGTTGGTGTGCAATGAATCTAAAATATATGAAAATCAAATTTTTATCAGTACATTACAGAAAATAATGAACTCTATCACAATATGCTAATTTTTTGAAAAGTACTAGTACATTCTAAAGTGCCAATGCTGGCCTGATCTGTGAGCAAGCCCAGGTACCAAAGCCTGAGGTGGAAGGAGCAGGAAGTGGCAGTCATGCACGGAGTGGATGAGAGATGGGAAAAATGGGGAGGAGGCAAAAGAAAAGGGGGGGGGTAGACCCCAATGAGCAAGAAGTTCAGGGGCACACGGTCCCGGTGAACGGCACTCAGCGGCATGCTGGGAGGTTTGCCTAGCCTACCAGTGGACTGGAGAAGGAAGGGAGGGAGGTGGGGGCAAGACCAAAAGGGGGAGAGCAGTGGGGAAGAAAGAACGGAGAAGCTGCAACAAGGGCTGGGGAGTCAAGCACAAGCTAAACAAAGCAAAATTGCAAGTTGTAGGATTCAATTTCTACTTTCCTGACATTGCATTTGATGGACTTTTTCATATATTTAATTATTTTCATTGGGTAATGCAAAATCCTCCCAGACCCAACATCACCTCACTTCAAATTCATAAGGATTCTCTGGTACTTCTTCTTCTTCTTCTTCTTTTACTTTCGGCTGCTCCCTTCAGGGGTCGCCACAGCAAATCATCCACCTCCACCTCACCCTGTCCTCCGCATCTTCTTTTCTGACTCCAACGACCTTCATGTCTTCCTTCACCACATCCATAAATCTCTTCTTCGGTCTTCCTCGAGGCCTTCTGCCTGGTAGTTCCAACCTCAGCATCCTACTGCCAATGTACTCACTATCCCTCCTCTGTACATGTCCAAACCATCTCAATCTAGCCTCTCTGACTTTGTCTCCAAAACATCTTACGTGGGCTGTCCCTCTGATATACTCATTTCTGATCCTATCCATCCTCGTTACTCCCAGGAGAACCTCAACATTTTCATCTCCGCTACCTCCAGCTCTGCCTCCTGCCTTTTCCTCAAGCGCCAGTGTTTCTAAGCCAGACAACATCGCTGGCCTCACCACCATCTTGTACACTTTTCCCTTCATTCTTGCTGACACTCTCCTATCGCACATCACACCGGATACTTTTCTCCAACCATTCCAGCCTGCCTGCACACGCTTCTTCACCTCTTTTCCACACTCTCCATTGCTCTGGATTGTTGAGCCTAAGTACTTAAAATCCTCCACCTTCGTTATCTCTGCTCCCTGTAACATCACTGTTCCTCCTGGGTCCTTCTCATTCACACACATGTATTCTGATTTTCTGAGGCTAACCTTCATTCCTCTCCTTTCCAGGGCATACCTCCACCTCTCTAGATTTTCCTGCACTTGTTCTCTGCTCTCACTACAGATCACGATGTCATCTGCAAACATCATAGTCCATGGAGATTCTTGTCTCACCTCGTCTGTCAGCCTGTCCATCACCATAGCAAACAAGAAGGGGCTCAGAGCTGACCCTTGATGCAGTCCCACCTCCACCTTGAATTCGTCGGTCACACTGACAGCACACCTCACCACTGTCTTACATCTCTCATACATGTCCTGCACCACTCTAACATACGTCTCTGCCACTCCAGACTTCCTCATGCAATACCACAGTTCTTCTCTTGGCACCCTGTCATATACTTCTGTGGTGCTTAATTTTGCAAATTGGATGCATAGTCTAAGGCACTGAAACCATAAGTGTTAAGAGCAATCAGCCATGACGCATTCAAGGTCGTCAACATGAAGGGCTGTGTGACATCAGTACAGAGGAACTATTGAAGAAAAGCAAGGCGGGGGGGGGGGGGGGGTTGAGTTGAACCCAGAGTGGTGTCATTTCTCTGTTCATTTCAATTTCCATGAACAACGTCCAAAATCCTTGCAAGAAAAATGACAGCCAGAAATGTGTTTAGACATGGATTGAAATCTTGGAGAAGGTGAAGATTTATAAGAGGTACTTTGCTTTATGTTTTAGGGGCTGTGTAAGAAGAAAGGAAGTCAGAAAAATTAAAAAGCAGCAGAGGCACGAAAGGCAAAGTGTGTCTACAAACATTAATAAGCAACAAGGGTCCAAGGCAGTGAGGTAATATGATGAATTCATAATATTAACTGAACTCGACTCAAACCTCCAGTTTTTACTTGGATAACAGAGAGCACCATCGTGTCATTCCAAAGCAAAATGTCAAAATCGGCAGAGGAAACTGCTGAGAAGAAGTGGACACAGAACTTAAAATGCCATCCTGATATACCACAAGTAAAACAAGACTTGAATGAGAAACTTGTAAAATGCCAATGAACGAAGACGTTGTTGGCAGGTTTCTAGGACTGTTCGATGAACTCCAAGGGCGAATGCCAAATAAACTATGCGAATCACAAGAATGAATGACATACCGGATCGGTCGAGGCCCGGGTTAACAACGACCGCCATCAGTGCTGTCAACCAACAGGGTGCTGATGGAAATTGGACTACTGTTGGTCGAAGACGTCGAAGAAGGAGAGGCGGGACGCATGTCCGTTGCCAGAGAGAGAAGAGGAAAGGCATGAGTCTAGGACTGAAAGTAGGGACTTTGAATGTTGGAACTATGACAGGAAAAGGTAGAGAGCTGGCTGACATGATGCAGAGGAGGAAGGTGGACATACTGTGTGTTCAGGAGACAAGGTGGAAAGTTGGCAAAGCTAGAAGCATAGGAGCAGGGTTTAAGCTGTTTTATCATGGTGTGGATGGGAAGAGAAATGGAGTCGGAGTCATCTTGAAGGAGGAGTTTGTCAGGAATGTTCTAGAAGTGAAAAGAGTGTCAGACAGAGTGATGAGTCTCAAATTAGATATTGAAGGTGTGATGGTCAATGTTGTTAGTGCTTATGCCCCACAGACAGGATGTGAGCGAGAAGAGAAGGAGAGATTCTGGAGGAAGTTAGATGAAGTAATGCAGAGTACCCCCAGAGGTGAAAGAGTGGTCATTGGGGCAGACTTCAATGGACATGTTGGTGCAGGAAACAGAGGGGACGAGGAAGTGATGGGTAGGTTTGGTATCCAGGACAGGAATGCAGAAGGACAGATGTTGGTAGATTTTGCAAAAAGGATGGAAATGGCTGTGGTGAATACTTTCTTCCAGAAGAGAGAGGAGCATAGGGTGACTTATAAAAGTGGAGGTAGGAGCACACAGGTAGACTACATCTTGTGCAGGCGATGTAATTTAAAGGAAGTCAGTCACTGCAAAGTAGTAGTGGGTGAGAGTGTTGCCAAACATCATAGGATGGTGGGGTGTGCAGGATGATGCTGATGGTGAGGAAGGTGAAGAAGGCAAAGGCAGAGCAGAAGACAAAGTGGTGGAAGTTGAAAAAGGAAGAGTGTCGAGTTGTCTTCAAGGAGGAGTTGAAACAGGCTTTGGGTGGTCAGGAAGTGCTTCCAGATGAGTGGACAACTACAGCTAATGTGATCAGGGAGACCGGTAGGAGAATACTTGGTGTGTCATCTGGAAGGAAAGTAGATAAGGAGACTTGGTGGTGGAATGAGGAAGTGCAGGAGTGTGTACAAAGGAAGAGGTTAGCTAAGAAAAAGTGGGACATTGAGAAAACCGAAGAGAGTAAACAGGAGTACAGGGAGACACAGTGTAAGGCAAAGGTAGCAGTGTCAAAGGCCAAACAGAGCGTGTTTGATGACTTGTATGCTCGGTTGGAAAGTAAAGAGGGAGAAAATGATTTATACAGGTTGGCACAGCAGAGAAATAGAGATGGGAAGGACGTGCAGCAAGTTAGATTGATAAAGGACAGAGAGGGAAATGTATTGACTGATGACAGAAATGTGCTGGGAAGATGGAAAGAGTACTTTGAAGAGCTGATGAATGAGGAAAATGAGAGAGAAAAAAGAGGAGAAGAGGTGACTGTTGAGGACCAGGAAGTAGCAAAGATTAGTAAGGGTGAAGTGAGGAGGGCATTGAAGAGGATGAAGAATGGAAAGGCAGTTGGTCCTGATGACATACCGGTGGGAGGTATGGAAGTGTCTAGGAGAGGTAGCAGTAGATTTTCTGACAAGAACATTTAACTAGGTCTTAGAGAGTGAGAGGATGCCAGAGGAATGGAGAAGTGTGCTGGTGCCCATTTTTAAGAACAAGGGAGACGTGCAGAGTTGTGGCAACTACAGAGGGATAAAGTTGATGAGCCATACGATGAAGTTATGCGAAAGAATAGTGGAAGCTAGACTGAGGGCAGAGGTCAGCATTTGTGAACAACAGTTTGGTTTCATTCCAAGAAAGAGCACCACAGATGCAGTGTTTGCCTTGGGTATGTTAATGGAGAAGTACAGAGGAGGTTAGACAGAGCTGCATTGTGCCTTTGTGGATCTGGAGAAAGCATATGACAGGGTGCCGAGAGAAGAACTGTGGTATTGCATGAGGAAGTCTGGAGTGGCAGAGAAGTATGTTAGAGTGGTGCCGGACATGTATGAGAGATGTAAGACAGTGGTGAGGTGTGCTGTCGGTGTGACCGATGAATTCAAGGTGGAGGTGGGACTGCATCAAGGGTCAGCTCTCAGCCCCTTCTTGTTTGCTATGGTGATCGACAGGCTGACAGACGAGGTTAGACAAGATTCCCCATGGACTATGATGTTTGCAGATGACATTGTGATCTATAGTGAGAGCAGAGAACAAGTGCAGGAAAATCTAGAGAGATGGAGGTATGCCCTGGAAAGGAGGGGAATGAAGATTAGCTTCAGTAAGACAGAATACATGTGCATGAATGACAAGGACCCAAGAGGAACGGTGAGATTACCGGGATCAGAGATAAGGAAGGTGGAGGATTTTAAGTACTTCGGCTCAACAATCCAGAGCAATGGAGAGTGTGGAAAAGAGGTCAAGAAGCGTATGCAGGCAGGTTGGAATGGTTGGAGAAAAGTGTCTGGTGTGATGTGTGATAGGAGGGTATCGGCAAGAATGAAAGGAAAAGTGTACAAGACGGTGTTGATGCCAACGATGTTGTATGGGTTAGAAACAGTGGCCCTGGGGAAAAGACAGGAGGCAGAGATGGAGGTAGCAGAGATGAAAATGTTGAGGTTCTCTTTGGGAGTAACGAGGATGGATAGGTTTAGGAATGAGCACATCAGAGGGACAGCACATGTTAGAAGTTTTGGAGACAAAGTCAGAGAGGCTAGATTGAGATTGTTTGGACATGTACAGAGGAGGGATAGGGAGTATATTGGTAATAGGATGCTGAGGCTGGAACTACCAGGCAAAAGGCCTAGAGGAAGACCAAAGAGACGATTCATGGATGTGGTGAAGGAGGACATGAAGGTCATTGGTGTAAGAGAAGAAGATGCAAAGGATCGAGTGAGATGGAGGCAGATGATTCGCTGTGGCGACCCCTGAAGGGAAAAGCCGAAAGGAAAAGAAGAAGAAGAGATGAAAATTATTAATGAGTCCGGCGGGCGCACATTGGTTTGCTACTATGCGTCCCCACGGATTTTCATGTATCAGGGACGCAAGGACGCAAGCAAACGAGAACACTGGTCAGCGACGGTAACGTCCAAAGGAGACTGTCAAAATGTTGGGTGGAATAATTTTGCTTATAAGCCTGATGGGGACCCATGGGATAGATGTTGGAACAGGCATGATAACTTCAGGAGCAGTGACCCCTATAACCTCTGGATGTAACGGAACTCATCCGGTTTCTGTGATATGCATGTCTCCCAATTCAACGACGAAAGTAATAATGAGAAATATAGGGCAAGGAGGACAAGGATTGCAACAATGAAAGAAAGAGAACTGGTACTTCCTCCTTGGCTGGCATGGACTGGTAGCGGCTCCTGAGAGACAAGATTGGAAAAGTTACTCGGACACAGTGGTAAGTCAATGGAGAGAGATGTCACAACTCAAATCACGAACAAATGCAACCTTCCAAAAATAGAAGTCAGCAATAATAAATGGAATATCACAAGATGCTAAAAGTTTTCTGCTTGGTGCTGGAGCTCAGGGCATGACTATCATCTGGGAAGCTTCATATTGTGCCAAAATAATACCCTTGTCAAAAACACCACAGCACAGCTCTCAGTGGCGGCACGGAAAAATGGCCTAGTGATTTTAGACAAAAGATATGGAAACAGATGACTGGTTTTCAGTTGCCATCTCCAAAAGCGGAAATAACTGGCTGCTCATGGCGGAAGATGCCGGAAAAGCCTCCAGACAGGACTGTGTCTCTGTCTGGAACCCGACCTATGTTACGAATCATACCAGCCGGTGTTGCAACAGACTGCCTGATAGATGTAATGAAAAACACCGTACCCACCACAAATTGTACTTACTGGGATAAAATATAACCCCTCACAGGACCAACGAAAGCCAAACCGATATTCTCCACAATAGTGGCCAAAGGAAATTTCTCATGTGTCCACTTTATCGGCACTGTGCCAGAACTGAGAAGTCTCAACAAAACAGAATGGTGCACCAGTATAATTCACGAAACTGAGACCTTCAGACCACTGTCAAGAAGTGACATATGGTGGTGGTGTGGAGATAACAAGCTCTTCGACAGACTGCCTCAGAAAAAAACAGGAGTCTGTGTGATTGTCACTCTACTTTTACCTGTCTCAGTGTTCCCCACCTGTCAGCCAACTGTTAGTATGTTACCAGAACAATGGAAGTCACGTCATAAACGAGAATTCATGGCAAAGAAAAAAATGATCCTATTTATATAGATGTCATTGGGGTACCAAGAGGAGTACCTGATGAATATAAATTAGTAGATCAAGTGGCAGCTGGGTTCGAATCTACCATCTGTTGGTGGTGCACGATCAATAAGAATGTCGATAGAATCAATTATATTCATTATAACGTACAAAGGTTAGGAAATTGGACAAAGTGAGGATTTGAGGCGATACATAGACAACCAGCCACAACATCTTTGATGGCATTTCAAAACTGTATTGAACGAGACATGCTATTAGCTGAAAAGGGGGGCATATGCACTATGTTTGGTGAGCGGTGTTGTACATACATTCCAAATAACACAGCGCCAGATGGTAGTTTAACCCTAGCCATAGACGGCTTAAAGACACTCAATAAAAAGATGAAAGAGCACTCAGGGGTAGAAACATCCATGTGGGATTCGTGGCTCAATGTATTTGGGAGATACCGTACACTTGTATCGTCTATATTAATATCTGTCGCAGTCTTTGCAGCCATCCTTACATTCTGTGGCTGCTGTTGCATTCCATGTTTACGTTGAATGCTGAATCGACTCATCGTCACTGCCTTGGGTCCGAAGGCAGATGAGATACAGATGTATCCTCTTTTGAAAGATCATATGAAATATAATGAATATCATAATGTTAATGAAAATGAGTATGAAATATTAAATGGTGTCTGACTTGTTTCCAGATCACGAAAACTACTAAGAAAGATGACATCTCTGTCTGAGTGTAAACAGTTCTGAATGAAATTAATGAATTTACCAATCTAAAATCTGTTTGAAGTGCGAGTAAAATGATATCTTTCATCTGAGCTGTGATAAATAGGAGGGAAATATTAAAATAATTGTACATATGAATTACCGCAGCTCTAATCTAACCTGCTTAGCAACTCACAGAGTATAGATATTGAAACTGCTTGCTGAGGTATTTTGCAGAACCATCCCTATCTTAAGGGAAATCAGCCGGGTGGAAACAACCTTGAAATTCTCACACAACAACAGGATGACTCCCTAACCGCAGCAGGATAGAAAGTTGAAATGAACATTCTGCACCAGACAAAGTAGATAAGCATAGAACAATGGTGTAATAGTAGGGATAGCCACGTTGCTGATTCACATGCACCCCTCCCTTTAGGAAATCAGCAAACGGCATGTAACTAAGAACCATCCGAAGGAAATAAAATAGGTTCTCAACCAGACTCAGCTCAGAGTAGCTAGGACACATGTAACTGTGCTGACCTGGTTGCTCTCCTCATAAGAGTAACAGAACTTGACTCTGTGTCTTTCTTCTTGTGTGTGCGTGTTTTATGATGGTTGTGTTGATTTAGGACCTGACACTAACACACTAAGTCGTCATGAGATGAAATCCTGCATTGCCCGAAAGGGTCCCCGACTAAACAAAAACATGTAAAGGCCCGTCTGAAATATGCTAAAGACCATCTGGACGATCCAGGGGAGGATTGGGAGAATGATGTGGTCAGAGGAGACCAAAATTAAACTTTTTGGTTTAAACAGCACTCGCCGTGTGTGGAGGAGGAAGAATTCTGAGTTGCATCCCAAAAACACCACACCTACTGTGAAGCATGGGGGTGGACACATCATGATTTGGGGATGCTTTTCTGCAAAAGGGACAGGAATGATAACATATCGTGTGCTGAAAGGATATGTTTATAAACACGGAAGTCAGCCATGATTATCCGGAAACGGAATTGGATACCTGAGCATGCGCAGACGCAACGGAAGGGAGTGTGGAGCACATGGGTGAGGAGAGCAAGTGGGAAGCGAGGCACACGTAAGTGTTACCAATATTTCAAGGAAGACGGCACCATATCAATGGCAACATGAATGGGGCCATGTATTGTGACATTGGGTAAAAACCTCCTTCCCTCGGTCAGAGCATTAAAGATGAAACATGGCTGGGTCTTCCAGCATGATAACGATCCAAAGCACACAGCAAAGAAAACCAAGGAGTGGTCCCGTAAAAAGCATATCAAGGATCTGGAGTGGCCTAGCCAGTCTCCAGACCTCAACCCATTCGAAAACCTGTGGGGGGGCTTAAAACTTCGAGTTTCCAAGCAACAGCCCTCAAACATCACAGCTCTAGAGAAGATCTGTGCAGAGGAGTGGTCCAAAATACCAACTAAAGTGTGTGTAGACCTGGTGAAGAACGATTTGACCTCTGTGATTGCCAACCAAGGCTACATTACAAAGTATTAGAAGTAACTTTTGCTGGCTGCCCAATACTTATTGGCCTCCCATTTTCACAACAAAATAGTTGAAAAACCGTACAATGTGATTTCTTGGATTTTTTTTTTTTACATTCTGTCTCTCAAGTTTAATGTGTACCTATGATGAAAATTACAAATCTCTCATCTTTTTAAATGGGTGAACTTGAACATTTTTACGTTGCCCAATGCTTATTGGCCCACTCTACATGTATTTATTATAATTATTAATATTATGAAATATTTATTGTTTTTACGTGTTTATGTTTAATATATTAGATGAAAAATAGGTGTTTGTGCAGGTTATCTGAGTTTGGGCGGGGTTGGAACGGATTGATCGGTTTCTATTATCTTCGATGAGAAGTTTTGTTTAATTTAATGAACATTTTGACTTAAGCTCGTGCTTGAAACGGATTAATTTCATAAGTCGAGGTAGCGCTGTATATCAGTCTGGTGGAATTTTCCATCGTTTATTCATTCCCTAATGAATTTTAAATTTTCATTATTGTTTGATTGTTATGATACATCTCTAGGATGCTCCTGAACGCATCATCAGTAATGTAACCTGAGGTCCTCGGATGTTTCGGGTCTTTCAACATCAGACACCCTCGCCCAGGCGACCCAGCCATGGTTGATCAGACCTGACTTGTGTTCAGGTGGCTTTTGCTTTCCCATGGATCTCCTCTTGTCATCCACAGCCATCTCGAGGCTTTCTCTGCTTCCTCACTGATCCTCTTGATGGCTCTTCTCCTCTCCATCCCCGTAATGCCCAGCACACTCAAGGTTTTATAGAGTGATTGGCCTGCGAACCCTCTGCAGCCAACCTCGATGGGCATACACTGTGCCTTCCAGCCCTGCTTATGGCAGCCTACGACCAGATCTTCATATTTGGTCTTCTTTCTCTCATGGGCCTCATCCAGTCGGTCCTCCCATGGCACGGTGAGCTCCATCAAGATGATGCTCTTTGTCTCCTTTGACACCAGGAGGATGTCTGGCCTCAGGGTGGTTGAGACAATACACTGGGGGAACTTGAGTTGTTTCTCCAGGTCAACAGACAGCTGCCAGTCTTTTGCGGTTGCCAGTAGCCCTGATGGGTTCCTGGCTCCTGCGGTTTTTCCCAACTTTTCACCCGCCTTCACAAAGGTGATCAACTGAGTGGTGGTGCAGGACCGTCTGCTGCTTTTGCTAATTCCCATGCTGATGACTTCCACAATGGGTTTCAGAACCTGGTTGTGGCACCAGATGTACCACCCCTGCCCAAGGGCTACTGGACAGCAGCTCAGAATGTGCTCCAACGTGCCTCTGCCTGGGCACTGCGGGCAGTTGGGAGACTCTATTCTACCCCAAATGGAATTTTTGTTTTATTTGACGAACATTTTAACTGAAGCTCCGCCCTCGGAACGGATTAATTTCATAAGTCGAGGTAGCACTGTATATCAGTCTGCTTGGATTTTCCATTGTTTATTCATTTCCTCATGGATTTTACATTTCCATCTTTTATTTTTATCTCAGGATTATTTCAGTGATGTTTATAAATCCTGCAGTTCACACTCAGGACATTTAGCTTGTGTCCCGGGTGCAGTTTGTGTGATTAGTTTCAGGGTGGAATAAATCTCATAGTAATTTCAGACACATTGCGGCGGCATTAAGTTTGGCTTTGTGCTGCAGCTTCTCACATACGAACATCTGAGCCAAAGACTCTGTGACCAATCATCAGTGTGCAGTCAAAGAAACAATCTTCCTCCTCAGGACATTGATGATCAACATAAAACTTCTGCTTCAGCCTCACTGTTACAGAATGGGGTCGTACTGAGGAGCAGGTCATGTGACTCTCACAGAGATGATCTTACCTCAGTATCTCCAGTTCACAGAGAGGATCCTCCAGTACAGCAGAGAGAATCTTCATTCCTGAATCTCCGAGTTGATTCCAGGTCAGATCCAGTTCTCTCAGGTGTGAGGGGTTTGATCTCAGAGCTGAAGTCAGAGCAGCACAACCTTCACCTGAAACACCACAATGCTCCAACCTGCAGAGACACAATGCCACGCTCTTCATCATAACATATCAACATAATCATACTGAGGATTCATTTAGTTTCTCTCATCTGTTGTGTGTGATATTAAACTATCAGCAGCTGAAGATCAACAGAGAACAATAGCCTGATCATCAACTTTAATCAGAGAGAGAGAGAGGGGGGGAGAGAGAGAGTAAGGGGCTTATAGTGCACTACACAGGGGGAATAAATCTGTGGAGTGCACTTATATCTTTTCCTTTCGGCTTTTCCCTTCAGGGGTCGCCACAGCGAATCATCTGCATCCATCTCACTCTATCCTCTGCATCTTTTTCTCTTACACCAACTGCCTTCATGTCCTCCTTCACCATGTACATTAATCGTCTCTTTGGTCTTCCTCTAGGCCTTCTCCCTGGTAGTTCCAACCTCAGCATCCTCCTACCAATATACTCACTATCCCTCCTCTGTACAGGTCCAAACCATCTCAATCCAGCCTCTCTGACTTTGTCTCCAAAACATCTTACATGTGCTGTTAGAATATATCTCTGACCTAATACGTACATGTTTATTGAATCATGAAGCAAGAAGTTCTCCTTATCCTGTTGTACCCCGATGTCCCTAAGTTTTGTGTAAAACATCAACCAGACCTAACTGGATGTTCAAGGTTGTCCCTCTTTTATCACCACCTATGTAAATAACATGATATGGTGATATTTACACATACATACATACACACACACATATACACCCACACATACACACATGCACATACATATACACACACACACACACACACACACACACACACACCCGATGACGAATGTACTCTGAACCAAGGACACCTGATTTTGTATCTTGTCTGCTTTTTTGCACGAACACATACTGTATAAAAAGCTTATGCTCAGAAGCACACTCTGAGCAGTTGATGAATAAACCAGATTGATTTTACTCGTGTGGTTTGTGGTCTTCTGTTCCCGGAGTACTCTTAGACGTTGAGATACAGGAATCCAGACCGTGCAGGAACACAGGAGAGCCTCTGCAAGGGATAGAGTTCTCACAATTTGGTGACCCCGACGTGATACTCCTGATCAGGTAAGACAAAGATTTGTTTGACTACCTGGTTAGCAGTATCTGAGCGTCTGTTATCCCCTTTTTATAAGGGACGGTTTATCCCCTTCTCTAGAAGGGACGGTTTATCCTCAGTTGCTATAACTGGGACGGTTTATCCTCAGTTGCTATAACTGGGAAGAGCGCTATACAAAAGGTGCACGTGTATTCCTGTATGCCAACGTATTTTTTGTTTTTGTTAGAAGATAGACAATGGGAAATTCCTACCCAAAGCGTAATCCCCGGGAAACTCCGAAGGAGTGGATGAATAGATGTGGTCTAGCTTATTATACTGAGCCATGGCTCAGCAATTTGGCGGGATGGACTGAGGGACTCGACCAAGTACCAAACTTTCCTCGAAATGGGACTTTTGATGCAGGATTTCTGACATCCGCGCATCGCATGATTTATGATGGATTGGGCAACCCTTCATGGGATTACGAATACAATCCCGAGGCATTGACCCAGCTGCGCGCGCAACTAACGGCTTATCTAGTCTCCCGACGGGAGGGGGCTTGCGATCTTTCACACGTGACCAATTGCAAACAGAAGCGAGGCGAACTAACCTCAGTATTTTGGAATCGCTTTACTGAAACTTGGCGTCATGTGGGAGGATTTCCTCTTGATACCGAAGCGGCAAATTCTATGTTCGTGTCCAGTTTTTTAAGTAATTGTCTCCCAGAGGTCCAGAGCGCACTTAAACCGCATTTCACAGATCGTCAACGTCTCATCGTTAGAACTGCCGGAGAAAGGGTTCGTATGCTAGAATTAGATGGATTATTGAACGTAAAAAATAAGGTTCTGTTGGCAGTGGCCCCCCAGGGCCCTCGCGATAAGGATAGGAGAAGGGATTTATACAGAAAGACCGGAAAATGTCATTACTGTGGAAAGGAAGGACACTGGAAGAAGGAATGTAGAAAGAGACAGAGAGATGAGGAGAATTCTGCAGCACGCCGTAATGCTGGCTATAGTTCGCCCCCACCACCCTCGGATCCCAATGAAGTGACGACAACACGCCCATATTCGCTAGGACGTGATTAGGGATGCCCGCGGAGTAGGGACCCTGAGACCTGTAGCTTAATGCATCTAGTGTTTAATTCACCCTGCAATGAGAATCTGCCGCTCCTTCCTATTGTTCTAGAAGGGGTGGAATATCTTTTCGTTATCGACAGCGGGGCGACCCTATCTTCTTTAGGAAGGGACTATCAGGGTGCTGTATCTTCTAGGTCTATTAGCTCTGTGGGAATAGATGGGGTTCCGTTCTCCTCCCCATATACGCCACCCCTTCTCCTACATTTTCCTGATGATCATACGCTTGATAAATTGCAAATATCCTACTCCTTTGTACATATGTCCGAATGCCCCTTTAATTTGTTAGGCCGTGACCTCATGAGTGTTCTGGGGTTCCAAATCTCTTTCCAAGGTTCGAGCATGACCATCCAAACGTGCGACACCTCCTCCGTTTCTCTGTTATCATTGCAAGCGCAGCCCTTGCCCTTTAATGTTAATTCAGCGTGCGTGGCGAGTTCCACCTCGCCCCCTGTACTCGACACGATGCCCACCAATCTTTGGGCAGAGCATAAGAATGACGTGGGTTGTGTGGACTGCGTCCCATATGAAGCTACCGTGTAGCACATTTAAGCCCGTGTACATCCGACAATACCCCTTGTCGCCTCAAAAAATGTTGGGTATCGACACTATTTTGGCCGCTCTTTTGGAACAGGGTATCATTGTGCCGTGCACAAGCCCTTATAACACGCCTGTGAACCCGGTTCATAAGCCAGACGGTTCCTGGCGTCTGACACAAGACCTCAGAAAAATTAACGAGCTCATCGTTCCAGTTTCACCGGTTGTTCCGGATGTGCCCTCTATTATGGCTTCTATTCCTTGCGATCACACTCATTTTTCCGTAATCGGCCTGTGCTCGGCGTTTTTTAGTATCCCTGTTGAGCCAAGCACACAACCTCTCTTCGCTTTCACACACCGGCAGCGACAGTATACGTGGACTAGATTACCTCAAGGATTTATTGACTCTCCGGCCGTGTTTTCGGCTGCAGTTAGGGACGCGTTGGGTTCTTTGGACGTCCCCGTTGGTTCCTGCGTACACTCTTATGCTGATGACCTCCTGGTGTCCGGCCTAACCTATGAACTATGCCTCGACGCCACTGTCCAGTTGCTCCTCTTACTGGAAAAAAGGGTTTCAAGGTCTCCAAGCCCAAGTTACAGTTCTGCCTCCCCACTGTGATATATCTGGGCTATGAACTCTCTCACGGGATAAAACGCCTTACTCAGGATCGCGTCAAGATCATAGTGGACACTCAGAAGCCTGCCACTAAACAAGCGCTCCTGGCTTTCCTGGGCCTCATTAACTACTGCCGCCAATGGATCCCGGACTGTTGCTTTTATGACAAACGTTTACGCTCTGCCGTGGCTCACACTGACCCTCTCCATCAACCCTTGGTCTGGACTGAGGACATGCTGGACGCATTCAAAGCCCTGAAGTCGGCCCTATGCTCCGCGCCGGCTCTCGGGCTCCCGGATTACAACAAACCCTTTCATCTCTACGTCGCTCACCAGGCCGGCACGGCTTCTGGAGTCTTGGCGCAGGACCACGGGGGACTTAGGCCTTGTGCTTTCCTCTCCAAAACTCTAGATACTGTGGCTCAGGGTTTACCTGCCTGTCCTGGCGCTGTCGCTGCCAGTGCGGTGTTAGTTCTCGAAGCAGAAAAAATAGTGCTCTCTCATCCACTCGTTTTACACACCAGCCATCAGGTTAGGCATATCCTTAATACTCTGTCTACACAACACATGTCTTCTCAACGTCGTTCAGGTTACGAGGCCATCCTTTGTGCTACTGACAACCTAACTATATCCTGTTCCTCTTCCCTAGATAACGTGGCGCAGGCTCTACAGCGCCTGCTTAATGCTCATGACGACTGCGAACCATTGGAACATGACTGCATGGACACCATTGTTCATGACACCAGCATTAGATCCGACTTAATGTCTACTCCTCTCTCCACAGGTCTCTCCCTGTTTGTAGATGGGTCATGCTCGAAACCCTCCGACGGAGTGTTCCTCTGTGGCTACAGCGGTATGTTCCTTACCGGACCAAGTTTTGGAAGCGTACTCGCTTCCCTTTAATTCCGCTCAAGCAGCAGAGTTATATGCGCTCACTCGGGCATGCACTCTCGCTTCCGTCCAGGATGTTACTATATACACTGACTCTCGTTACGCTTTTGGGGTGGCGCATGATTTCGGCCGTATCTGGCAATCTCGTGGTTTCACTGCTGCTGACGGTAAGCCCATTTCACATTCCACCTTAGTCCAGAATCTTATTGTGTCCTGCAATCTCCCGCTCCGTTTAGCGATCGTAAAAACCCGCGGTCATTCCTCTGACCACACTGATGAGGCACGAGGTAACTCTTTGGCTGACCGCGCGGCTAAACAGGCTGCCTCGCTCGGCTCCATGCCGCCGTTCCTGCAGCCCGCTGGCGTCAACCTCACACATGCTTAGCGCCCTCCTCCCTGACTTGGATCTGAAATCCCTTCAGTCCTCGGCGTCCACAGAAGACACTGATTTTTGGTCCTCGCAGGGCTCTCAGCCCTCGAGTGACGGCATTCTACTCGATTCGACCGGTCGTTTATGCCTGCCCACGCACTGTCTTTCTTTCCTCGTCCGCGAGTTTCATGGGCCTACACATCGCGGTCGAAGAGGGGTGGTGACAGATATGGAAAAAGATTTTTGTATACGACAACTAGCCTCGACGGTGCACAGCATTCTGGACAAATGCCTGATTTGTGCACAGAACAATGTGTCCAAACCACATGCCTCACATCAGCATCTGCCGAAACCAGATACTCCCTTCCAGGAGTGGCAGATAGACTTTACCCACATGCCCCGGCAGGGCCCCTTTAAATATCTATTGGTTATCGTGGATAAATTTTCCCGATGGGTTGAAGCTTTTCCGTGTGGGAACGAAAACGCCCGAGTAGTGGTTCAAAAGTTATCACAGGAAATTATTCCCAGATATGGCCTCCCGTTGGGTATTGATTCGGACAAAGGCACACCATTCACCTCAAAAGTCACTCAACTGTTGGCCCAAGAGCTAAAGATCAATTGGCGTTTCCATGTCCCATATCACCCTCAGTCCTCCGGAATCGTGGAACGAACAAACAGAACCATTAAAGGGAAATTACGAAAAGCAATGCACGCCACCGGATCCAGGAATTGGGTTTCGGTGCTGCCTGTGGTCCTAGCGGATCTGCGGATGACCTGCAAGAGGTGGCCTTAGGGAATCTATCCCCTTATGAAGTGGTAATGGGGAGACCCTTTCCTGCCCCTTGGAGGAAGGGAAAACAGGCTTTGGGGACGGAAGATTTAGATATACACATGAGCGAGTATGCCGTGGGCCTTGTTAAGGTCCTAAACGACTATTGGGAACGCACTAATCAGAATACTTCGGTCCCGGCCGATGCAAGCACTCATGCCTTCAAGGTAGGAGACAAGGTGCTGGTCAAGAAATTTGCGAAACTAAATTCCTCTTTGGGAGACTCTCCTTACAGTGTGCCCACGGAGATACTCGCTGTAACTCATCACTGCACTAACTGACCTCTTTCCACAGTGGATCCATGCTACCAGACTGAAGAAAAGCCCACAATGAAGTATTGTATTGTTTGTTTTTGTGTGACCATGATGTTGTCTATCTTTATTACCTCTGTTCCAGGTCTTAAGACATATATCACCTAAGAGGGGAGAAGTGTTTTCTAACGGATTCGGCTCAACATAAGCTTACGAGTACCACCTTTACACCCTCTCGTACTGGGAACGGATAACCAAAAATATCCTGTGTTATGTATACCCTCCATGTTCTGCTCTTGCTCGGGCTGATGTGCTCAGCCCCGGGTCTTTGTACATATTACCGTCATCCTGAAAATAACATGTTCTGGCAGTATTTGAATTTTACTGTGAAACGTGATGTAAGCACTCCATATTTAACCATGCTTGTGCCTGTATGCATTTGTCTGCTGTTGGTGTGTGTGTTCGGACCTTACATCCTTAGGTGTCTGCTGAATCGTGTGTGGGCCCTGATGGACGCTTTTAGTGGACCGAAGTATACGCAACTGAATGCGCAGTCCGACGGCACCTCTTACCCTTCGTCCCGGGTGTAGTGAGGAGTCGGGATCTTGAGGGGACCTGAGTATCTCGAGGCAGTGGGCGAAGGGCGTCGCAGCTC
Organism: Plotosus lineatus; assembly: GCA_024760905.1. NCBI lineage: Eukaryota > Metazoa > Chordata > Actinopteri > Siluriformes > Plotosidae > Plotosus > Plotosus lineatus. Next base: position 7,974,645 of record CM045744.1, read on the forward strand.
AAGCTGCCCTTCAAGCACAGGCCCCGATCAACCGCGGTCCCCGGTCTCCTGAAAAATCCCGACCTTCGACACCCGCTGAACCTTTGTGTATTCTGCAACGAATGATTTATACTTCATGAACATTAAAGTATAAAAGAGGGGAACTGTTAGAATATATCTCTGACCTAATACGTACATGTTTATTGAATCATGAAGCAAGAAGTTCTCCTTATCCTGTTGTACCCCGATGTCCCTAAGTTTTGTGTAAAACATCAACCAGACCTAACTGGATGTTCAAGGTTGTCCCTCTTTTATCACCACCTACGTAAATAACATGATATGGTGATATTTACACATACATACATACACACACACATATACACCCACACATACACACATGCACATACATATACACACACACACACACACACACACACCCGATGACGAATGTACTCTGAACCAAGGACACCTGATTTTGTATCTTGTCTGCTTTTTTGCACGAACACATACTGTATAAAAAGCTTATGCTCATAAGCACACTCTGAGCAGTTGATGAATAAACCAGATTGATTTTACTCGTGTGGTTTGTGGTCTTCTGTTCCCGGAGTACTCTTAGACGTTGAGATACAGGAATCCAGACCGTGCAGGAACACAGGAGAGCCTCTGCAAGGGATAGAGTTCTCACATGTGCTGTCCCTCTGATGTGCTCATTCCTGATCCTATCCACCCTTGTTACGCCAAAAGAGAACCTCAACATTTTCATCTCTGCTACCTCCAGCGCTGCCTCCTGTCTTTTCACCAGGGCCACTGTTTCTAAACCATACAACATCGCTGGCCTCAACACCGTCTTGTACACTTTCCCTTTAATTTTTGCCGATACCTTCCCATCACACATCCTACCGGACACTTTTCTCCAACCATTCCAACCTGCCTGCACACGCGTCTTCACCTCTTTTCCACACTCTCCATTGCTCTGGATTGTTGAGCCGAAGTACTTAAAATCCTCCAACTTCCTTATCTCTGCTCCCTGTAATCTCACCGTTCCTTTTGGGTCCTTGGCATTCATACACATGTATTCTGTCTTACTGAGGCTAACCTTCATTCCCCTCCTTTCCAGGGCATACCTCCACCTCTCTAGATTTTCCTCCAATTGTTCTCTGCTCTCACTGCAGATCACAATATCATCTGCAAACATCATAGTCCATGGGGAATCTTGTCTAACCTTTTCTGTCAGCCTGTCCATCACCATCGCAAACAAGAAGGGGCTGAGAGCTGACCCTTGATGCAGTCCCACCTCCACCTTGAACTCTTCTGTCACACCGACAGCACACCTCACCACTGTCTTACATCTCTCATACATGTCCTGCACCACTCTAACATACTTCTCTGCCACTCCAGACTTTCTCATGCAATACCACAGTTCCTCTCTCGGCACCCTGTCATATGCTTTCTCCAGATCCACAAAGGCACAATGCAGCTTCTTCTGACCTTCTCTGTACGTCTCGATTAACATCCCCAAGGCAAACACTGCATCTGTGGTGCTCTTTCTTGGCATGAAACCAAACTGTTGTTCACAAATGCTGCCCTCTGCCCTCAATCTAGCTTCCACTATTCTTTCCCATAATTTCATCGTATGGCTCATCAACTTTATCCCTCTGTAGTTGCCACAACTCTGCACGTCTCCCTTGTTCTTAAAAATGGGCACCAGCACACTTCTCCTCTATTCCTCTGGCATCCTCTCACTCTCTAAGACCCTGTTGAATGTTCTTGTCAGGAAATCTACTGCTACCTCTCCTAGACACGTCCATACCTCCACCGGTATGTCATCAGGACCAACTGCCTTTCCATTCTTCGCCCTCTTCAATGCCCTCCTCACTTCACCCTTACTAATCTTTGCTACTTCCTGGTCCTCAACGGTCACCTCTTCTGTTCTTTTTTCTCTCTCATTTTCCTCATTCATCAACTCTTCAAAGTACTCTTTCCATCATTTCAGCACACATCTTTCATCAGTCAATACATTTCCCTCTCTGTCCTTTATCAATCTAACTTGTTGCACGTCCTTCCCATCTCTATTTCTCTGCTGTGCCAACCTATATAAATCATTTTCCCCTTCTTTACTTTTCAACCGAGCATACAAGTCATCATACGCCCTCTGTTTGGCCTTTGACACCACTTCCTTCGCCTCACGCTGTGTCTCCCTGTACTCCTGTTTACTCTCTTCGGTCTTCTCTATGTCCCACTTCTTCTTAGCTAACCTCTTCCTTTGTACACACTCCTGCACTTATTCATTCCACCACCAAGTCACCTTATCTACTCTCCTTCCAAATGACACACCAAGTATTCTCCTACCTGTCTCCCTGATCACATTAGCTGTAGTTGTCCACTCATCTGGAAACACTTCCCGACCACCCAAAGCCATTTTCAACTCCTCCTTGAAGACAACACGACATTCCTCCTTTTTCAGCTTCCACCACTTTGTCTTCTGCTCTGCCTTTGCCTTCTTCATCTTCCTCACCATCAGAGTCATCCTACACACCACCATCCTATGCTGTTTGGCAACACTCTCACCCGCTACTACTTTGCAGTCATTGACTTCCTTTACATTACATTGCCTACACAAATGTAGTCTACCTGTGTGCTCCTACCTCCACTTTTATAAGTCACTCTATGCTCCTCTCTCTTCTGGAAGAAAGTATTTACCACAGCCATTTCCATCCTTTTTGCAAAATCTACCGACATCTGTCCTTCTGCGTTCCTGTCCTGGATACCAAACCTCGTCCCCTCATTTTCCTGTACCAACATGTCTATTGAAGTCTGCCCCAATTACTACTCTTTCATCTTTGGGGTATTCTGCATCCCTTCATCGAACTCAGTCCAGAATCTCTCCTTCTCTTCTAGCTCACATCCTGCCTGTGGGGAATAAGCACTAACAACATTGAACATCACGCCTTCAATTTCTCACTTGAGACTCATCACTCTGTCTGACACTCTTTTCACTTCTAGAACATTCCTGACAAACCCCTCCTTCAAGATGACTCCGACTCCATTTCTCTTCCCATCAACACCATGAAAAAACAGCTGAAACCCCACTCCTAAGCTTCTAGCCTTGCTACCTTTCCACCTGGTCGCCTGAACACACAGTATGTCCACCTTCCTCCTCTGCATTATGTCAGCCAGCTCTCTACTTTTTCCTGTCATAGTTTCAACATTCAAAGTCCCTACTTTCAGTCTTCGACTCCTGCCTTTCATCTTCTCTCTCTGCCTACGGACACGCCTCCTACCTCTCCTTCTTTGACTAACAGTAGTCCAATTTCCACCAGCACCCTGTTGGTTAACAGCACTGATGGCTGTCGTTGTTAACCCGAGCCTCGACCAATCTCGTATGAATGTTTTTGATATGACTCGCATGTTTTATTTGGCTTTTTTTTTTTTTTACACTGGATGCCCTTCCTGACGCAACCCTCTTCATTTATCCGGGCTTGGGACTGGTGTGAGGGAGAGACACTGGCTTGTGCCCCTCCCTCATGGCTGCATTTGTAGTGCATTTAAATAACAATATAAATTTATATTATTAAACCTGGTCATGTCTGTATTAGGCCTTGCTGTCTTAGGCCCCTCTGATGGCCGTTCTGATTTAAATGTCCCACCAGAACCTTCCTCCCATTGTACACATACCGAACCTCGGCCTTCCATACATCCCAGCGGATCCTCTCTGATCCATCAGCCACCCCAGCACACAATCTTCACGCTCTTACCGTCAGGCACACGCTACAGGAGCATCCGGACTCGCACCAGTAGATTCAGGGACTGTTTCTACCCACAATGCATCAGGATACTGAACTGCTGAAATACCAGACAGTTTACACCCTCACTGTACACACTGTCCATGCACCGTGACCTCTGAACTCCAGCCACGGCACTATTACTTTCAGTTTCTCTATTTATCACACTGTGTGTGTGTGTGTGTGTGTGTGTGTGTGTGTGTGCGCGCACGTGGCTTGTCTTGGTATCGTGCATGTGTGTGTGTGTGTGGACGCGTTTTGTTTCTGTACCGTGTGTGTGTGTGCTCCTCATCTCTTTGCTGTGTGTGTTTATGTGTGGTCAGGTCACACCTCGTCTCTGTACTGTGTAAGTGTGTGTGTGTGTGTCTGTGTGGGGGGGTGCCTCGTCTCGATACTGTGTGTGCGAATGCCTCGTGTCTGTGTATTGTGTGCACATGCCTTGTTTTTTTACTGTGTGTGTGTGTGCACGCCTCATCTCTGTACTGCATGTGTGTGTGTGTGTAGGTTCGCCTCATCTCTATAATGTGTGTGCACGGGTGTTTGTGTGCATGCCTGAGGCTCATCTCTGTACTGTGTGTGTATGTGCGTGCACCTCGTCACTGCACTGTGCGTGTGTGTGTGCATGCGGCTCGTCTCTGTACCGTTTGTGTGTGCTCCTCATCTCTTGACCGTGTGTGTGGCTGCGTCTTGTTAATTTACCGTGTGTGTGTGTTTGTGTGCACCTCGTCTCTGTATCATGTGTCTGTGTGTGTGAACGCCTAGTCTCTGTATCGTGTATGTGTGTGTGCGCACGAGCGCCTCGTCTTTTTACCTGTACATATATTTACTATTATTATTATTATTCGGAAATATTTATTGTTTTTACATGTTTATCTTTCATAAATTTGGTGAAATATAGGTGTTTGTGCAAGTTATGAGTTTGGGCAGGTTTGGAACGGATTAATTGGTTTCTATTATTTCCGATGGGAATGTTTGTTTAATTTAATGAACATTTTGACTGAAGCTCCGTCCTCAGAACGGATTAATTTCATAAGTCGAGGTAGCGCTGTATATCAGTCTGCTGGGATTTTCCATTGTTTATTCATTTCCTCATGGATTTTACATTTCCATCTTTTATTTTTATCTCAGGATTATTTCAGTGATGTTTATAAATCGTGCAGTTCATACTCAGGACATTTAGTTTGTGTCCCGGGTGCAGTTTGTGTGATTAGTTTCAGGGTGTAATAAATCTCACAGTAATTTCAGACACATTGCGGCGGCATTAAGTTTGGCTTTGTGCTGCAGCTTCTCACATACGAACATCTGAGCCAAAGACTCTGTGACCAATCATCAGTGTGCAGTGAAAGAAACATTCTTCCTCCTCAGGACATTGATGATCAACCTAAACCTTCTGCTTCAGCCTCACTGTTCGAGAATGGGGTCGTACTGAGGAGCAGGTCATGTGACTCTCACAGAGATGATCTTACCTCAGTATCTCCAGTTTACAAAGATGATCCTCCAGTACAGCAGAGAGAATCTTCACTCCTGAATCTCCGAGTTCATTCCGAGACAGATTCAGTTCTCTCAGGTGTGAGGGGTTTGATCTCAGAGCTGAAGTCAGAGCAGCACAACCTTCACCTGAAACAGCACAACCCCACAACCTGCAGAGACACAATGCCACGCCCTTCATCACCAGATTTTTATCCTGGTTTAAGATTTCCTTTAAAGATGATGTGTGTGTAAAATGATTTTATTATTCAGAATCACATGAGGATTTAATATCACCTGATTATTCTAATTAACATCTCATTAACATAATCATACTGAGGAGCCATTTAGTTTCTCTCATCTGTTGTGTGCGATATTAAACTATCAGCAGCTGAAGATCAACAGAAAACAACAGCCTGATCATCATCTTTAATCAGAGAGAGAGAGAGGGGGGGGGGGTTATAGTGCACTACACAGGGGGAATAAATGTGTGTAGTGTATTTATATAACAACTCCAGCCACGGAACTATGACTTTCAATTTCTCTATTTATCACACTGTGTGTGTGTGTGTGTGTGTGTGTGTGTGTGTGTGTGTGTGTGCGTGCCTCATCTCTGTACCGTGTGTGTGTGTGTGTGTGTGTGTGTGTGCGCGCGCCTCATCTTTGTACCATTCGTGAGTGTGTGTGTGTCTCATTTCTGGACTGTGTATGTATGTGTGTGCGTGTGTGCATGTGGCTTGTCTTGGTATCGTGTGTGTGTGTGTGTGTGTGCACGTTTTCTTTCTGTACCGTGTGTGTGTGTGTGTGCGCGCAAGCGCCTTGTCTTTTTACCTGGACATGTATTTATTATGACCCCCATGCCATCTCGGAGGAAATGTTTGAAGCGGTCTCCCTTGCCCGGACCTGGGTCACCGGGGTTCCTTCCTGGAGCCAGGCCCAGGGGAGGGGCTCCAAGGCGAGCACCTGGTGGTCGGGCTTATGCCCATGCAGCCTGGCCGGGCCTAGCCTGAAAAGGAGACATGGGTCCGCCTTCCCATGGACCCACCACCCGTGGGAGAAGTTTTAGGGGTCAGGTGTAATGTGACTTGGGTGGCAGCCAAAGGCATGGGTTCTGTCGAACTGATCCTCGGCTACTTACTCTGACCCTCGGGACATGGAATGTTACCTCTCTAGCAAGAAAAGAGCCTAATTTGGTGCGTGAGGTGGAGAGATACTGACGAGATATAGTCGGGCTCACCTCAACGCATACCTTGGGCTCTGGCACCATCCATCTCGAAAGAGGCTGGACCTTCTTCTATTCTGGAGTTGCTCATGGGGAGAGACGGTGAGCCGGTGTGGGTATTCTTGTTGCCCCCCGTCTCGGTGCCCAAATGTTGGGGTTGTCCCCGGTTGACGAAAGGGTAGCTTCCCTCCGTCTTCGGGCAGGGGGACGGGACCTGACTGTTATTTGTGCTTATGCACCAAATGACAGTTCAGAGTATCCACCTTTTTTGGAGTCTTGGGGAGGGGTGTTGGAGAACGCTCCCTCAGGAGACTCACTTGTTGTCTTGGGAGACTTGAACGCCCATGTGGGCAACGATAGTGTGACCTGAAAGGGTGTGATCTGTAGGTACAGCCTCTCCAGTCTGAATCCGAATGGTGTTTCGTTGTTGGACTTCTGTGTCGTCACGGTTTGTCGATCACGAACACCATGTTCGAACACAAGGGTGCCCATAAGTGCACTTGGCACCAGGACACCCTAGGTCGCAGTTCGATGATTGACTTTGTAGTCGTGTCATCGGACTTGCGACCATATGTTCTGGACACTCGGGTGAAGAGAGGAGCTGAGCTGTCTACCGATCACTACCTGGTGGTGAGTTGGCTTCGGTGGTGTGGGAGGTTGCCTTCCAGACCTGGCAGGCCCAAGCGTGTAATAAGGGTCTGCTGGGAACGTTTGGCGGAGGCCCCTGTCCGAGAGGCCTTTAACTCCCACCTCCGGCAGAGCTACAACCATGTCCTGTAGGATGCGGGGGACATGGAATCCGAATGGGCCATATTTCGTGCCTCCATTGCTGAGGCGGCAGCCCATAGCTGTGGCCCTGTGGCCGTAAGGTCTTCGGTGCTTGTCGTGGCGGTAATCCCTGAACCCGGTGGTGGACACCTGTGGTGAAGGGGGCCGTCCAGCTGAAGAAGGAGGCCTATCGGATTTTATTAGCCTGTGGGACTCCCGAGGCAGCAAACGGGTACCGGCAGGCCAAACGTGCTGCAGCCGAGGGTGTCGCAGATGCAAAATCTCGGGCGTCGGAGGAGTTCGGTGAGGGCCTAGAGAGTGATTATCAATTGGCCTCAAAAAGGTTCTGGACCACCATCCGACGCCTCAGGAGGGGGAAGCAGTTCTTCACAAACACTGTTTACAGTGGAGGTGGGGAGCTGCTTACCTTCACTGGGGACGTCATCGAGAGGTGGAGGGAATACTTTGAGGACCTCCTCAATCCCACCAACACGCCCTCCGTGGAAGAGGAAGACCCTGGGGGTTCGGGTGAGGGTCCGCCCATCACTAGAGTGGAGGTCACTGAGGTTGTCAAAAAGCTCCTCGGTGATCGAGCTCCGGGGTTGGACGAGATCTGAGCGGAATATCTCAGGGCTCTGGGTGTAGTAGGACTGTCTTGGTTGACACGTCTCTGCAACATCGCGTGGTCATCAGGGGCTGTACCTCTGGATTGGCAAACTGGGGTGATGGTCCAAATTTTTAAGAAGGGGGACCGGCGGGTATGTTCCAATTATCGGGGAATTACACTCCTCAGCCTACCTGGAAAAGTCTATGCAGGGGTACTAGAGAGGAGGATCCAACCGATAGTCGAACCTCGGGTTCAGGAGGAACAATGTGGTTTTCGTCCTAGCCATAGCACTCTTGATGAACTCTATATGCTCCACAGGATTCTGGAGGGGGCATAGGAGTTTGCCCAATCTGTCCACATGTGCTTTGTGGATTTGGAGAAGGCTTTCGACCGTGTCCCTTGAACGACCTTGTGGGGCGTGCTCTGAGAGTACGGCGTTCCGGACCCGGTGCGACGAGCTATTCGGTCGCAATATCACCGGAGCCAGAGTTTGGTCCGTATTGGTAACAGCAGGTCGGATTTATTTCCAGTGGGAGTTGGAGTCCGCCAAGGCTGTCCTTTGTCACCGATTCTGTTCATAATTTTTATGTACAGAATTTCTAGGCGCAGTCGAGGCGATGAGGGGTTCTGATTTGGTGGCCATTGGATATCGTCTCTGCTTTTTGCGGATGATGTTGTCCTTTTGGCTTCATCAAGTCGGGACCTCCAGCTCTCATTGGAGCGATTCGCAGCCGAGTCTTGAAGCAACCATGATGAAGATCAGTACCGCCAAGTCCGAGGCCATGGTTCTCAGTCAGACAATGGTGGAATGCACCCTCTGGGTCGGGAATGAGGTCCTGCCCAAAGTGGAGGAGTTTACGTATCTTGGGGTCTTGTTTACGAGTGAGGGAAGGATGGAGTGAGAGATCGACAGACGGATCGCTGTAGCCTCTGCTGTTAAGCGGTGCCTGTACCGGTCCGTCGTGGTGAAGAAGGAGCTGAGCCGCAAGACGAAGCTTTCAATTCAACAGTCGATCTACGTTCCAACCCTCACCTATGGTCACGAGCTTTGGGTAATGACTGAAAGAACAAGATCACGGACACAAGTGGCTGAAATGAGCTTCCTTCACCGGGTGGCGGGGTTCTCCCTTAGAGATAATTCCATAACTTAATTTCATAAGTTGAGGTAGCGCTGTATATCAGTCTGCTTGGATTTTCCATTGTTTATTCATTTCCTCATGGATTTTACATTTCCATCTTTTATTTTTATCTCAGGATTATTTCAGTGATGTTTATAAATCGTGCAGTTCACACTCAGGACATTTAGTTTGTGTCCCGGGTGCAGTTTGTGTGATTAGTTTCAGGGTGTAATAAATCTCACAGTAATTTCAGACACATTGCGGCGGCATTAAGTTTGGCTTTGTGCTGCAGCTTCTCACATACGAACATCTGAGCCAAAGACTCTGTGACCAATCATCAGTGTGCAGTGAAAGAAACAACCTTCCTCCTCAGGACATTGATGATCAACCTAAACCTTCTGCTTCAGCCTCACTGTTCGAGAATGGGGTCGTACTGAGGAGCAGGTCATGTGACTCTCACAGAGATGATCTTACCTCAGTATCTCCAGTTGACAGAGAGGATCCTCCAGTACAGCAGAGAGAATCTTCACTCCTGAATCTCCGAGTTCATTCCGAGACAGATCCAGTTCTCTCAGGTGTGAGGGGTTTGATCTCAGAGCTGAAGTCAGAGCAGCACAACCCTCACCTGAAACAACACAATCCCACAACCTGCAGGAGACACAATGCCACGCCCTTCAACACCAGATTTTTATCCTGGTTTAAGATTTCCTTTAAAGATGATGTGTGTGTGAAATTATTTTATTATTCAGAATCACATGAGGATTTAATATCACCTGATTATTCTAATTAACATCTCATTAACATAATCATACTGAGGATCCATTTAGTTTCTCTCATCTGTTGTGTGTGATATTAAACTATCAGCAGCTGAAGATCAACAGAGAACAACAGCCTGATCATCAACTTTAATCAGAGAGAGAGAGGGGGGGGGGGTTATAGTGCACTACACAGGGGGAATAAATGTGTGTAGTGCCTTTATATAACAATCTAAATTTATATTATTAAACCTGTAATGTCCGTGTTCGGTCCTGATATCTTAGAGCCCTCTGATGGCCGTTCTGATTTAAATGCCCCACCAGAACCTCCCTCCCGTTCTACACATATCGATCCTCGGCCTTACAAACATCCCAGCGGATCGTCTCTGATCCATCAGCCACCCCAGCACACACTCTTCACGCTCTTACCGTCAGTACACGCTACAGGAGCATCCGGACTCGCACCAGCAGATTCAGGGACAGTTTCTCCCCACAATGCATCAGGATACTGAACTGCTGAAGTACCAGACAGTTTACACCCTCACTGTACACACTGTACATGCACCTTGACCTCTGAACTCCAGCCACGGAACTATTACTTTCACTTTCTCTATTTATCACACTGTGTGTGTGTGTGTGCCTCATCTCTGTTCCGTGCGTGTGTGTGTGTCTCTCATCACTGTACCGTGTGAGTGTGAGTGTGTGCTCCTAATCTCATTACTGTATGTGTGTGGGCACACCTTATCTCTGTAACAAGTGTGTGTGTGTGTGTGGGCGTGCCTCGTTTCGATACTGTGTGTGCGAGCATCTCTTGTCTGTACTGTGTGTGTATGTGTGTGCGTGTGGGCATCAGCGCCTCGTCTTTTTATCTGTACATGTATATTATTATTCTAACTTTTATGATTATCATTAAATATTTATTGTTTTTACATGTTTATCTTTAATATATTGGGTGAAATATAGGTGTTTGTGCAGGTTATATGAGTTTGGGCGGGGTTGGAACGGATTAATTGGGTTTCTATTATTTCCGATTTGAATTTCTGTTTTATTTAACAAACATTTTGACTGAAGCTCCGCCCTCGGAACGGATTAATTTCATAAGTCGAGGTAGCGCTGTATATCAGTCTGCTGGGATTTTCCATTGTTTATTCATTTCCTCATGGATTTTACATTTCCATCTTTTATTTTTATCTCAGGATTATTTCAGTGATGTTTATAAATCGTGCAGTTCATACTCAGGACATTTAGTTTGTGTCCCGGGTGCAGTTTGTGTGATTAGTTTCAGGGTGTAATAAATCACACAGTAGTTTCAGACACATTGCGGCGAAATTAAGTTTGGCTTTGTGCTGCAGCTTCTCACATATGAACATCTGAGCCAAAGACTCTGTGACCAATCATCAGTGTGCAGTGAAAGAAACAATCTTCCTCCTCAGGACATTGATGATCAACCTAAACCTTCTACTTCAGCCTCACTATTACAGAATGGGGTCGTACTGAGGAGCAGGTCATGTGACTCTCAGAGAGATGATCTTACCTCAGTATCTCCAGTTTACAGAGAGGATCCTCCAGTACAGCAGAGACAATCTTCACTCCTGAATCTCCGAGTTTATTCCAGGACAGATCCAGAACTCTCAGGTGTGAGGGGTTTGATCTCAGAGCTGAAGTCAGAGCAGCACAACCTTCACCTGAAACACCACAACCCTCCAACCTGCAGAGACACAATGCCACGCCCTTCATCACCAGATTTTCAGAGAGAGAGAGAGAGAGAGATAGATGGGGGGCTTTTCGTGCACTACACAGGGGGAATAAATGTGTGTAGTGCATTTATATAACAATATAAATTTATATTATTAAACCTGTAATGTCCATGTTCGGTCCTGATATCTTTGAGCCCTCTGATGGCCGTTCTGATTTAAATGCCCCACCAGAACCTCCCTCCCGTTCTACACATACCGAACCTCGGCCTTACAAACATCCCAGCGGATCGTCTCTGATCCATCAGCCACCCCAGCACACACTCTTCACACTCTTACCGTCAGTACACGCTACAGGAGCATCCGGACTCGCACCAGCAGATTCAGGGACAGTTTCTACCCACAATGCATCAGGATACTGAACTGCTGAAGTACCAGACAGTTTACACCCTCACTGTACACACTGTACATGCACCGTGACCTCTGAACTCCAGCCACGCAACTATTACTTTCACTTTCTCTATTTATCACAGTGTGTGTGTGTGTGTGTGAGCACGTGCGCGCGCCTCATCTCTGTACCATGCGCGAGTGTGTGTGTGTCTCATCTCTGTACTGTGTGTGTGTGTGTGTGTGTGCGCTCCTCATCTCTGTACCATGCGTGTGTGTTTCTCTCCTCTCTGTACCTTGTGTGTATGTGTGTGTGCGCGCACGTGGCTTGTCTTGATATTGTGTGTGGGCACGTTTTCTTTCTGAAAAGTGTGTGTGTGTGTGTGTGTGTTCTCCTCATCTCTTTACCATGTGTGTGTGTGTGTGTGTGTGTGTACGCGCCTCATCTCTGTACCATGCGTGAGTGTGTGTGTGCCCGTGCATGCGTGTGTGCTCCTCCTCTCTGTCCCGTTTGTGTGTGTGTGCGCGCGCATGTGGCTTATCTTGGTATCGTGTGTCTGTGGGCACGTTTTCTTTCTGTAAAGTGTGTGTGTGTGTGTGTGTGTGTTCTCCTCATCTCTTTACCATGTGTGTGTGTGGGAGGGGGGTGCACGCCCGTCTCTGAACTGTGTTTGGGTGTGGGGAGGGGAGTGCCTTGTCTCTGTAATGTGTGTGTGTGTGTGCGCGCGCGCTTGTGCATCGGGCTCCTTTCTCTATTGTATGTGTGTGTGTGTGTGCACACCTTGTCTCTTTACCGTGTTTGTGTGTGTGGTTGGTGGGTGGGTGGGTGCGCCTCATCTCTATACCCTTTATGCACGTGTGTTTGTGTGCGTGCGTGGGGCTTGTCTCTATCCTGTGTGCAAGAGCCTCATCTCTTTACCGTGTGTGTGTGTGTGTGTGTGTGTGCGCGCGCGCACGTGCATGCCTCGTCACTGCACCGTCCATGTGTGTGTATGTGTGCGTCTCATATCTGTACCGTGTGTATGTGTGTGTGTGTGTGTGTGTGTACCTCGTCTCTGTATGATGTGTCTGTGTGTGTGAACGCCCAGTCTATGTACCGTGTGTGTGTGTGTGTGTGTGTGTGTGTGCGCGCGAGCGCCTTATCTTTTTATCTGTACATAAATTTATTATTATTATTATGAAATATTTATTGTTTTTACATGTTTATCTTTAATATATTGGATGAAATATAGGTGTTTGTGCAGGTTATATGAGTTTGGGCGGGGTTGGAACGGATTAATTGGTTTCTATTATTTCCGATGGGAATTTCTGTTTTATTGAACGAGCATTTTGACTGAAGCTCCGCCCTCGGAACGGATTAATTTGATAAGTCGAGGGAGCGCTGGAAATCAGTCTGCTGGGATTTTCCATTGTTTATTCATTTCCTCATGGATTTTACATTTCCATCTTTTATTTTTATCTCAGGATTATTTCAGTGATGTTTATAAATCCTGCAGTTCACACTCAGGACATTTAGTTTGTGTCCCGGGTGCAGTTTGTGTGATTAGTTTCAGGGTGTAATAAATCTCACAGTAATTTCAGACACATTGCGGCGGCATTAAGTTTGGCTTTGTGCTGCAGCTTCTCACATACGAACATCTGAGCCAAAGACTCTGTAACCAATCATCAGTGTGCAGTGAAAGAAACAATCTTCCTCCTCAGGACATTGATGATCAACCTAAACCTTCTGCTTCAGCCTCACTATTACACAATGGGGTCGTACTGAGGAGCAGGTCATGTGACTCTCAGAGAGATGATCTTACCCCAGTATCTCCAGTTTACAGAGAGGATCCTCCAGTACAGCAGAGAGCATCTTCACTCCTGAATCTCCGAGTTCATTCCGAGACAGATTCAGTTCTCTCAGGTGTGAGGGGTTTGATCTCAGAGCTGAAGTCAGAGCAGCACAACCTTCACCTGAAACACCACAATCCACCAACCTGCAGGAGACACAATGCCATGCCCTTCATCACCAGATTTTTATCCTGGTTTAAGATTTCCTTTAAAGATGATGTGAGTGTAAAATGATTTTATTATTCAGAATCACATGAGGATTTAATATCACCTGATTATTCTAATTAACATCTCATTAACATAATCATACTGAGGATCCATTTAGTTTCTCTCATCTGTTGTGTGTGATATTAAACTATCAGCAGCTGAAGATCAACAGAGAACAACAGCCTGATCATCAACTTTAATCAGAGACAGAGAGAGAGAGAGAGAGAGAGAGGGAGGGAGAGAGAGAGACAGAGAGGGCGGGGCTTATAGTGCACTACACAGGGGGCATAAATGTGTGTAGTGCATTTATATAACAATATACATTTATATTATTAAACCTGGTAATGTCTGTATTCGGTCCTGATATTTTAGAGCCCTCTGATGGCCATTCTGATTTAAATGCCCCACCAGAACCTTCCTCCCGTTCTACACATACCGAACCTCGGCCTTACAAACATCCCAGCGGATCGTCTCTGATCCATCAGCCACCCCAGCACACACTCTTCACGCTCTTACCGTCAGTTCACGCTACAGGAGCATCCGGACTCGCATCAGCAGATTCAGGGACAGTTTCTACCCACAATGCATCAGGATACTGAACTGCTGAAGAACCAGACAGTTTACACCCTCACCGTGACCTCTGAACTCCAGCCACGGAACTATTACTTTCAGTTTCTCTATTTATCACACTGTGTGCGTGTGTGTGCGTGTGTGTGCACACGCCTCATCTCTGTACCGTGTGTGTGTGTGTGTGTGTGTGTGTGTGTGTTTCTCCTCTCTGTACCATGTGTGTGTGTGTGTGTGTGTGTGTGTATTTGTGCGCGCGCACGTGGCTTGTCTTGGTATCGTGTGTGTGTAGGCGCATTTTGTTACTGTACCGTGTGTGTGTGTGTATGTGTGTGTGTGCACGCGCGCACGTGGCTTGGCTTGGTATCGTGTGTGTGTGTTTTTTGTTTCTCTACTGTGTGTGTGTGTGTGTGTATGTGTGTGTGTGTGTGTGTATACGCGCACGTCGGGCTTGTCTCTCTATTGTGTGTGTGTGTGTATATGTGCCTCGTCTTGATACTGTGTGTGCGAGCGCCTCGTATCTGTACTGTGTGTGTGGGTGGGTGAGCCTCATCTCTCCAGTGTCTGCACGTGTGTTTGTGTGCATGCGTGGGGCTCGTCTCTTTACCGTATGTGTGTGTGTGTGTGTGCGCGCATGCGCACACCTCGTCACTGCACCATGTGTACGTGTGTGTGTTTCATCTCTGTACTGTATGTGTGTGCGCGCCCACGTCGTTTCCATACCGTGTCTGTGTGTGTGTGCATGCAGCCTGCCTCTGTACCGTGTGTGTGGCCGCGTCTTGTCAAATTACCTTGTGTGTGTGACTCATCTCTGTTCCGTGTGTGTGCGTGTGTGCATGTGTGCACCACGTCTCTGTATCATGTGTCTGTGTGTGTGAACGCCTCGTCTATGTACCGTGTGTGTGTGTGTGTGTGTGTGTGTGTGTGCGAGCGCCTCGTCTTTTTACCTGTACATGTATTTATTATTATTGTATGTCCCTTGCGAACGGGTTGTTTCAGGAAGGGCATCCAGCGTAAAAACCTCTGTCAAATCAAACGATTCGCTGTGGCGATTCCCGAGTAAAACGAAAAAAGCCGAAAGGAAGACAAACAGACATTTTTATTATTTTTTTTTTTTTTTTACATGTTTATCTTCAATATATTTGGTGAAATATAGGTGTTTGTGCAGGTTATATGAGTTTGGGCGGGGTTGGAACGGATTAATTGGTTTTCTATTATTTCCGATGGGAATTTTTGTTGAATTAAAGAACATTTTGACTTAAGCTCCGCCCTTGGAACAGATTAATTTCATAACTTGAGGTAGCGCTATATATCAGTCTGCTGGGATTTTCCATTGTTTATTCATTTCCTCATGGATTTTACATTTCCATCTTTTATTTTTATCTCTGGATTATTTCAGTGATGTTTATAAATCCTGCAGTTCACACTCAGGACATTTAGTTTGTGTCCCGGGTGCAGTTTGTGTGATTAGTTTGAGGGTGTAATAAATCTCACAGTAATTTCAGACACATTGCGGCGGCATTAAGTTTGGCTTTGTGCTGCAGCTTCTCACATACGAACATCTGAGCCAAAGACTCTGTGACCAATCATCAGTGTGCAGTGAAAGAAACAATCTTCCTCCTCAGGACATTGATGATCAACCTAAACCTTCTGCTTCAGCCTCACTATTACAGAATGGGGTCGTACTGAGGAGCAGGTCATGTGACTCTCACAGAGATGATCTTACCTCAGTATCTCCAGTTCACAGAGAGGATCCTCCAGTACAGCAGAGACAATCTTCACTCCTGAATCTCCGAATTTATTCCAGGTCAGATCTAGTTCTCTCAGATGTGAGGGGTTTGATCTCAGAGCTGAAGTCAGAGCAGCACAACCTTCACCTGAAACACCACAATCCACCAACCTGCAGAGACACAATGCCACGCCCTTCATCACCAGATTTTTATCCTGGTTTAAGATTTCTTTTCAAGCTGATGTGTGTGTGTGTGTGAAATGATTTTATTATTCAGAATCACATGAGGATTTAAAATCACCTGATTATTCTAATTAACATCTCATTAACATGATCATACTGAGGATCCATTTAGTTTCTCCCATCTGTTGTGTGTGATATTAAACTATCAGCAGCTGAAGATCAACAGAGAACAACAGCCTGATCATCAACTTTAATCAGAGAGAGAGAGAGAGGGGGTGGGGGTTGTACTGCACTCCACAGGGAGAATAAATGCATGTAGTGCATTTATATAAAGTATCTGAACCTTTTGGAATTTCTCACATTTCTGCAGAAAATCCCCATCAAATGTGATCTGATCTTTGTCAAAATCACACGGATTAAAAAACATTGTCTGCTTTAACTAAAACCACCCAAACATTTATAGGTTTTCATGTTTTAATGATGATAACATTCAAACAATGACAGAAGGGGGAGGAATAATCAAGTGAACCATCACATTTAATATTTTGTCCCCCCCCCCCCCTTTGGCAGCAATAACTTCAACCAGACACTTCCTGTAGCTGCAGATCAGTCTGGCACATCGATTAGAACTAATCTTGGCCCATTCTTCTTTACAAAACTGTTGTAGTTCAGTCAGATTCCTGGGATGTCTGGCATGAATCGCTGTCTTGAGGTCATTCCACAGCATCTCAATGGGGTTCAAGTCTGGACTTTGACTTGGCCACTCCAGAACGTGTATTTTGTTCTTCTGAAACCATTCTGAAGTCGATTTACTTCTGTGTTTTGGATCATTGTCTTGTTGCAGCATCCATCCTCTTTTTAGCTTCAACTGTTTGACAGACGGCCTCAGGTTTTCCTGCAAAACATCCTGATAAACTTTTGAATTCATTTTTCCATTAATGATTGCAAGTTGTCCAGACCCCCAGGTAGCAAAACAGCCCCAAACCATGATGCACCCTCTACCACGCTGCACGGTGGGGATGAGGTGTTGATGTTGGTGAGCTTTTCCATTTTTCCTCCATACATGGGACTGTGCCAGTGATTTCTGTAAGTCTTTAGCAGACACTCTAGGGTTTTTTTTTTTTTTTACCTCTCTGAGTATTCTGCGCTGAACTCTTTTGGTGGACAACCACTCCTTGGGAGAGAAGCAACAGTGCCAAGCTCTCTCCATTTGCAGACAACTTCTCTGACTGTCAATTGATGAACATCCAGACTTTTAGAGGTGGTTTTGTATCCTTTCCCAGCTTTATACAAATCAATAATTCTTGATCGCAGGTCTTCAGACAGCTCATTTGAGTGAGCCATTGTGCACATCAGACAATGCTTCACGGATGAGTCACACACAGTAAAAAACCAAGGCATGCGCGCACGCACACACACACAGTACCGAGACAAGGCACGCCCACACACACGGTAAATTGACAAGACGCTGCCACACACGGTAAAGAGACGAGGAGCACACACACTGTACAGTGACGAGCCGCATGCACACACACACACACACACACACACAGTGTGGAAACAAGGTATGCGCACACACACAAACATGTATATACATACATACAATATGAAAACCTATAAATGTTTGTGTGGTTTTAGTTAAAGCAGACAATGTTTTTTAATCCGTATGATTTTGACAAAGATCAGATCACATTTGATGGTGATTTTATGCAGAAATGTAAGAAATTCCAAAAGGTTCAGATACTTTTTCATACCACTGTAAACCTTCTGCTTCAGCCTCACTATTACAGAATGGGGTCGTACTGAGGAGCAGGTCATGTGACTCTCAGAAAGATGATCTGACCTCAGTATCTTTAGTTTACAGAGAGGATCCTCCAGTACAGCAGAGACCATCTTCACTCCTGAATCTCCGAGTTCATTCCAGGACAGATTCAGTTCTCTCAGGTGTGAGAAGTTTGATCTCAGAGCTGAAGTCAGAGCAGCACAACCTTCACCCGAAACACCACAACCACCCAACCTGCAGAGACACAATGCCACGCCCTTCATCACCAGATTTTTACCTTGGTTTAAGATTTCCTTTAAAGATGATGTGTGTGTAAAATGATTTTGTTATTCAGAATCACATGAGGATTTAATATCACCTAATTATTCTAATTAACATCTCATTAACATAATCATACTGAGGATCCATTTAGTTTCTCTCATCTGTTGTGTGTGATATTAAACTATCAGCAGCTGAAGATCAACAGAGAACAACAGCCTGATCATCAACTTTAATTGGAGAGCGAGAGAGAGAGGGCGGGGCTTATAGTGCACTACACAGGGGGAATAAATGTGTGTAGTGCCTTTATATAACAATATAAATTTATATTATTAAACTTGGTAATGTCTGTGTTCGGTCCTGATATCTTGGAGCCCTCTGACGGCTGTTCTGATTCAAATGCCCCACCAGAACCTCCCTCCCGTTCTACACATACCGAACCTCGGCCTAACAAACATCCCAGCGGATCGTCTCTGTTGCATCAGCCACCCCAGCACACACTCTTCACGCTCTTACCGTCAGTACACGCTACAGGAGCATCCGCACTCGCACCAGCAGATTCAGGGACAGTTTCTACCCACAATGCATCAGGATACTGAACTGCTGAAGTACCAGACAGTTTATACCCTCACTGTACACACTGTACATCCACCGTGACCTCTGAACTCCAGCCACAGAACTATTACTTTCAGTTTCTCTATTTATCACACTGTATGTGTGTGTGTGTGTGTGTGTGTGTGTGTGTGTATATTTATTATTCTTAGTTATACGTCTCTGTCCCATGTGTGTGAAAGTATGTATGGATGTATGTGTGTGCGCACGCCTCATCTCTTTACCGTGCACGAGTGTGTGTGTCTTATCTCAGTACTGTGTGTGTGTGTGTGTGTGTGTGTGTGTGCGTGCGTGCGGGCCTCGTCTCTGCACTGTGTGTCTGCGTTCCTCATTTCTACCGTGTGTGTGTGCGCGCGTGCGCGCGCAATCGGCTCGTCTTTGTATCGTGTGTCTGTGCTCCTCATCTCTTTACTGTGTGTGTGTGTGTGTGTGTGTGCGCGCGCGTAGACACGTTTTGTTTCTGTACCGTGTGTGTGTGTGCGTGTGCGGGGATCGTCTCTCCTCATCTCTTTACCGTGTGTGTATTGGGGGGGGCATGCCTGCCTCTGTACTGTGTGTGTGTGCGCGTGGGGCTGCGTCTCCGTACTTTGTGTGTGCATACGCCATCTCTATACCGTGTGTGTGTGTGTGTATGTTCCTCATGTCTTTACTGTGTGTGTGGGCACGCCTTGTCTCTGTGCAGTGTGTGTGTGTGTGTGTGTGTGTGTGTGGGTGTGTGGTTGTTCCTCATCTCTGTACTCTGTGTATTTGTGTGTGTGCACACCTTGTCTCTGTACCACGAGTGTGAGTGTGTGTGTGCGTTGGGCTATGTCTGTACTGTGTCTGTGTGTGTGTGTGTGTGTGTGTGTGTCTTGTGTGTGTGCGACTCATCTCTGTACCGTGTGTGCGCCTCATCTTTTTACCTGTACATGTATTTATTTTCATCATCATTATTATCATTATTATTAATTGTCTTGTCTCTGTAACGTGTGTGTGCGCGTGCTTGTGCGTCGGGCTCGTTTCTCTATTGTATGTGTGTGTGTGTGTGGGTGTGCCTCGTCTCGATACTGTGTGTGCGAGCCCTTCGTGTCTGTACTGTGTGTGTGCACGCCTTGTCTCTTTACCGTGTGTGTGGGTGTGTGTGGATGGTGGGTGGGCCTCATCTCTATACCATGTGTGCACGTGTGTTTGTGTGCTTGTGTGGGGCTTGTCTCTGTACTGTGTGTGCGGGGGCCTTATCTCTTTACCGTGTGTGTGTGCGTGAGCGTGTGTGTGTGTGTGCGCGTGCGCTTGTTTCGTCACTGCACCGTCCGTGTGTGTGTGTGTGTGTGTGTGTGTGTGTGTCTCATCTCTGTACTGTATGAGTGTGTGCACCCACCTTATTTCCATACTGTGTGTGTGCGCGACTCATCTCTGTACCGTGTGTGTGTGTGTGTGTGTGTGTGTGTGCACGCACAAGCGCCTTGTCTTTTTATCTGTACATGTATTTATCATTATGAAATATTTATTGTTTTTACATGTTTATCTTTAATATATTGGGTGAAATATCGGTGTTTGTGCAGGTTATATGAGTTTGGGCGGGGCTGGAACTGATTAATTGGTTTTCTATTATTTCCGATGGGAATTTTTGTTTTATTTAATCAACATTTTGACTGAAGCTCCGCCCTCGGAACGGATTAATTTCATAAGTCGAGGGAGCGCTGGAAATCAGTCTGCTGGGATTTTCCATTGTTTATTCATTTCCTCATGGATTTTACATTTCCATCTTTTATTTTGATCTCAGGATTATTTCAGTGATGTTTATAAATCTTGCAGTTCACACTCAGGACATTTAGTTTGTGTCCCGGGTGCAGTTTGTGTGATTAGTTTCAGGGTGTAATAAATCTCACAGTAATTTCAGACACATTGCGGCGGCATTAAGTTTGGCTTTGTGCTGCAGCTTCTCACATACGAACATCTGAGCCAAAGACTCTGTGACCAATCATCAGTGTGCAGTGAAAGAAACAATCTTCCTCCTCAGGACATTGATGATCAACCTAAACCTTCTGCTTCAGACTCACTATTAGAGAAAAAGTAAAAAGGTTCATTTTTCAAATTCCAATAAAACCGAAAATCAACATCAATTGCTTCTGTTGTATCTGAAAAGATATTTATCTGAAAATGTTAAAAATGTATTCTTATAAATACATCCTTATAAAACAGAGCGTTCCATGCTTGTGAGTAAAGATTTGCTCCAGATGTTGAGGAAAAGTAAAATTGATGAATAACGCTGTACTGAACTCAGAGAATCAGATACAATGGGAAGGTTCCCTTCATCATCAATAAACATCCAACAACTGGTGATCATCACCATGAGAAACATCACAAACCACACCATGTGTGTACCATCACACCCCAACAAAACATTATTATTTTCAGATTCAAGGAAAAAGGACCAAGATTTTACATTTTTCCACAAAACAATTCAAAGCTTCAGTTTTTAAAATTTTCATATCAAGATCTTTTTCATAGGTGTGAGACAGAAAGGAAGAAATTCTTCATTCATTTTCTGAAAAGATTAACACTATCAGGGTTGTGGGGAGGTCGGTGCATATTTCATCCGACTCGGGGCGAGGGTAGGGTACACCCTGGACGGCTCGCCAGGACATCGTAGGGTGGAAACACACTGATGGCTCTGCAGCTGCTCTTGATGAAGGTCAGCAATGGTTCTTTTACGTGAACCTCCACCATGGACAGTGAGGGACACGGCCTTTGATAACCTAGTTAGTGCACTGGTGGGACAGTGGCAACCTTGTGGAGAGTGGGACTCGAACCCCCAACTTTTGGATCAGCGATCCAGCACCCTGTACCCCCGGGCCACCACTGCCCCCCAAGTGCAGTTTGTGTGATTAGTTTCAGGGTGTAATAAATCTCACAGTAATTTCAGACACATTGCAGCGGCATTAAGTTTGGCTTTGTGCTGCAGCTTCTCACATACGAACATTGGACCCAAAGACTCTGTGACCAATCATCAGTGTGCAGTGAAAGAAACAATCTTCCTCCTCAGGACATTGATGATCAACCTAAACCTTCTGCTTCAGCCTCACTATTACAGAATGGGGTCGTACTGAGGAGAAGGTCATGTGATTCTCAGAGAGATGATCTTACCTCAGTATCTCCAGTTTACAGAGACGATCCTCCAGTACAGCAGAGACAATCTTCACTCCTGAATCTCCGAGCTCATTCCCTGACAGATCCAGTTCTCTCAGGTGTGAGGGGTTTGATCTCAGAGCTGAAGTCAGAGCAGCACAACCTTCACCTGAAACACCACAATCCTCCAACCTGCAGAGACACAATGCCACGCTCTTCATCACCAGATTTTTTATCCTGGTGTAAAATTTCCTTTAAAGATGATGTGTGTGTAAAATGATTTTATTATTCAGAGTCACATGAGAATTTAATATGACCTGATTATTCTAATTAACATCTCATTAACATAATCATACTGAGGATCCTAATGAGGGAAAGAGAGGAGCAGAAGAAGGTCCAGCGTGAACTCCAGTGGAAGATCAGGAGGGCCAAGAAGGACTATGGGAAGAAGATGGAGGAGAAGCTGGCTCAGAACAACATGCAGGACGTCTGGAGAGGACTAAAAGACCATGTCTGGATTTGGGCAGAGTGTCAGAGAGACAGCTGATGGTGACCAGCGCTAGGCGGATTAATTAAACTGTTACTTCAACAGGTTTGATCCCCCACCCCCCCGTCTCCAGACCAGCAGACACCTCCCTCCTCCCCAGGCCAACTTCATTTGACTGCTACATCCCGACAGACACATCCCCCTCCCTCTGAAGCCCACCCCAGCCCCCCCTCTCCCTCACATCAGACCAGGTGAGGAGACAGCTGAGGCGACTAAATCAGAGGAAATCTGAAGGACCAGATGGCATCAGTCCCAGGCTGCTGAGGACCTGCGCAGACCAGCTCTGTGAGGTACTATGCTACCTGTACAACCTGAGCCTCAGCCTGGAGAAGGTTGTACAGGTAGCATACCTGTACAACCTGAGCCTCAGCCTGGAGAAGGTTCCCGTCCTGTGGAAGACCTCCTGTGTGGTTCCGGTTCCCAAATCAGCTCAAGCGAAGGAACCAGCCCACTACAGACCTGTCACCCTGACCTCCCACCTCATGAAGACCATGGAAAGGCTCCTCCTCGAAAACCTCCGCTCCATGGTGAGCCCCACCCTAGACCTGCTGAAGTTTGCCTACAGGCCCAACATCGGGGTAGAAGACGCCGTCATCTACTTTCTGCAGTGGGCACTCACCCACCTGGAGATCGCTGGCAGCGCTGTGAGGGTCATGTTCTTTGACTTCTCCAGCGCCTTCAACACCATCAGGCCAGCGCTTCTGCGGGGGAAGCTGGAGGACGTGGGAGTGGACAGGCATCTTGCTGCCTGGATTATCGACTACCTTACTAACCGTCCACAGTACGTGCGGCTGCGCGGCTGTAAGTCAAAAGTGGCAGTCTGCAGCACGGGGGCACCGCAGGGCACCGTCCTCTCACCCTTCCTTTTCAACATTTATACCTCGGACTTCATCTATAGCACAGACAGCTGCCACCTCCAGAAGTTCTCGGACGACTCCACCATCGTGGGCCGTGTGTCAGAGGGGAACGAGCTGAAGTACTGGTCGGTGATCGTTGACTTCGTGGACTGGTGAGAGTGCAACCACCTGTGCTTGAACACTAGGAAGACGAAGGAGATGGTGGTCGACTTCAGGAGAAGCACTCTAACACACACACACACACACACACACACACACACACTCACTAGTGAACATCCACAGAAAGGACATTGAGACAGTGGACAGTTTCAAGTACCTGGGCGTTCACCTTAACAATAAACTGGACTGGTCCCACAACACCAACGCCCTGTACAAGAAGGGCCAGAGTCGCCTCCACCTTCTGAGGAGACTTAGGTCCTTCGGAGTATGCAGACCTCTGCTCAGGACTTTTTAATGACTCTGTGGTAGCCTCTGTAATCCTCTACGCTGCCATCTGCTGGGCCCCGGGCAACACAAAGTGGGACAGAAAGAAACTGAACAAGCTGGTCAGGAGGGCCAGCTCTGTCCTAGGCTGCCCACTGGACTCTGTGGAGGAGGTGAGTGAGAGGAGGATGGAAGCAAAGCTCACATCCATCATGGTCAACAGCTCTCACCCACTCGACCAGACTGTAGAGGAGCTGAGTAGCTCCTTCAGTGGACGACTGAGACATCCTCAGTGCAGGAAGGAGCGCTACCACAGGTCGTCCATTCCCACCGCTGTCAGACTGTACAACGCCACTTTGTAACTGTCTGTGAAAATACCGGTTATGTGCAATAAAAACCCTGTACACTTTAATCAACCACATCTACCCCACTGACTGTGAACCATATCAACCCATCTACTCTGCCCTCAGATACGTATACACTTGAATATAGGCCAGTCTACAAAGTTGTTCCCTTCTTTTCTTTTATTGTTTATTAATTTATACTATTTATGTATCTATTTATTTATTTACTGATATAATATATATGTATGTGTGTATGTTTGTATATGTATCTATTTTTGCACCCCCTACTGATGGTACCTCAAGAGCCTGTAACAGTGAATTTCTCCACTGTGAGATTAATAAAGCTGTATCTTATCCATTTAGTTTCTCTCATCTGTTGTGTGTAATATTAACTATCAGCAGCTGAAGATCAACAGAGAACAACAGCCTGATCATCAACTTTAATGAGAGAGAGAGAGAGAGAGAGAGAGAGAGAGAGAGAAAGAAATGGAGAGAGTGAAAGAGACAGTGAGAGAGAGAGAGAGAGAGAGAGAGAGAGAGAGAGAGAGAGAAGCGGGGCTCAGTAAACCTGATTCTCCATCACCTGTGTAGTGGACTTATATAAAAATATTACATTTATATTATTACAGAATCAAAGAATAAAAATCTGAATCCTGGTGAGAAACAAACTCATAAAAATAAAGAACTATTCAAGAGCAGAGTAAGAGAACCTTTGGTCTTCAATAGGTGGCTGGGAATTCCAGAGCCGAATGAACCGTGAATATTGTGTCTCTCAGAGAGATGATCTTACCTCAGTGCCTCCACTTTACACTCAGGATTCTCCAGTACAGTACAGAGAACCTTCACTCCTGAATCTTTGAGATTATTATGGGTCAGATCCAGTACTTTCACAGCCAGACGCAGTTCTCTCAGATTGGAGGTTTCTGAGCTGAGCGCTGGGACCAGAACTGACCAACTTTCCACTCCAATTCTATTACAGCTGATACTGAAGGAAATAAGATAAACATCATGAAATAACAACAAGAGAAAATCATCAAATCCTGAAAGTTTTTAATAAAAGTACCAAAGTATAAACACCGGTTCTATCATATTGTTAAAGGGGTGCTTTAGTAAAAACCCAACATGAGGAAGAGACAGAAAAACACTGCTGAAGGAACTAAAATGTCTGGGATTGAAAATAAAACCTCTTATCGAGTTCATACAGGATGGGATTTGTTCTGTTGTCATCCACATCATTTCATCCGACCACTAAATCTCCACAGTGGGGTCAAGAGCATAATGCTGAATTAAATTAAACCCGTTTCACAGGAAATAGTGGCCACAGGATGTACACATGGTGTGTGAACTGGTCTATAAACATCATTACCATGGCAACAGGGAGTCATTCATGCGGTTCTAAAACACGATTTCCATCACAAATTCTCCCTGAAACACAAGAGACTGTTGAGGTTCAGGAGTGAGACAGATCCGGTCCTGTTCCTGACAGTGGGCTGACTCAAACCGTACAGGGCACTGTGGAGCTCACGGCGGGTGATAATCACGTGTGAGAGAATAAAGCGCAGAGTGACATCACTTGGTTCCTTTCCCATCACACTTCCACTGAGGACCATCTGCATGTGGTTATTGTTGAATAATATTTGTGTTCCTGTTCTGTTTAGATTTTAGGCTGAATGATGAGGATTTACTGAAAGACTAACAGAGGCACTTCCCAGATATCTAACAATCAATACAATTATTTCATTCAGGAATTTATACTCCAGGTGTCGTAACAGTATATACAGTGGTATGAAAAAGTATCTGAACCTTTTGGAATTTCACATTTCTGCATAAAATCACCATCAAATGTGATCTGATGTTTGTCAAAATCACAGAGATGAAAAACAGCCACCCAAACATTTGTAGGTTTTCATGTTTTAATGATGATAACATGCAAACAATGACAGAAGGGGGAGGAATAAGTAACTGAACCATCACATTTAATATTTTGTGCCCCCCCCCCTTGGCAGCAATAACTTCAACCAGACGCTTCCTGTAGCCACAGATCAGTCTAGCACATCAATCAGGACTAATCTTGGCCCATTCTTCTTTACATAACTGCTGTAGTTCAGTCAGATTCCTGGGATGTCTGGCATGAATCGCTGTCTTGACGTCATGCTGCAGCGTCTCAATGGGGTTCAAGTCTGGACTTTGACTTGGCCACTCTAGAATGTGTATTTTGTTCTTCTGAAACCATTCTGAAGTCGATTTACTTCTGTGTTTTGGATCATTGTCTTGTTGCAGCATCCATCCTCTTTTTAGCTTCAACTGTCTGACAGACGGCCTCAGGTTTTCCTGCAAAACATCCTGATAAACTTTTGAATTCATTTTTCCATTACTGATTGCAAATTGTCCAGGCCCCGAGGCAGCAAAACAGCCCCAAACCATGATGCACCCGCCATCATGCTTCACGGTGGGGATGAGGTGTTGATGTTGGTGAGCCGTTCCATTTTTCCTCCACACATGACGTGTGTTCCTCCCAAACAATTCAACTTTGCTTTCATCAGTCCACAAAATATTTTGCCGAAACTTCTGTGCCTTTTTGCGAACATTAAACGAGCAACAATTTTTTTTACACAGCAGTGGCTTCCTCCTTGGAGTCCTCCCATGAACACCATTCTTGGCTATTGTTTTACATATAGTTGATGTGTGCACAGAGATATTGGACTGTGCCAGTTATTTCTGTCAGTCTTTAGCAGACACTCTAGGGTTTTTTTTTTTTTTTTTACCTCTCTGAGTATTCTGCGCTGAACTCTTGGCGTCATCTTTGGTGGATGGCCACTCCTTGGGAGAGAAGCAACAGTGCCAAACTCTCTCCATTTGTACACAACTTCTCTGACTGTCGACTTATGATTATCCAGACTTTTAGAGATGGTTTTGTATCCTTTCCCAGCTTTATACAAATCAACAATTCTTGATCGCAGGTCTTCAGACAGCTCTTTTGAGCGAGCCATGGCGCACATCAGACAATGCTTATCAAGACAAATCTTACCAGGTGTGTTTTTTATAGTGGGCAGGGCAGCTTTAAGCCACTGAGTGATTGGGCACACACCTGACTTAAATTGTTTGGTAAGAATTGGTTTCAAATGCTCTTTAAATCTCCTTAGGCAGAGGGTTCAGTTACTTATTCCTCCTCCTTCTGTCATTGTTTGCATGCTATCCTCATTAAAATATGAAAACCGAGAAATGTTTGGGTGGTTTCAGTTAAAGCAGACACTGTTTTTTTTTTTCATCTATGTGATTTTGACAAAGATCGGATCACATTTGATGGTGATTTTATGCAGAAATGTGAGAAATTCCAAAGGGTTCAGATACTTTTTCATACCACTGTAACAATATAAATTTATCTCATTAAACCTGGCAATATCTGTATTAGGTCCTGATTGCATAGAGCCCTCTGATGGCCTTTCTAATTTCAATGCCCCACCAGAACCTCCCTCTCGTTCTACACATATCGAACCTCGGCCTTACGAAGCAAACATCCCAGCGGATCCTCTCGGATCCATCAGCCACCCCAGCACACACTCTTCACACTCTTACAATCAGGCACACGCTACAGGAGCATCCGGACTCGCATCAGCAGATTCAGGGACAGTTTCGACCCACAATGCATCAGGATATTGAACTGCTGAACTACTAGACCGTTTACACTCGCACTGTACACACTGTACATGCACCGTGACCTCTGAACTCCAGCTACTGCACTATTTCATTTCAGTTTTTCTATTTATCACACTGTGTGTGCGTGTGCCTCATCTCTGTACCGTGCGTGTGTGTGTGTGTGTGCGCCCCATCTTTGTACCGTGTGTGCACATGTGTTTGTGTGCATGCGGGAGCCTCATCTCTCGTCACTGCACTGCACCGTGCATGCATGTGTGTGTGTCTCTCATTTCTGTACTGTATGTGTGTGTGCACCCACCTCGTTTCCACACCGTGTGTGTGTGCATGTGGCTCGTCACTGTACAGTGTGTGTGTGCTCCTCATCTCTTTTTCGTGTGTGTGGCCGCGTCTTGTCAATTTACCGTGTGTGTGTGTGGGTGTGTGTGTGTGAGACTCATCTATGAAGCATTGTCTGATGTGCACCATGGCTCACTCAAAAGAGCTGTCTGAAGACCTGCGATCAAGAATTGTTTATTTGTATAAAGCTGGGAAAGGATACAAAACCACCTCTAAAAGTCTGGATGGTCATCAAGCTGGTCAGAGAAGTTGTCTGCAAATGGAGAGAGTTTGGCACTGTTGCTTCTCTCCCAAGGAGTGGCCGTCCACCAAAGATGACGCCAAAAGTTCAGCACAGAATACTCAGAGAGGTAAAAAAAACCTAGAGTGTTTCGAATAATTGTCTATATAATTGATCACAGCTCCTCTCTTTGTCTCCTATGTGTGTAATGTTTAAACTGCTCACTTACTCATTTCTAAATATGTGTGTGTGAGTGTTAGAACCATTTGCTGAAGTTGTTTTCCTTAGGAAATTGCCTAACCGCAGCTGAGCCATGCGCAAATGACCGGACAACCGATGTCTTTCCGACTGCGGGAAGACGTGACATAGAATAGCAATGTTCAATTTACTATGTGAAAGATTAACATAAAATAACTGTTGTTTAGGATGTATGCAACTAGGGACCACCCCCTTTTGAAATAAAAGAGGCTCTCAGCCAGGCTTAGCTCAGAGTACCTAGGCCAGTTGTAACTGAGCTGACCTGGCTGCTCTCCTCATGAGTGAATAATTACCTCTGTGTTTTTCCTCTTGCATGAATATGTTTTATGATGTCTGTGTTGATTTAGAACCTGATATAGAGTGTCTGATAAAGACTTACATAAATCACTGGCACAGTCCAATGTCTGTGCACACATCAACTATATGTAAAACAGTGGCCAAGAATGGTGTTCATGGGAGAACTCCAAGGAGGAAGCCACTGCTGTCTAAAAAAAACATTGTTGCTTGTTTAATGTTCGCAAAAAAGCACTTGGACACGCCACAGAAGTTTTGGCAAAATATTTTGTGGACTGATGAAACTAAAGTTGAATTGTTTGAGAGGAACACACAATGTCATGTGTGGAGGAAAAATGGAACGGCTCACCAACATCAACACCTCATCCCCACCGTGAAGCATGGTAGAGGGTGCATCATGGTTTGGGGCTGTTTTGCTGCCTCGGGGCCTGGACAACTTGCAATCATTAATGGAAAAATGAATTCAAAAGTTTATCAGGATGTTTTGCAGGAAAATCTGAGGCCATCTGTCAGACAGTTGAAGCTAAAAAGAGGATGAATGCTGCAACAAAACAATGATCCAAAACACAGAATTAAATCAACTTCAGAATGGTTTCAGAAGAACAATATATACATTCTGGAGTGGCCAAGCCAAAGTCAAGACTTTAACCCCATTGAGATGCTGTGGCATGACCTCAAGACAGCGATTCATGCCAGACATCCCAGGAATCTGACTGAACTACAGCAGTTTTGTTAAGAAGAATGGGCCAAGATTAGTCCTGATCGATGTGCCAGACTGATCTGCAGCTACAGGAGGCGTCTGGTTGAAGTTATTGCTGCACAAAATATTAAATGTGATGGTTCAGTTACTTATTCCTCCCCCTTCTGTCATTGTTTGCATGCTATCCTCATTAAAACATAAACACCTATAAATGTTTGGGTGGTTTTAGTTAAAGCAGACACTGTTTTTTCATCTGTGTGATTTTGACAAAGATCAGATCACATTTGATGGTGTTTTTTTTGCAGAAATGTGAGAAATTCCAAAAGAAATTTCCTTATTCATACCACTGTAAACCTTCTGCTTCAGTCTCACTATTACAGAATGGGGTCGTACTGAGGAGCAGGTCATGTGACTCTCAGAAAGATGATCTTACCTCAGTATCTCCAGTTTACAGAGAGGATCGTCCAGTACAGCAGAGAGAATCTTCACTCCTGAATCTCCGAGTTCATTCCAGGAAAGATCCAGATCTCTCAGGTGTGAGTGGTTTGATCTCAGAGCTGAAGTCAGAGCAGCACAACCTTCACCTGAAACACCACGATCCACCAACCTGCAGAGAAACAATGCCACATGCTTCATCACCAGATTTTTATCTTCGTTTAAGATTTCCTTTAAAGATGATGTGTGTGTAAAATGATTTTATTATTCAGAATCACATGAGGATTTAATATCACCTGATCATTCTAATTAACATCTCATTAACATAATCATACTGAGGATCCATTTACTTTCTCTCATCTGTTGTGTGTGATATTAAACTATCAGCAGCTGAAGATCAACAGAGAACAACAGCCTGATCATCAACTTTAATCAGAGCGAGGGGGGGGGGGGCTTAAATCTGTGTAGTTCATTTATATAACAGTATAAATTTATATCATTAAACCGGGTAATGTCTGTGTTAGGTCCTGATATCTTCGAGCCCGCTGATGGCCGTTCTGATTTAAATGCCCCACCAGAACCTCCCTCCCATTCTACACACCGAACCTCGGCCTTACAAAAATCCCAGCGGATTCTCTCTGATCCATCAGCCACCCCAGCACACACTCTTCACGCTCTTACCATCAGGCACACGCTACAGGAGCATCCAGACTTGCACCAGAAGATTCAGGGACAGTTTCTACCCACAATGCATGCTGAAGTACCACTGTACACACACCGTGACCTCTGAACTCCAGCCACGAACTATGACTTTCACTTTCTGAAAGTCCACCATGGACAGTGAGGGACACGGAGGGACTTTGATAACCCAGTTAGTGGGGGGACAGCAGTGAATACTAATCAGTGGGAGGACACCCCCGCCTACCGACTTTAGTTGATGTTTTTATTTCTTTTATTTATATAGTTGCCCCTCTGTGGTCACGATCAGAAGCCGACTGATGTTTTTCTTGGTGGCCTCTGTCATGCCTAGAGTATATGCGTCGGACCTAAAGATGCAGGAGACCATGTGAGAAGATTCAACAATTTATTAAACGTTCGAAACTGGAAATCGCGAGAAAACGCAGAATGGCGGGAACTGGTCGTGCACGGCCAGGGATCAGCGAGATCGTCGAAGAACAGAGTCACTGGAATCAATCTGACAGTGAAGGGGAGCATGCCGCTCCCTTTTATCGCTGGCTGCCACTGATTGCCGATTAGGACCAGGTGCGGTCCGCTCCGAAACCCCTCTATCGGCTATCGGCACGCCCTTCACCCGCACCTGCAATTAACTGAGGAAAGGTTAGTGTCTCCAGCCAGCACAGACCATGACAGGCCTCCCTCCACATGTCTGTGATAAAGAATCGAGGAGACACACCCATGCTGAGCTGCTGTTAGTTTCTCAACAATGTACCGCACATCTTATAAACAACAAAATAACAAATGTCCTTCATCTTAAGAGACGTTTTCTGAGAAAATCCTCCAGAATCAGGGGCCACTGTACAGGAACCGACTCAGATTCTCATCAAACTTTTCACAATGATGGACCTTGGCACCGATAAAATAATCTGAACTATCACATCCAGATTCCACTCTGTGCTACAGTTACACACCCGAACGCAAACTTTTTCAGCAACAACTATTTATTGCTACTATTTTCAGTGATGAATCATTTCTACACATGAAAAAGTAAAAAGGTTCATTTTCAAATTCCAATAAAACCGAAAATCAACATCAATTGCTTCCGTTGTATCTGAAAAGATATTTATCTGAAAATATTAAACATTTATTCTTCGTGTCGTATTGATGGGAAACTTTTTAAAACTTTGGTACTTTTTAGAAAAAAATCCTCAAGTAGTCCATAATGACCTGCTTTAGCATCACATGCATTTTTTTTTCTTTTTGTTGTGAGATGGAGTTGTGTTTGTGTTCATGTTCCGTACACAGAGAAATAACACTGTGGTTACCGTAGTAACGCCGATTACGAACTGATACACCTGTGAACTTTAAAAAACTTAAAAAAAAAAAGTATAAAAATATGTGAAGCGTATTTACATTATAATAATTCATGTTTACATATTAATCTGCATGTTATTCTGGATCAACATCTGGCTTTGAATACAAACAATCGCTATGGCGATACTAACTGCTAATTTCTGTGAAACCAGATACGCTTTCAATTTTGTCAGTTTTTACCAAAGTTGGTCTCAAACACATGACAGTTTAAAAAGCTACGAGCTATCGACCACTTTTTTATGGGTTTTTAATAAAGAAGCGGATTGTAAACATCCTTATAAACAAAGCGTTCCATCCTTGTGAGTAAAGATTTGCTCCAGATGTTGAGGAAAAGTAAAACTGATGAATTAATAACGCTGTACTGAACTCAGAGAATCAGATACAATGGGAATGTTCCCTTCATCATCAATAAACATCCAACAACTGGTGATCATCACCATGAGAAACATCACAAACCACACCATGTGTGCACCATCACACCCCAACAAAAGATTATTATTTTCAGATTCAAGGTAAAAGGACCAAGATTTTACATTTTTCCACAAAACAACACAAAGCTTTAGTTTTTGAACATTTTCAGATCAAGCTCTTTTTCATAGGTGTGAGACACAAAGGAAGCGATTGTTCATTCATTTTCTGAAATTATTAACATTATTAGGTTCACAGGGAGGCCGGTGCCCATCTCAGCTGACTCCGACCCAGGGTAGAGTACATCCCGGACGGCTCGCCCAGCCATCGCAGGGCAGAAACACGCTGACGGCTCTGCAGCTGCTCTTGATGAAAGTCAGCAATGGTTCTTTTAAGTGAACCTCCACCATGGACAGTGAGAGACACGGCCTGCCTGTGATAACCCAGTTAGCTGCACCAGGGGTGGGGGAAGTGACAACCTGGTGAGAGTGGGCCTCAAAACCCCAATTTTTGGATCAGCGATCCAGCGCTTCACCACCAGGCCACCACTGCCCTGTTTGTTTTTTCAGGTTCATTCAATTGTTAACGCTTCAGTCCGACTGTATTTTCCTCTTATTTTAATTTTCCATCTTTTATTTTGCTCTCATGATTATTTCAGTGATGTTTATAAATCCTGCATTTCACACTCAGGACATTTAGTTTGTTTCCCGGGTGCAGTTTGTGTGATTAGTTTGAGGGTGTAACAAATCTCACAGTAATTTCAGACACATTGCGGCGGCATTAAGTTTGGCTTTGTGCTGCAGCTTCTCACTTACGAACATCTGAGCCAAAGACTCTGTGACCAATCATCAGTGTGCAGTGAAAGAAACAATCTTCCTCCTCAGGACATTGATGATCAACCTAAACCTTCTGCTTCAGCCTCACTATTACAGAATGGGGTCGTACTGAGGAGCAGGTCATCTGACTCTCAGAAAGATGATCTTACTTCAGTATCTCCAGTTTACAGAGAGGATCCTCCAGTACAGCAGAGACAATCTTCACTCCTGAATCTCCGAGTTCATTAAAGGACAGATGCAGTTCTCTCAGGTGTGAGGGGTTTGATCTCAGAGCTGAAGTCAGAGCAGCACAACCTTCACCTGAAACACCACAATCCTCCAACCTGCAGAGACACAATGCCACGCCCTTCATCACCAGATTTTTATCTTGGTTGAAGATTTCCTTTCAAGATGATGTGTGGTTAAAATGATTTTAATATTCAGAATCACATGAGGATTTAATATCACCTGATTATTCTAATTAACATCTTATTAACATAATCATACTGAGGATCCATTTAGTTTCTCTCATCTGTTGTGTGTGATATTAAACTATCAGCAGCTGAAGATCAACAGAGAACAACAGCCTGATCATCAACTTTAATCAGAGAGAGAGAGAGAGAGAGAGAGAGAGAGAGAGAGAGAGAGAGAGAGAGGCTGATAGTGCACTACACAGGGGAAATAAACCTGGTTCTCCATCACCTGTGTAGTGGACGTATATAAAAATATTCAATTTATATTATTACAGAATCAAAAAATAAAAATCTGAATCCTGGTAAGAAACAAAATTATCAAGTCCCATTCAAGGGTGGAGTAAGAAAACCTTTGGTCTTCAATGGGTGGCCTGGGAATTTCACAGCTCAGTTCATCAGTTCAGTTCATTTCCTGTACCCGCTTAATCCTAATTAGGGTCACGGGGAGGCTGGTGCCCATCCCAGCCAACTTTGGGCGAGGGCAGAGTACACCCTTGACAGCTCGCCAGGCCATCGCAGGGCGGAAACACGCTGACGGCTTTGCAGCCTACTCTTGTCGAAAGTCAGCAATGGTTCTTTTACATGCCTCACACCATAGACAGTGAGAGATATGGCCGGCCTTTGATAACCCAGTTAGCTGCACTGGGGGGGACAATGACAACCTTGTGGAGAGTGAGACTCGAACCCCCAACCTTTGGATCAGCGATCCAGTGCCCTATACCACTAGACCACCACTGCCCGGAATTTCACAGCCTTGAAAATATTTTTTTTTCCAAGAACTTTTGAAGGCGTTCCTGCCCCGGCCAAATCATGAATATTGTGTCTCTCAGAGAGATGATCTTACCTCAGTGCCTCCACTTTACACTCAGGATTCTCCAGTACAGTACAGAGAACCTTCACTCCTGAATCTCCGAGTTCATTACCGGTCAGATCCAGAACTTTCACAGCCAGACGCAGTTCTCTCAGATTGGAGGTTTCTGAGCTGAGCGCTGAGACCAGAAGTGACCAACTTTCCACTCCAATTCTATCACAGCTGATACTGAAGGAAATAGCAACAAGAGAAAATCATCATCAAATCCTGAAAGTTTTTTATGAAGTACCAAAGTATAAACACCAGTTACAGGGATCCCTCACTTTCCATGGTTCATGGGGACTGAGACCCTCCGACCACCAATTTCCCCGAAGTAGGATCCACACCTTCTGACTGACGTATACGTACATGTATATGTGTATATAATACCAATAAATACATATTCACCACTATAAATGCTTCTAATAATTAAACCTTCAAAAATAATGCATAAGATGAAAATAAAATATAAATACACACATACAGATGCGCACCTGACATATAAAAGGTAAGTAGATTTGTTGGGGGCAGTAGTGGTCTAGTGGATAGGGTCCAGGATCGCTGATCATAAGGTTGGGGGTTCGAGTCCCCACAGGGCTGTCACTGTCCCCCCAGTGCAGCTACTGGGTTATCAAAGACGGGCCATGTCTCTCACTGTCTATCGTGTGAGGCATGTAAAAGAACCATTGCTGACTTTCGTAAAGAGTACGCTGCAAAGCCATTGGCACGTTTCATGACCTGGAGAGGAATGGACTCCGCCAGGCCAAATTAGCCCAAGTCTTGCCATGAAGGCGCCCCGACATCCCCGGATGTTAAGTGAAGTTTTGTTGGGTTTATTTATTTTTTTTTGGGGTGGAGAGGAGGGTTGGGGTGGAGGTGGGGGTAAATAACTGGTCTTGTTTTGCGGCATTTTCCTGAACTTTTCCCTATTTTTCCTTAATTTCCTTACTGATTTCGATTTCGATGAATATTTTTGAAAAACCGACAATACACTGTCTGTCTTCCTTTCGGCTTTTTCCCTTTTTTTTTTTATTCGGGAGTCGCCACAGCGAATCGTCTGATTCGCACATTTGATTTGGCAGAGGTTTTTTTTACGTCGGATGCCCTTCCTGTCACAACCCTTTAGCAAGGGACAGAAACACGCTGACGGCTTTGCAGCCTACTCTTTACGAAAGTCAGCAATGGTTCTTTTACATGCCTCTCACCATAGACAGTGAGAGACATGGCCCGCCTTTGATAACCCAGTTAGCTGCACTGGGGGAAAAACCGACAATACACTGAAGCCACAGAAACTGAAGCACGACGGAGCGAAAAGTATAAACACCGGTGATATCATATTCTTAAATGGGCGCTTTAGTTAAAACCCAACACGAGGAAGACACAGGAAAAACCCTGCTGATGGAACTAAAATATCTGGGATTGAAAATAAAACCTCTTATTGAGTTCATACAGGATGGGATTTGTTCTGTTCTCATCCACATCATTTCATCCGAACATTAAATCTCCACAGTGGGGACAAAGAACATATTGCTGAATTAAATTAAACCCGTTTCAGAGGAAATAGTGCACAGAGGATGTACACATGGTATGTGATGTAGTATATAAACATCATCATTCATACGGTTCTAAAACACGACTTCCATCACAAATTCTCCCTGAAACACAAGAGACTGTTGAGGTTCAGGAGTGAGACGGATCCGGTCCTGTTCCTGACATTGATCCAACTCACACTGTACAGGACACTATGGAGCTCACGGCGGGTAATAATCACATGTTGAATAATATTTGTGTCCCTGCTCAGTGTAGATTTCTGGCTGAATGATGAGGATTTACTGAAAGACTAACAGAGGCACTTCCCAGATATCTAACAATTAATACAATTATTTTATTCAGGGATTTATACGCCAGGTGCCATAACAGTATATATCACACAAATGTTGGGGTTCTCCCGGTTGACTAAAGGGTAGCTTCCCACTGTCTTCGGGTGGGGACGGGTCCTGACTGTTATTTGTGCTTATGCACCAAATGACAGTTCAGAGTACCCACCCTTTTGGAGTCTTTGGGGGTGTGTTGGAGAACGCTCCTCGGGAGACTCGCTCGTTGTCTTGGGAGACTTCAACGCCCATGTGGGCAATGATAGTGTGACCTGGAAGGGTGTGATCGGTAGGTACGGCCTCTCCAGTCTGAATCCGAATGGTGTTTCGTTGTTGGACTTCTGTGCTCGTCATAGTTTGTCTATCACGAACACCATGTTTGAACAAAAGGGTGTCCATAAGTGCACTTGGCACCAGGACACCCTGGGTCGTAGTTTGATGATTGACTTTGTAGTCATGTCATCGGACTTGCGACCATATGTTCTGGACACTCGGGTGAAGAGAGGAGCTGAGCTGTCTACCGATCAATACCTGGTGGTGAGTTGGCTTCGGTGGTGTGGGAGGTTGCCTTCCAGACCTGGCAGGCCCAAGCGTGTAATCAGGGTCTGCTGGGAACGTTTGGCGGAGCCCCCTGTCCGAGAGGCCTTTAACTCCCACCTCCAGCAGAGCTACAACCACGTTCCGGAGGAGGCAGGGGACATGGAATCCGAAAGGGCCATGTTTCGTGCCTCCATTGCTGAGGCGGCAGCCCATAGCTGTGGCCGTAAGGTCGTCGGTGCTTGTCGTGGCGGTAATCCCCGAACCCGGTAGTGGACACCTGTGGTGAGGGGGGCCGTCCAGCTGAAGAAAGAGGTCTATCGGGTTTTATTATCCTGTGGGACTCCTGAGGCAGCAAACGGGTACCGGCAGGCCAAACGTGCTGCAGCCGAGGCTGTCGTAGATGCAAAATCTCGGGCGTGGGAGGAGTTCGGTGAGGGCCTGGAGAGTGATTATCGGTTGGCCTCAAAAAGGTTCTGGGCCACCATCTGACACCTCAGGAGGGGGAAGCAGTTCTTCACAAACACTGTTTATGGTGGAGGTGGGGAGCTGCTTACCTTGACTGGGGATGTTGTTGTGAGGTGGAGGGAATACTTTCAGGACCTTCTCAATCCCACCAACATGCCCTCCGTAGAAGAGGAAGACCCTGGGGTTTCGGGTGAGGGTCCGCCCATCACTGGAGTGGAGGTCACTGAGGTTGTCAAAAAGCTCCTCGGTGGTCGAGCTCCAGGGTTGGACGAGATCCGCCCGGAATATCTCAGGGCTCTGGATGTTGTAGGACTGTCTTGGTTGACACGTCTCTGCAACATCGCGTGGTCATCGGGGGCTGTACCTCTGGATTGGCAAACTGGGGTGGTGGTCCCAATTTTTAAGAAGGGGGACCAGAGGGTGTGTTCCAATTATCGGGGAATTACACTCCTCAGCCTACCTGGGAAAGTCTATGCAGGGGTACTAGAGAGGAGGATCCGACCGATAGTCGAACCTCGGATTCAGGAGGAACAATGTGGTTTTCGTCCTGGCCGCAGCACTCTTGACCAACTCTATACGCTCCACAGGATTCTGGAGGGGCATGGGAGTTTGCCCAATCTGTCCACATGTGCTTTGTGGATTTGGAGAAGGCTTTCGACCGTGTCCCTCGAAAGTTCTTGTGGGGCGTGCTCGAGAATACGGCATTCGGATCCGTTGCTCCGAGCTATTCGGTCGCTGTATCACCGGAGCCAGAGTTTGGTCCGTATTGGTAACAGCAGGTCGGATTCGTTTCCAGTGGGAGTTGGAGTCCGCCAAGGCTGTCCTTTGTCACCGATTCTGTTCATAATTTTTATGGACAGAATTTCTAGGCGCAGTCGAGGCGATGAGGGGTTCTGGTTTGGTGGCCATCGGATATCGTCTCTGCTTTTTGCGGATGATGTTGTCCTTTTGGCTTCATCAAGTCGGGCCCTCCAGCTCTCATTGGAGCGATTCGCAGCTGAGTGCGAAGCAGCCGGGATGAAGATCAGTACCTCTAAGTCCGAGGCCATGGTTCTCAGTCGGACAATGGTGGAATGCACCCTCCGGGTCGGGAATGAGATCCTGCCCCAAGTGGAGGAGTTTAAGTATCTTGGGGTCTTGTTTACGAGTGAGGGAAGGATGGAGCGAGAGATCGACAGACGGATCGCTGCAGCCTCTGCTGTTAAGCGGTGCCTGTACCGGTCCGTCGTGGTGAAAAAGGAGCTGAGCCGCAAGGCGAAGCTCTCAATTTACCAGTCGATCTACATTCCAACCCTCACCTATGGTCATGAGCTTTGGGTAATGACCGAAAGAACAAGATCATGGATACAAGCGGCTGAAATGAGCTTCCTTTGCCGGGTGGCGGGGTTCTCCCTTAGAGATAGGGAGAGAAGCTCCGCCATCCGGGGAGAGCTCGGAGTAGATCCGCTGCTCCTCCGCATTGAGAGGGGCCAGTTGAGGTGGCTCGGGCATCTGGTCAGAATGCCCCCCGGACGCCTCCCTGGTGTGGTGTTTCGGGCATGTCCAACCGGGAAGAGACCCCGGGGTCGACCTAGAACACGCTGGAGGGACTATGTTTCTCGGCTTGTCTGGGACCGCCTCGGTGTCCCCCCAGGAGAGTTGGAGGAAGTGGCTCGGGAGAGGGACGTCTGGACCTCTTTGCTAAGGTTGCTGCCCCTGCGACCCGACCCTGGACTAAGCGGAAGATGATGATGATGATGATGATGATGATGATGATGATGATCACACAACTGTCCTTTCACATAAAAACTATTATACAAAAGAATTAAATTCAACTTTTCTGGATGTTTCTGTGCAGGAGGAAGATCTGTGTTTTTTGTCCCGAGTTCCTTCCGGAAGAGAACAAACCCAGAAGATGTGACCCATTCCAGTGACCTCACTCTAGTCTTTTATATTATTTAACCGCAAATCAATTAAAAATGTGATTGAATCATGATATTTACATTTTCTTTCCTTCTCGTCTCGTTTGAAGTCGCGTTATTTTTCACTTTAGCACAAGACGCGTCGCTTCAGAAGCGTCTAAACCGGTTAAAAATTACTGAGAATATTGTGCTGCTTCCAGATCGTACAAGGAATATACGGGAAGAAATTCACTGAGCTGCCGAGACAGAAAGTTAATTTTTCACACAAACGCCCTGAAAAGAAACCGTTGAGGACCAGGAGGTAGCAAAGATTAGTAAGGGTGAAGTGAGGAGGGCATTGAAGAGGGTTAAGAGTGGAAAGGCAGTTGGTCCTGATAACATACCGGTGGAAGTATGGAAGTGTCTCGGGGAGGTAGCAGTATACTTTCTGACAAGACTATTCAACAAGGTCTTAGAAAGTGATCAGATGCCGAAGGAATGGAGGAGAAGTGTGCTGGTGCCCATTTTGAAGAACAAGGGAGACGTGCAGAGTTGTGGCAACTACAGAGGGATAAAGTTGCTCCAAAATCTCCTGATAGCTAGCTGCATTGACCCTGCCCTTGATAAAACACAGTGGACCAACACCAGCAGCTGACATGGCACCCCAGACCATCACTTGACACTGGACTTCAGGCATTTTGGCATTTCCTTCTGCCCAGTCTTCCTCCAGACTCTGGCACCTTAATTTCCGATTGACATCCAAAATTTTCTTTCATCCGAAAACAGTACTTTGGACCACTGAGCAACAGTCCAGTGCTGCTTTTCTTTTGTGGTGTGTGATATTAAACTATCAGCAGCTGAAAATCAACAGAGAACAACAGCCTGATCATCAACTTTCATCAGAGAGAGGGGGGGGGGGGGGCTTATAGTGCACTACACAGGGGGAATAAATCTGTGTAGTGTATTTATATAACAACGTGTGTCTTCCTTTTGGCTTTTTCCCTTTTACTCGGGAGTCGCCACAGCGAATCATGTGATTCACACCTTTGATTTGGCAGAGGTTTTTACGTTGGATGCCCTTCCTGTCACAACCCTTTTAGCAAGGGACAAAAACACGATGACGACTTTGCAGCCTACTCTTTATGAAAGTCAGCAATGATTCTTTTACATGCCTCTCACCATCGACAGTGAGAGACACGGCCCGCCTTTGATCACCCAGTTAACCCCCCAGACAGTGACAACCTTGTGGAGAGTGGGACTCAAACCCCCAACCTTTGGATCAGCGATCCAGCACCCTATACCACTAGACCACCACTGCCCCTTGTATTTATATAACAATATAAATTTATATTATTAAACCTGGTAATGTCTGTGTTAGGTCCTGATATCTTTGAGCACTCTGATAACCATTCTGATTTAAATATCCCACCAGAACCTCCCTCCCATTATGCACATACCGAACCTCGGCCTGACAAAGCAAACATCCCAGCGGATCCTCTCTGATCCATCAGCCACCCCAGCACACACTCTTCATGCTCTTACCGTCAGGCACACGCATCAGGAGCATCCGGACTCGCACCAGCAGATTCAGGGACAGTTTCTAACCACAATGCATCAGGATACTGAACTGCTGAAGTACCAGACAGTTTGCACTCTCATTGTTCACCCTGTACATGCACCGTGACCTCTGAACTCCAGCCACGCAACTATTACTTTCAGTTTCTCTATTTATCACAATGTGTGTGTGTGTGTGTGTGTGTGTGTGTGTGTGTGTGTGTGTGTATTTATTATTATTAGTTACACGTCTCTGTACCGTGTGTCTCTCTCATCTCTTTACCGTGTGTGTGTGTGTGTGTGTGTGTGTGTGTGTGTGTGCACGCTGTCTGCCTTTTGCATTGTGTATGTCTGTGTGTGTGTGTGTGTGTGCTCCTCATCTCTTTACTGTATGTGTCTGTGTGTGTGTGTGGGCACGTTTTGTTTCTGTACCGTGTGTGTGTGTGTGTGTGTGAGTGTGTGTGTGTGTGTGTTCCTCATCTCTTTGCCATGTATGTGGGTGGGCACGCCTCATCTCTGTACTGTGTGTTTGTTTGTGTGTGTGTGTGTGTGTGTGCTCCTCATCTCTTTTCTGTGTGTGTGTGTGATGTGTGTGTGGGCACGCCTCGTCTCTGCACTGTGTGTGTGTGTGTGTGGGCACGCCTCGTCTCTGCACTGTGTGTGTGTGTGTGTGTGTGTGTGTGTGTGTGTGTGGGCACGTTTTGTTTCTGTACCGTGTGTGTGTGTGTGTGTGTATGTTCCTCATCTCTTTACCGTGTATGTGGGTGGGCATGCCTCGTTTCTGTACTGTGTGTGTGTGTGTGTGCTCCTCATCTCTTTTCTGTGTGTGTGTGTGTGTGTGTGTGTGTGTGTGTGTGTGTGCACGCCTCGTCTCTGCACTGTGTGTGTGTGTGTGTGTGTGTGTGTGTGTGGGAATGACTCGTCTCTGTACTGTGTGTGCATGCGGGGATCGTCTCTGGACTCTGTGTGTGTGTGTGTGTGTGTGTGTTCCTCATCTCTTTACCATGTATGTGTGTGGGCACACTCGTCTCTGTACTGTGTGTGTGTGTGTGTGTGTGTGTGTGTGTGTATGAGAATAGGGTCGTACTGAGGAGCAGGTCATGTGACTCTCAGAGAGATGATCTTACCTCAGTATCTCCAGTTTACAGAGACGATCCTCCAGTACAGCAGAGAGAATCTTCACTCCTGAATCTCCGAGTTTATTCCCGTACAGATCCAGTTCTCTCAGGTGTGAGGGGTTTGATCTCAGAGCTGAAGTCAGAGCAGCACAACCTTCACCTGAAACATCACAATCCACCAACCTGCAGAGACACAATGCCACGCCCTTCATCACCAGATTTTTATCCTGGTTTAAGATTTCCTTTAAAAATGATGTGTGTGTGTGTGTGTGTGTAATTATTTTATTATTCAGAATCACATGAGGATTTAATATCACCTGATCATTCTAATTAACATCTCATGGGGCAGTGGTGGTCTAGTGGTATCGGGCGCTGGATCGCTGATCCAAAGGTTGGGGGTTCGAGTCCCACTCTCCACAAGGTTGTCACTGTCCCCACCAGTGCAGCTAACTGGGTTATCAAAGCTGGGCTATGTCTCTCACTGTCTATGGTGAGAGGCATGTAAAAGAACCATTGCTGACTTCCGTAAAGAGTAGGCTGCAAATTCGTCAGCGTGTTTCTGTCCCTTGCTAAAAAGGGTTGTGACAGGAAGGGCATCCGACGTAAAAACCTCTGCCAAATCAAACGTGCGAATCTGATGATTTGCTGTGGCAACTCCCGAGTAAAAAGGGAAAAAGCCGAAAGGAAGACAGACAGATTCTAATTAACATCTTATTAGCATAATCATACTGAGGATCCATTTAGTTTCTCTCATCTGATGTGTGAGATATTAAACTATCAGAGAACAACCTGATCAACTTTAATCAGAGAGAGAGAGAGAGGCTTATAGTGCACGACACAGGGGGAATAAATCTGTGTAGTGCATTTATACAACAATATTCATTTATATTATTAAACCTGGTAATGTCTGTGTTAGGTCCTGATATCTTAGAGCCCTCCGATGGACAAAGAGAGAAGACAAAGAGAGTTTGTTAAACGAAGGAGGGTTACCCCCACGGGACAGGGAGTAACCGGCAAAATCAGAATGTCCCAACAGAACTGCTCACACTGTAGTGTCTCTGGGGGAGACAGAGTATTCAAAATATGTACATCCTGTTAACAAGACAACTACTGCTCCAAAGTCTGTCAATTCGAACACTGGCCAAAACACATGAGGAAATGCAATGAACATCTTCATCCACAGGGAAACCAGCACTCTCGTCCAAGAGCAAATGTCACCCACACCAAGAGAGTGGACAACCGATCCTGTCTTGTTGATCTGGTCGGAAGACAGTGTGTGGTTGATTGCTATATACAAGGCCATAGAACTCAAGCATTATGGGACATGGGCTCTCACGTCTGCATTGTTGATGAGAAGTGGATTAAGAGACATTTGCCACTGGAAAGATTAAAAGATGTGTCAGAGTTACTTGATGCACCTGGTGACTTGAAAATCATAGCTGCCAATGGACAGAACATGCCCTACAGAGGTTTCATTGGGGTCACATTTAGCTTAGCTGCAGGCGATTCTGATGCCAAAGGACTTATTGTTCCATGTTAGTGATGAAAGGAGGCAGCCTCTCGCAACCAATTTTAGGGTTTAACATCATTGAATGAATAGTGAAAACCAGCACCAGAGAACCACTGGATGCTAACAGGAGAGAACAGGTGCATGAAACACTGAGAACAGCTTTCCTGATTCTTCAGAGAGGCAGTCTTTAAGCTTTTATTGAACTAGTGACCACAGAACAGTCGTGTGACTATGTTGTCAAGACTACAAATGAGAAAGTCATCATACCAAAACACACCTCTCTTCAGATTGACTGTAAAGTGCAGACACCACCACTGAAGAAAGACGCTACACTTCTCTTTGAGCCAGACATTAATCCTCAGTGGGCAGAAGGTCTTGAGTTTTGTGAGACTGGTAAAGCTCAGATGTGGTGTTCCACCGTAGATTGTACTCGCTGTGCAAAATCCAAACGATCATGAGTGAGTTGCTAGAAAAAACTATTGTGGGTACTTTACTAGTCCTTCTAAAAAAATTAGCATATTGT
Organism: Plotosus lineatus; assembly: GCA_024760905.1. Classification (NCBI taxonomy): domain Eukaryota; kingdom Metazoa; phylum Chordata; class Actinopteri; order Siluriformes; family Plotosidae; genus Plotosus; species Plotosus lineatus. The sequence goes on from CM045744.1 coordinate 8,018,834, forward strand.
GATAAAGTTCGTTATTTTCTGTAATGTACTGATAAAAATTAAACTTTCATATATTTTAGATTCATTGCACACCAACTGAAATATGTCAGGTCTTTTATTGTTTTAATACTGATGATTTTGGCATACAGCTCAAGAAAACCTAAAATTCCTATCTCAAAAAATTAGCATATCATGAAAAGGTACTCTAAACGAGCTCTTAACCTAATCATCTGAATCAACACATTAACTCTAAACACCTGCAAAAGATTCCTGAGGCTTTTAAAAACTCCCAGGCTGGTTCATTACTCAAAACCGCAATCATGGGTAACACTGTCGACCTGACTGCTGTCCAGAAGGCCATCATTGACACCCTCAAGCAAGAGGGTAAGACACAGAAAGAAATCTCTGAGCGAATAGGCTGTTCCCAGAGTGCTGTATTAAGGCACCTCAGTGGGACGTCTGTGGGAAGGAAAAAGTGTGGCAGAAAACGCTGCACAACCAGAAGAGGTGACTGGACCCTGAGGAAGATTGTGGAGAAGGGCCGATTCCAGACCTTGGGAGACCTGTGAAAGCAATGGACTGGGCTACAGGTGCCGCATTCCCCAGGTCAAGCCACTTTTGAACCAGAAACAGCGGCAGAAGCATCTGACCTGGGCTACAGAGAAGCAGCACTGGACTGTTGCTCAGTGGTCCAAAGTACTTTTTTTGGATGAAAGCAAATTTTGCATGTCATTTGGAAATCAAGGTGCCAGAGTCTGGAGGAAGACTGGGGAGAAGGAAATTCCAAAATATCTGAAGTCCAGTGTCAAGTACCCATAGTCCGTGATGGTCTGGGGTGCCATGTCAGCTGCTGGTGTTGGTCCACTGTGTTTTATCAAGGGCAGGGTCAATGCAACTAGCTATCAGGAGATTTTGGAGCACTTCATGCTTCCATCTGCTGAAAAGCTTTATGGAGATGAACTGGCACCTGCTCACAGTGCCAAAACCATTGGTAAATGGTTTACTGACCATGGTATTAGTGTGCTCAATTGGCCTGCCAACTCGAGTGACCTGAAACACATAGAGAATCTGCGGGATACTGTGAAGAGAAAGTTGAGAGACACCAGACCCAACACTGTGGATGAGCTTAAGGCTGCTATCGAAGCATCCTGGGCCTCCATAACACCTCAGCAGTGACACAGGCTGATTGTCTCCATGCCACGCCGCATTGAAGCAGTCATTTCTACAAAAGGATTCCCGACCAAGTATTGAGTGCATAACTGAACATAATTAATTGAATGGTTGACTTTTTTGTATTAAAAACACTTTTTTTATTGGTCAGATGAAATATGCTAATTTTTTGAGATAGGACTGTTGGGTTTTCATGAGCTGTCTGCCAAAATCATCAGTATTAAAACAATAAAAGACCTGAACTATTTCTGTTGGGGTGCAATGAATCTAAAATATATGAAAGTTTAATTTTTATCAGTACATTACAGAAAATAATGAACTTTATCACAATATGCTATTTTTTTGAGAAGGACTAGTACAGCAGGTCCAGGCTGTGTATCCATTGACCATTTTGGAGAAATCTGATCATTGTCTCCCAGTGTCAGTGAGTAAGGTGAATGTGGAAAGTGAGCAAGCTACTAATACTCAGTGGGATCCACCGGTTAACTTGAATCACCTGAGTGAACCTGAGAGAGAAGTGGTGCAGAACATACTTAGAGATGAATGCTCCTCTTTTTCCAAATCAGATGATGACATTGGATGTATTAACAAGTTGAAGTTGAGCATTTCACTAAAGGATATGGACCCTGTAGCACGCACCTATTTGTCAGTGCCAAAACCACTATACAAATAGATGAAAGAGTATCTGCACAATCTCATTGCACGAGGATGGGTGAAGAAATCTAACTCACCTTATGCCTCACCAGTCATGTGTGTGTGAGAAAGAAAGATGGCAGCTTACGTCTTTGTATAGACTATAGAGAACTAAACAAAAAGACTAATCCGGACAGACAACCAATCCCCCGAGTGCAGGACATTCTTGACAGTCTTGGTGGCAACTCATGGTTCTCATTGTTGGACCAAGGAAAGGCCTACCACCAAGGGTTCATGGATGAAAACAGCAGACCTTTGACAGAATTTGTGACTCCGTGGGGCCTGTACGAATCGAATGGATAAGGATTCCATTTGGGCTAATGAACGCACCTGCAGCCTTCCACCGATGTATGGAGGAATGTTTGGAGGAAGTGCGAGACAACATCCACGTCCCCTACCTGGATGACACACTTGTGTATAGCCGTCATTTGAGGATCATGTGGACCATGTCCGTAGAGTGCTCCAGCTATTGAGGGAGTATGGGATCAAGTTAAAGCCCAGCAAGTGTGAACTGTTTAAACATGAGGTCCGCTACCTGGGAAGAGTTGTTTCAGCTGAAGGCAGTAAAATTGATCCAGCTGATACCATCACTGTGAGAGTCTTGAAAGATATGAGACCAAGCAATGTAGGAGAGCTACGAGCTGTCATGGGCCTGTTAAGCTATTATAGGCAATACATACAGAACTTCTCTCGTATTGCTGGCCCACTTTATGATTTGTTGAAAGGGACATCAGAAGACAACAATGGAGCACAAAACAGGATGAACACAAGACAAGCTATATGGAAGACTAAAGGAGTGCCGTCACACAAACCCATTCTGTGGACTGAAGAACACCAATGTGTGTTGGAGGGGCTGATAGACTGCCTGGTGGAGCCACCAATCCTTGGGTTCCCAGACTTCTCAAAGTCCTTTGTCCTCCACACAGACCCCTCAAACCATGGTCTTGGAGCAGTTCTGTATCAGCACCAGAATGATAAACTCCGTGTGATAGCCTATGGCTCTCGAACATTAACTGCTTCTGAAAAGAATTACCAAATGCATTCAGGAAAATTGGAATTTCTTGCTTTGAAGTGGGCGATCACCGAGAAATTCAGGGATTACCTGTATTACGCACCGACCTTTACTGTGCTCACTGACAATAATCCACTGACCTATGTCCTGTCAAGTGCTAAACTCAATGCAACTGGGTGCAGATGGGTCGCACTTCTACTTTACCATTCGATATCGCCCTGGTAAAGAGAATGTGGATGTTGACAGTCTGTCAAGGATGCCTCTGAATATTGAGGAGATGATGGGTGAGTTTACTGAAGAGTTAGCATCAGACTGTGTGTCAGCGATAACACAAGCTGTTGAGTCACAAGAATCGAGGTCATCACAAGTTTGCCCAGTGGTTTGCTCTCTCCAGTGTTCAGCAGCCAGTGGCGAGACACCCAAACCATTTTCTGCTACTGAGATCCGACATGCACAGCAAAAGGACCAGGCTATCGGCCCAGTAATGCAGTGTAAAATCAGAGACAAAAAGCCATTAGGACATGAGTTTAATGCCCTCAGTATGCATCTTCTGCATGAGTGGGAGAGACTTCATGTTAACGAAGATGGCGTTCTCCACAGAAAGACAACGAACAAAACACAGCTAGTCCTGCCTGAAAAATAAAAAAGACAGAATGTTTGGATGGGTTAAAAAGTTAACTGAAGTTGTTTTGTTGCCGCTAACCACGTGTCTTATAGATGCTAACCACGTGTACCGTGTTTGGTAGCCCTGCCATACAGCACGAGAACCAGTGCAAGAATCTGTGCTTTTATTCCACGTTTACTATTTTGGTTAAGAGAGAAAGAAAAATGTTTGAACTATATGTAAATTAGTTCATATTTGAAATATTGTCCTGTGGACTACGGTGTTGTGTTGCGAGTTTTGGTCGTGTTTTCACGTTATGATATTTGTGCAATAAGTATTATTTTTAGATATATTATATATATATTATCTGTATGTTCATAAATTATTTGTATGTTTACTGTTTGTAATAAAAATTCGGACTGGAGTTGCCGAGGGAGCATGACATGGTGTGCGCTGCTCTTTTCCATCAGCTTCTGCAGGCCGTAACACGTGTGTGTGTTCCTCATGTCTTTACTTTGTGTGTGTGTGTGTGTGTGTGTGTGTGTGTGTGTGTGTGTGTGTGTGTCTTGTCTCTGTACCGTGTGTGTGTGTGTGTGTGCGTGTGTGTGTCTTGTCTCTGTACCGTGTGTGTGTGTGTGTGTGCGTGTGTGTGCACATCTTGTCTCTGTACTACCTGTGTGGCTGTGTGTGTGCGCGCGTTGGTCTAGTGTCTGTACTGTCTGTGTGCATGCCACATCTCTGCGTTGGGCTCGTGTGTGTGTGTGTGTGTGTGTGTGTGCACACATCTTGTCTCTGTACTACCTGTGTGGCTGTGTGTGTGCGCGCGTTGGTCTAGTGTCTGTACTGTCTGTGTGCATGCCTCATCTCTGCGTTGGGCTCGTGTGTGTGTGTGTGTGTGTGTGTGTGTGTCTTGTCTCTGTACCGTGTGTGTGCACACATCTTGTCTCTGTACCACCTGTGTGGCTGTGTGTGTGCGCGCGTTGGTCTAGTGTCTGTACTGTCTGTGTGCATGCCTCATCTCTGCGTTGGGCTCGTGTGTGTGTGTGTGTGTGTGTGTCTTGTCTCTGTACCGTGTGTGTGCACACATCTTGTCTCTGTACCACCTGTGTGGCTGTGTGTGTGCGAGCGTTGGTCTAGTGTCTGTACTGTCTGTGTGCATGCCTCATCTCTGCGTTGGGCTTGTGTGTGTGTGTGTGTGTGAGTGCCTCGTCTTTTTACCTGTACATGTATTTATCATCATCATCATCATCATTATTATTATTATTATTATTATTATTATTATTATTAAATATTTATTGTTTTTACATGTTCCTCTTTAATATATGAGGTGAAATATAGGTGTTTGTATAAGTTATAAGAGATTGGGCGGGGTTGGAACGGATTAATTGGTTTTCTATTGTTTCTGATGGGAATTTTTGTTTAATTTAACGAACATTTTGCTAAGCTCCGCCCTCGGAACGGATTAATTTCATAAGTCGTATTTTTGATCTCTTGATTATTTCAGTGATTTTTATAAATCCTGCAGTTCACACTCAGGACATTTAGTTTGTGTCCTGGGTGCAGTTTGTGTGATTAGTTTCAGGGTGTAATAAGTCTCACAGTAATTTCAGACTCATTGCGGCGGCATTAAGTTTGGCTTTGTGCTGCAGCTTCTCACATACGAACATCTGAGCCAAAGACTCTGTGACCAATCATCAGTGTGCAGTGAAAGAAACAATCTTCCTCCTCAGGACATTGATGATCAACCTAAACCTTCTGCTTCAGCCTCACTATTACAGAATGGGGTCGTACTGAGGAGCAGGTCATGTGACTCTCACAGAGATGATCTTACCTCAGTATCTCCAGTTTACAGAGAGGATCCTCCAGTACAGCAGAGAGAATCTTCACTCCTGAATCTCTGAGTTCATTCCCGTACAGATCCAGTTCTCTCAGGTGTGAGGGGTTTGATCTCAGAGCTGAAGTCAGAGCAGCACAACCTTCACCTGAAACACCACAACCCACCAACCTGCAGAGATATAATGCCACGCCCTTCATCACCAGATTTTTTTATCCTGGTGTAAAATTTCCTTTAAAGATGATGTGTGTGTGTGAAATGATTTTATTATTCAGAATCACAGGAGGATTTAATATCACCTGATTATTCTAACTAACATCTCATTAACATAATCATACTGAGGATCCATTTAGTTTCTCTCATCTGTTGTGTGTGATATTAAAGTATCAGCAGCTGAAGATCAACAGAGAACAACAGCCTGATCATCAACTTTAATCAGAGAGAGAGAGAGAGAGAGAGAGAGAGAGAGCAAGAAAGTTAGAGAGAGAGAGAGAGAGAGAGAGCACGAGAGAGAGAGAAGCGGGCTTAGTAAACCCGGTTCTCCATCGCCTGTGTAGTGCATTTATATAACAATATAAATGTATATTATTACAGAATCAAAGAATAAAAATCTGAATCCTGGTGAGAAACAAATCCGTAAAAATAAAGAACTATTCAAGGTTAGAGTAAGAGAACCTTTGGTCTTCAATGGGTTGCCTGGGAATTCCAGAGGTGTGAAAAGAATTTATTTGAAGGCATTCCCGCCCCGGACAAACCATGAATATTGTGTGTCTCAGAGAGATGATCTTACCTCAGTGCCTCCACTTTACACTCAGGATTCTTCAGTACAGTACAGAGAACCTTCACTCCTGAATCTCCGAGGTTATTATGGGTCAGATCCAGTACTTTCACAGCCAGACGCAGTTCTCTCAGATTGGAGGTTTCTGAGCTGAGCGCTGAGACCAAAAGTGACCAAATTTCCACTCCAATTTGATCACAGCTGATACTGAAGGAAATAAAATAAACATCATGAAATAACAACAAGAGAAAATCATCATCAAATCCTGAACGTTTTTAATAAAAATACCAAAGTATAAACACTGGTTCTATCATATTGTTAAAGTGGCGCTTTAGTAAAAACCCAACATGAGGAAGAGGCAGACAAACCCTGCTGATGGAACTAAACTATCTGGGATTGAAAATAAAACCTCTTATCGAGTTCATACAGGATGGGATTTGTTCTGTTCTCATCCACATCATTTCATCCGACCACTAAATCTCCACAGTGGGGTCAAGAGCATAATGCTGAATTAAATTAAACCCGTTTCACAGGAAATAGTGGCCACAGAATGTACACATGGTGTGTGCACTGGTCTATAAACATCATCGTTACCATGGCAACAGAGACTCGTTCATGCGATTCTAAAACACGATTTCCATCAAAAATTCTCCCTGAAACACAAGAGACTGTTGAGGTTCAGGAGTGAGACGGATCCGGTCCTGTTCCTGATATTGAGCTGACTCGACCCATACAGGGCACTGTGGAGCTCGCGGCGGGTGATAATCACATGTGAGAGAATAAAGCGCAGAGTGACATCACGGTTCATTTCCCTCACACTTCCACTGAGGAGCATATGCATGTGGTTATTGTTGAATAATATTTGTGTTCCTGCTCTGTTTAGATTTTCGGCTGAATGATTAGGATTTACTGAAAGACTAACAGAGGCACTGCCCAGATATCTAACAATTAATACAATTATTTTATTCAGGGATTTATACGCCAGGTGTCGTAACAGTATATACAGTAACAATATAAATTTATATCATTAAACCTGGTAATGTCTGTGTTAGGTCCTGATATCTTTGAGCCCTCTGATGGCCGTTCTGATTTAAATGCCCCACCAGAACCTCCCTCCCATTCTACACATACTGAACCTCGGCCTTACGAAGCAAACATCCCAGCAGATCCTCTCTGATCCATCAGCCACCCCAGCACACACTCTTCACACTCTTACCGTCAGGCACACGCGACAGGAGCATCCAGACTCGCAGCAGCAGATTCAGGGACAGTTTCTACCCACAATGCATCAGGATATTGAACTGCTGAACTACAAGACCATTTACACCCTCACTGTACAGACTGTACATGCACCGTGACCTCTGAACTCCAGCCACGGAACTATTACTTTCAGTTTCTCTATCACACTGTGTGTGTGTGTGTGTGTGTGTGTATGTGTGTGTGTGTGTGTGTGTGTGTGTGTGTGTGTGTGTGTGTGTGTGTGTGTGTGTGTGCACCCCATCTCTGTACCGTGTGTGTTTGTGTCTCTCATCTCTGTACCGTGTGTGTGTTCTCCTCATTTCTTTACTGTGTGTGTGTGTGTGTGTGTGTGTGTGTGTGTGTGTGTGTGTGCAAACGCTTTGTCTCTGTACCACCGTGTGTGTATGTGTGTGTGTGTGTGTGTGTGTGTGTGTGTGTGTGTGTGTGTGTGTGTGTGTGTGTGTGTGAGAGAGACTAATCTGTGAAGCATTGTCTGATGTGCACCATGGCTCATTCAAAAGAGTTGTCTGAAGACGTGTGATCAAGAATTGTTGATTTGTATATAAATCTGGGAAAAGATACAAAACCACCTCTAAAAGTCTGGATGGTAATCAATCGACAGTTAGAGAAGTTGTCTACAAATGGAAAGAGGTGGCATCGTTGCTTCTCTCCCAAGGAGTGGCCGTCCACCAAAGATGTTGCCAAGAGTTCAGCGCAGTATACTCAGAGAGGTAAAAAAAAAAAAAAAAAACCTAGAGTGTCTGCTAAAGACTTACAGAAATCACTGGCACAGTCCAATGTCTCTGTGCACACATCAACTATATGTAAAACAATGGCCAAGAATGGTGTTCATGGGAGGACTCTAAGGAGGAAGCCACTGCTGTCTAAAAAAAACATTGTTGCTCGTTTAATGTTCGCAAAAAGGCACTTGGACACTCCACAGAAGTTTAGGCAAAATATTTTGTGGACTGATGAAAGCAAAGTTGAATTGTTTGGGAGGAACACACGTCATGTGTGGAGGAAAAATGGAACAACTCACCAACATCAACACCTCATCCCCACCGTGAAGCATGGTAGAGGGTGCATCATGGTTTGGGGCTGTTTTGCTGCCTCGGGGCCTGGACAACTTGCAATCATTAATGGAAAAATGAATTCAAAAGTTTATCAGAATGTTTTGCAGGAAAACCTGAGGCCATCTGTCAGACAGTTGAAGCTAAAAAGAGGATGAATGCTGCAACAAAACATTGATCCAAAACACAGAAGTAAATCAACTTCAGAATGGTTTTAGAAGAACAAAATACACGTTCTGGAGTGGCCAAGTCAAAGTCCAGACTTGAACCCCATTGAGATGCTGTGGCATGACCTCAAGACAGTGATTCATGCCAGACATCCCAGGAATCTGACTGAACTACAGCAGTTTTGTAAAGAAGAATGGGACAAGATTAGTCCTGATTGATGTGCCAAACTGATCTGCAGCTACAGGAAGCGTCTGGTTGAAGTTAATGCTGCCAAAGGGGAGCACAAAATATTAAATGTGATGGTTCAGTTACTTATTCCTCCCCTTCTGTCATTGTTTGCATGCTTCTTCTTTTTCTTTCGGCTGTTCCCTTCAGGGGTCACCACAGCAAATGATCTGCCTCCATCTCTCCCTCTCCTCTGCATCTTCTACTCTTACTCCAATGACCTTCATGTCCGCCTTCACCACATCCATAAATCTTCTCTTTGGTCTTCCTCTGGGCCTTCTGCCTGGTAGTTCCAACCTCAGCATCCTACAGCCAATATACTCACTATCCCTTCTCTGTACATGTCCAAACCACCTCAATCTAGCCTCTCTGACTTTGTCTCCAAAACATCTAACATGTGCTGTCCCTCTGATGTACTCGTTTCTGATCCTATCCATCCTCGTTGCTCCCAAAGAGAACCTCAACATTTTCATCTCTGCTACCTCCAACTATGACTCCTGTCTTCTCCCCAAGGCCACTGTTTCTAAACCATACAACATCGCTGGCCTCATCACCGTCTTGTACACTTTTCCGTTCATTCTTGCCGATACTCTCCTATCACTTATCACACCGGACACTTTTCTCCATCCATTCCAACTTGCCTGCATGCGCTTCTTCACCTCTTTTCCACACTCTCCATTGCTCTGGATTGTTGAGCCTAAGTATTTAAAATCCTCCACCTTCTTTATCTCTGCCCCCTGTAACCTCACTGTTCCTCTTGGGTCCTTGTCGTTCACACACATGTATTCTGTCTTACTGAGACTAACCTTCATTCCCCTCCTTTCCAGGGCACACCTACATTTTCTTCCACTTGTTCTCTGCTCTCACTACAGATCACGATGTCATCTGCAAACATCATAGTCCATGGAGATTCTTGTCTAACTTCGTCTGTCAGCCTGTCCATCACCATAGCAAACAAGAAGGGGCTGAGAGCTGACCCTTGATGCAGTCCCACCTCCTCCTTGAAATCTTCTGTCACACCGACAGCACACCTCACCACTGTCTTACATCTCTCATACATGTCCTGCACCAATCTAACATACTTCTCTGCCACTCCAGACTTCCTCATACAATACCACAGTTCTTCTCTCGGCACCCTGTCATATGCTTTTTCCAGATCCACGAAGGCACAATGCAGCTCCTTCTGACCATCTCTGTACTTCTCTATTAACATCCTCAAAGCAAACACTGCATCTGTGGTGCTCTTTCTTGGCATGAAACCAAACGGTTGTTCACAAATGCTGACCTCTGCCCTTAGTCTAGCTTCCACTATCCGTTCCCATAACTTCATTGTATGGCTCATCAACTTTATCCCTCTGTAGTTACCACAACTCTGTACATCTCCCTTGTTCTTAAAAATGGGCACAAGCACACTTCTCCTCCATTCCTCCAGCATCTTCTCACTTTCTAAGACCTTGTTGAATATTCTTGTCAGAAAATCTACTGCTACCTCCCCTAGACACTTCCATACCTTAACTGGTATGTCATCAGGGCCAACTGCCTTTCCACTCTTCATCCTCTTCAATGCCCCCCCTCACTTCTCCCTTACTAATCTTTGCTACTTCCTGCTCCTCAACAGTCACCCCTTCTACTCTTTTTTCTCTCTCATTTTCCTCATTCACCAGCTCTTTAAAGTACTCTTTCCATCTTCCCAGCACACTTCTGTCATCAGTCAATACATTTCCCTCTCTGTCCTTTATCACTCTAACTTGCTGCACGTCTTTAAAATCTCTATTTCTTTGCTGTGCTAACCTGTATAAATCATTTTCTCCCTCCTTAATGTCCAATCTATCGTACAAGTCATCATATGCCCTCTGTTTGGCCTTTGACACTGCTACCTTCGCCTTATGCTGTGTCTCCCTGTACTCCTGTTTAGCCAGCGTCATCCTGCACACCACCATATTATGCTGTTTGGCAACACTCTCACCCACTACTACTTTGCAGTCACTGACTTCCTTCAAATTACATCGCCCACACAAGATGTAGTCTCCCTGTGTGCTCCCACCTCCGCTTTTATAAGTCACCCTATGCTGCTGTTTCTTCTTGAAGAAAGTATTCACCACAGCCATTTCCATGCTTTTTGTAAAATCGATCAACCTCTGTCCTTCTGTGTTCCTGTCCTGGATACCAAACCTGCCCATCACTTCCTCGTCCCCTCTGTTGCCTGCACCAACATGTCCATTGAAGTCTGCCCCAATGACCACTCTTTCAGCTCTGGGGGCACTCTGCATCACTTCATCTAACTCACTCCAGAATCTCTCCTTCTCTTCTCGCTCACATCCTGCTTGTGGGGCATAAGCACTAACAACATTGACCATCACGCTTTCAATTTCTAACTTGAGACTCATCACTCTGTCTGACACTCTTTACACTTCTAGAACATTCCTGACAAACCCCTCCTTCAAGATGACTCCTACTCCATTTCTCTTCCCATCCACACCATGATAAAATAGCTTACACCCTGCTCCTAAGCTTTTAGATTTGCTACCTTTCCACCTGGTCTCCTGAACACACAGTATGTCCACCTTCCTCCTCTGCATCATGTCAGCCAGCTCTCTGCCTTTTCCTTGCATAGTTCCAACATTCAAAGTCCCTACTCTCAGTCCTAGGCACATGCCTCGCGCCTCTCCTTCTTCGACGTCGTCGACCAACAGTAGTCCAATTTCCATCAGCACCCTGTTGTTTGACAGCACTGATGGCGGTCGTTGTTAACCCGGGCCTCGACCGATCCGGTATGAATTTTGTTTTGACCATTTGCATTTTTAATGTGGCAGAAGTTTTACACCGGATGCCCTTCCTGTCGCAACCCTCTGCATTTATCCGGCTTGGGATCGCATAAGGGGAGAGACACTGGTTAGTGCCCCCTCCCCGCCTCATGGCTGCATTCATTGTTTGCATGCTATGCTCATTAAAATATGGTGATGGTATATTAGTTCTGTAGGTGTGTACTTGGTGACGTACTTCCTGTCCACAGTTTTGAACAGATCAGGCGTGTGTTTGGGAAGGTGCTTTGTGTGGAGGAGAAACTCCTCTTTTTTTTTTTTTTTTTTTTTTTTTTTTTTTGAATACCTGCTACAAAAGGTCAATTATTAAAAAGGTGTTAGTATTTGCTCTCGAGATATTTACTTTGCCGCCGAGCTGGGCAGGAGAACATTTTTCCTCCCATTACCGATTGATTGGTATTTAGCCTAGTTTGCTAAGTCGCTAATCTGGTCAAACAAAAGCGACGTCAGGTATTTGGGAGGGTTTTTTCGGTCTCCCGTGAGCAAATTGAAATTAACCAACACGTTAAATAGTTAGCTAGGTAAGTGAATTGTAATATTAAAACAATATTCATTAAAAAGCGGTTGCTTTTTTCCCTCAGGCTTTGTTTGGTACTGACAGATTTTCGGGAGGTTCACTTCGCTAGCGCCTCATAGCTAATCCAAAACCTGCTTTTGTTTTTCTCCGTGGGCTTATTGGTAAGCCTTTTGGTATACGGATATTTTGGCGCTGCCTTCTGGCTGCTGTGTTCTGGTCTGCTTGGCGTTATGCTGAGTGCAGGCGAACTCCGCACCCTCGATTTCTGCTTAGTTTAGTTTGCCCTTTCTATATACAAGTTCTTGAACGGGCAGTCAGCGAATATCTGAACACTGGGCTAAGCTCTTAATATTAAATTGGTGTATTTGTAGTCTGAGGGGGTATTAACTCAAGCTGATTTGACTAGTTTCTACTCTTTTGAAATTTAATTTTAAATGTTAGCAGTTAGTATTTAGAAAAGCCAGGGAATATCAGAGTACTGGGCTAAACCCCTTTCACTATTGAATTGGGTATTTGTAGCCTTAGAGATAGTATAAATTCAAGCTTGTTGTCTGATTTGACTTGTTTCTACCCCGTTAAAATTTAATTGTTAGCAGTAAGCCGGCCCCTGCAAAAGGCCATTCATTTGCTCTCCCCTGTTTTTATTGCGGCTGCTGCTCGGGTTCCCAGGTTTGTAATTTTTGGTTTTTGAGCTTCACTCTCGGCAGTTAAATACTTTTTAATTGCTTTTTAGGGTGTGATAGGTCATAGTTAGGGGTTCAAAAAATGTGGCCAAAACTATGTGACGGTTGCGGAATGATCGCTCTTCTGGAGACGGATTTTCAGGGTGCGTTCATCTGCCACCGGTGCCAGCTGATTGAGCATCTGGAGAGCAAGATCCTTGGTCTTCAGGGCCAGTTGGCGGCACAACATAGTCCGCAATTGGTAGAGTTCCCAGAGGAACTGTGTACGCTGCTTAGGAGATGGTGTGTACGCCACATCCGGGCAGGGGGAGAGCCCAGAGCAGGCAGGGAGAGAAAGTTGGGTAACAGTAGGTAGGCAGCGCAGGAAAGGGCGTGCACACCGTACAACGACAGCTTCTCCAGAGGTTGAGGTGTCCAATCGATTCCAGTCTCTTCAGGAACTCGACTTGGCCCCCGACCCTGAGAGTGAGGGGATTGAGGCCCAGGGCACCCTGGCCACCTCTTCCCCCCATAAGAGGGAGTTGGTGATAGTGGGGACTCCAATTATTAGAGGAATAGATAGTGTAGTCTGTTCGGACGACAAGGAGTCTCGTATATGCGTCTTGCCTGCCTGGTGCCCAGGTAGGAGACCTCCTGGAGCGCAAGCGGACAAGCTCCTGGCCAGAGCGGGAGGGATCCAGTGGTCGTGGTCCACGTAGGGACCAATGACATAGGTAAGGGTAGGTTTGAGGTTCTGCAAGACAAATTCGCTGAATTAGCTGAAAACTTAGGCAGATCCTCCACGGTAGTTTTTTCTGAAATTCTACCAGTACCACGTATGCGAGCACAGGGAAGCAGAATCTTATCTGGAGGTTTAACACGTGGCTACGAACCTGGTGTAGGAAAGAGGGGTACAGGTTTATGGGGCACTGGAACTTCTTCTGGGGCAGGCGTGACCTGTTCAAGTTTGACGGCTTACACCTGAACCGAAGGGGCACCTTTGCATTGGGTCAGCGTATGTTGAGGGTAGCTCAGCCGTATTTAAACTAGTTTCTCGGGGCAGGGCGGTCAGAAGGTGTTGTGGATAGGGATATGCAAACTGCCCTGATGGAAGCTGACAAGGCCACATGTAATGGTGATGTAACTTTTTTAGAGAATAAAAGAATAGTGGAAGGCTCGGAGCAGCAGGCAGATGTAATCCAAATTGGTAAGTGTAGTCTAAAGGCTGAAATGTTTTTATTTAAATGCTAGAAGCATAAAAATTAAATTTCAGGAACTAGAAACTGTTGTTATTGGTGGGGGTTATGACTTAGTTGGAATTACAGAGACCTGGCTTAGTGAAGAGGATGGAGATGAATATAATATAGAAGGGTATAAGCTTTTTAGGAGAGATAGACTCAATAGGAGGGGAGGGGGCGTGGCACTCTATGTAAAGGAAAACCTGGATGTGCATGAAATTACTGAGATGGGGCATGTCTTGCCCTGTGAGGATATTTGGGTTAGACTCATTGGCAAACAAGAGACTGGTTTAAACATAGGAGTGTGTTATCGACCGCCAGCTTCAGACAACACTTTGAATGAACTACTTTTCACGAGGATTAGGCAGTCTTGTAGTGGAGGTAAAACTTTAGTTATGGGAGACTTTAATTATCCTGCTATAGATTGGGATTTGCGAAAGCGCAGGGTAAGGAGGAGGAAGCATTTTTAGATGCTATAAATGATAGTTTTCTGCTGCAGTATGTCAATAATCCTACAAGAGGGAATGCAGTTTTAGATTTGGTTCTCTGTAATGACCCTGATAGAATTCGCAATGTAGAGGTAAAGGAGTCACTTGGGACTAGTGATCATTATACTATTAGTTTTGATGTGTTATGGCAAGTTACAAATTTATCTTTGAAAAGCCAAATTTTCAATTTCAGGCGAGCCAAGTTTGACAGGATGCGTTAGATTTAAGTAAAATAAACTGGACATTGCTCCTAGATTGTACAACTGTAAATGAAATGTGGGGTAGATTCAAGGGAGTTTTACTAGATGCTCAGAGCAAATTCATTCCAAAAGTGTGCAAGAGTAAGTTTAAAAAGCGTAATCTCCAGTGGATGACCTCTGATATTCGTAGGAGCTTAAGGGAAAAAAAGAATCTTTATAAGGCATACATGAGGGATAGAAATGAAAACACTAAGGCTGAATACTGTAATATGCGAGCTAAGGTCAAAAAAGAACTGAGGAATGCTAGGAGGCAGTACGAAAGACAAATTGCAGAAGGAGCGAAATGTAATCCTAAGCGCTTTTTTCAGTACTGTAACAGGAAAAGAGAAGGTAAAGTTGAAATCCAGTGCATAAAGAATGAAGATGGATCACTGCTGTATGAGAACAAGGACATAGTTGATACTCTTAATGGTTACTTTGTTGACAATTTCACTACAGAGGGGACTTTTATTTGGCCGGAGGAAATTGTCAATTCTCAAGCTCATTTGGCAGAAATTGAATTTGGAGAAAATGAAGTATTGGATAAGCTGTGTAAACTTAAGACAAATAAGGCAGTAGGCCCAGATGGGTTATACCCTAGGGTGCTCAGGGAGGTTTGTGAGATCATCTCTAAACCACTGTTGGTTATTTTTAGGCAGTCATTAGTGACTGGAGAAATTCCAAATGATTGGAAACAGGGTATCATTATACCAATATATAAGAAAGGGGATCGTACAGAGCCAGGCAATTACAGGCCTGTCAGTCTTACTTGCATAGCATGCAAAATACTGGAATCTATCATAAAAGACAAGCTTGAGTCATTTCTTGAGCATAATAATATCTTGAAGGATAGCCAACATGGTTTTCGCAAGGGTAGGTCATGCCTGACAAACCTTTTGGAATTCTTTGAGGAGGTCACAAATACTTATGATCAGAGTAGGGCCTATGACATTATTTATTTGGACTTTCAAAAAGCATTTGATACAGTACCACATGAGAGACTAATTTTTAAAACGAGGTCTGTTGGAATTGTAGGAGGTATTCTGGAGTGGATTAAGAACTGGTTACAGGATAGAACACAGAGAGTTGTGGTTGGAGGGATTTCATCTGAGCAGGGAATTGTGGGAAGTGGAGTCCCTCAGGGATCTGTGTTGGGACCCTTGCTCTTCCTCATCTACATTAATGACCTTGATAGGGACATTGAGAGCACATTGGTGAAATTTGCTGACGATACTAAATTGGGCGGTTTGGCAAATAGTCTGGAGTCTACTAAGGTTATTCAGGACGATTTGGATAGACTTCAAATTTGGGCAGATACATGGCAAATGAAATTCAATGTCGCTAAATGTAAAGTTCTACATGTAGGGAATAAAAATATTAGACAGGAGTATTTTATGGGAGGTTTAAAACGAGAATGTTCCTCTCAGGAAAAGGATCTGGGTGTGATGGTTGACCAGTCCCTCACTGGTACTAGCCATTGTGCGTTAGCAGTAAAAAAGGCAAATAGGATGGTGGGTTACATAGCTAGGAGTATTGAGTATAGATCTAAAGATGTTGTCCTTCTCTTGTATAACACATTGGTTAGACCACATTTAGAGTATTGTGTACAGTTCTGGGGACCATACTTGAAAAAAGACATCGAGACTCTCGAAAAAGTTCAGAGAAGAGCAACAAAGCTAATTCCGGGTATAAAAAAGGAATCCTATGAGGAGAGGCTGAGGATCCTAAACCTTTTCAGTCTTCAAAAAAGGAGAATTAGAGGTGATCTGATTGAGGTCTTTAAGTATCTTAAGGGGATTAATAAAGTCAACTATGCCCGATTACTTAGGCTAAGTTCTGTAAGTAGAACTAGGGCTCATAAATGGAAGTTATTCAAGGGTAAATTTAGCACAAATATTAGGAAATATTTTTTCTCGCAGAGGGTAATTTCAGTGTGGAATAGATTGCCTAACCACGTTGTCGAAGCAGAAACCTTACAAGTCTTCAAAAGCAGACTTGATCTAGTGCTGGATACCATCTAGTCATGGTGCGTCTTTAAGGTTAGAGTCACTTTAGAATAGGACAATGGTGAGCTTAGTTGGGCTGAATGGCCTGTTCTCACCAATCATGTTATGTTATGTTATGTTATGTTAATTAGTTAAAGCAGACACTGTTTTTTTCATCTGTGTTATTTTGACAAATATCAGATCACATTTGATGGTGATTTTATGCAGAAATGTGAGAAATTCCAAAAGAATTTCCTTATTCATACCACTGTAAACCTTCTGCTTCAGTCTCACTATTAGAGAATGGGGTCGTACTGAGGAGCAGGTCATGTGACTCTCAGAAAGATGATCTTACCTCAGTATCTCCAGTTTACAGGGAGGATCATCCAGTACAGCAGAGAGAATCTTCACTCCTGAATCTCTGAGTTCATTACAGGACAGATCCAGTTCTCTCAGGTGTGAGGGGTTTGATCTCAGAGCTGAAGTCAGAGCAGCACAACCTTCACCTGAAACACCACAATCCACCAACCTGCAGAGACAAAATGCCACACCCTTCATCACCAGATTTTTATCTTGGTTTAAGATTTCCTTTAAAGATGATGTGTGTGTAAAATAATTTTATAATTCAGAATCACATGAGGATTTAATATCACCTTATTATTCTAATTAACATCTCATTAACATAATCTCACCGAGGATCCATTTAGTTTCTCTCATGTGTTGTGTGTGATATTAAACTATCAGCAACTGAAGATCAACAGAGAATAACAGCCTGATCATCAACTTTAATCAGAGAGAGAGAGAGAGAGAGAGAGAGAGGGAGGTGCTTATAGTGCACTACACAGGGGGAATAAATCTGTGTTGTTCTTTTCTATAACAATATAAATTTATATTATTAAACCTGGTAATGTCTGTGTTAGGTCCTGATATCTTTGAGCCCTCTGATGGCCGTTCTGATTTAAATGCCCCACCAGAACCTCCCTCCCATTCTACACATACTGAAACTCGGCCTTACAAAGCAAACATCCCAGCGGATCCTCTCTGATCCATCAGCCACCCCAGCACACACTTTTCACGCTCTTACCGTCAGGCACACGCTACAGGAGCATCCAGACTCGCACCAGCAGATTCAGGGACAGTTTCTACCCACAATGCATCAGGATACTGAACTGCTGAAGTACCAGACAGTTTACACCCTCACTGTACACACTGTACATGGACCGTGACCTCTGAACTCCAGCCACGCAACTTTTACTTTCAGTTTCTGAAAGTCCACCACGGACAGTGAGGGACACGGCGGGACTTTGATAATCCAGTTAGTGCACTGGGGGGACAGCAGTGAATACTAATCAGTGGGAGGACACCCCCGCCTACCGACTTTTAGTTGATGTTTTAATTTCTTTTATTTATCTCGTTGCCCCTCTGTGGTCACGATCAGAAGCCGACTGATGTTTTTCTTGGTGGCCTCTGTCATGCCTGAAGTATAAGCGTCGGACCCAAAGATGCAGGAGACCATGTGAGAAGATTCAACGATTTATTAATCGTTCGGAACTGGAAATCGATAGAAAACGCAGAATGGCGGGAACTGGTCGTGCATGAAGCGTGGGCCAGGGATCAGAGAGATCGTCGAGAAACAGAGTCACTGGAATCAATCTTCTGACAATGGAGGGGAGCATGCCGCTCCCTTTTATTGCTGGCTGCTGCTGATTGCTGATTAGGACCAGGTGCGCTCCACTCTGAAACTCCTCTACAGGCTATCGCCACGCCCCTTGCCTGCACCTGCAATGAACTGAGGAAAGGTTAGTGTCTCCAGCCAGCACAGACCATGACAGTCCCCTTCCTTTAAAGGGCGTCACTTGGTGCCCGACCAGGCTTGTCCGGGAACTGGTGATCGAACTCCTCTAGCAGGTCCGGGTCCAGGATTAGGGAGTGGGGAATCCATGACTGCTCTTCGGGACTATACCCCTCCCAGTCCACTAAATACTGGAAGCCTCGGCCCCGCCTGCACACATCAAGGATCTTGTTGACCGTGTATGCGGTATGTCCGTCAATCAGTCGGGGAGGAGGGAGTGGGGGGTCAGAGGGTGGGGGGGTGGAGGGGACTTTCTACCACTGGCTTGATTAGGGAGACATGAAACACTAGGTGCACCTTGAGTGAGGGTGGGCGTCTTAGTCGGACGGCACTGGGGTTTTTGATTTTTTCAATCACGTAAGGCCCAATGTATCGGGGAGATAGTTTCTTCAACTCAACTTGCAGGGGCAGGTCTCGAGAGGAGAGCCACACTTGTTGTCTGACCTTGTAGGGAGGTGCTGGGGTTCGGTGGCGATCGGCCATCCTCCGGTTTCGGGCTGCTGTTCACTCCAGGGCAGCCCGTGCTTCCTTCCAGACCCGACACGCTCTGTGGAATTGTGCCTGGATAGATGGGACGGCCACCTCGACCTCCTGCCTGGGAAACAGCGGGGGCTGGAACTCATTGATCACCATGAAGGGGGACATCCCGGTTGCAGTGCAGATCAGCAAATTGTGTGCGAACTCTACCCATGGGAGGTGTGTGGCCCAGGAGGCTGGGAGGTGACACAGTGCAGGGAGGACCCGGGGCTTTGGTTCATGCGTTCCGCCTGCCCGTTCAACTAGGGGTGGTAACCCGAGGTCAAACTGCATGCAGGAGACTCCCAGGGTGTCGCAGAACGCCTTCCAGAGTCTGGATGCAAATTGGGGGCACCCGGTGTGACACGATGTCCTGGGGAATGCCATGGAGCCGGAAGACGTGTTGGATCAGGAGACCCGCTGTTTCCATTGCTGCAAGGAGTTTGGGTAGGGCAACGAAATGGACCACCTTGGAGAACCGGTCCACTACTGTCAGGATGACAGTATTGCCCTCAGACGGTGGTCACCCGGTGATGAAATCCACCGCTATGTGCGACCAGGGGTGATGGGGAACGGGTAAGGTTTGGAGGAGACCCATGGGCACATGTTGGGAGGACTTGCTCCGGGCACAGGTGACACAAGCTCCCACAAACTCCCTAGTGTCGGCTGCCATCGTTAGCCATCAGAAGCATTGACGGAGCAGGAAGAGAGTTTGGTGGGCTCCAGGGTGACAGGCTAACTTTGAGGTGTAGACCCACTGGAGTGCTGGGGTTCTGGCTGGCGGGGGAACATATAGTCGGCCTTGAGGGCACCCGATGTGCTCGGATTCCCCCTGATGAGCATCCCAAACTAGTTGCTCTACCTCCCATTGGGCGGCTCCGAGTATGCAGGAGGAGGGCAGGATGGTTTCTATGGCTGAGTCTTCACCCGAGGAGAACTGCCTGGAGATAGTGTCTGGCTTAGTGTTCCGGGAGCCTGGTCGGTAGGTCAGCATGAAGTTGAACCTCCCCAAGTAGAGTGACCAACGCGCCTGGCGAAAGTTCAACCTCTTGGCCGTACGGAGGTAAGCCAGATTCTTATGGTCAGTCCAGACCACAAAAGGGGGAGCCACTCCCTCCAGCCAGTGCCTCCTTTCCTGGAGTGCCAAGACTACTTCCAGAAGCTCGCGATTCCCGACATCATAATTCCATTCCGCCAGGGACAAGCGACAGGAGAAGAAGGTGCATGGGTGGAGCTTCTGGTCTGCGGGGGACCACTGGGAGAGGACCACCCCCCACTCCTGAGTCCAAGGTGTCAACTTCTACCATGAACTGCAGCGTGGGGTTCGGGTGGATCAGTACAGGGGCGTGGATGAATTTCGCTTTCAGCTTGTCAAACGCCGCCTGGGCACGAGGAGACCACTGGAACGGAGTCTTGGGTGATGTTAACTGTGTGAGAGGGGCTGCTAGGCAGCTGTAGTCCCGCACAAACCGGCGGTAGAAGTTCGCAAACCCCAGGAACCTCTGTAGCTGTTTCCGCGTCCCTGGAATTGGCCACTCTGCCACTGCCTTCACTTTCGCTGGGTCAGGTCCTATCCGCCCCTTCTCCACGATGAACCCCAGGAATGAGACTGAGAGAACATAGAACTCGCACTTTTCTGCCTTCACGAGTAATCTGTTCTCCAGGAGCCTCTTCAGTACCATCCCCACATGGCGGCAATGTTCGTCTTGGTCCTTGGAGAAAATCAGAATGTCATCTAAGTAGACGTATACGAAGTGGTTCAGCATGTCCCTAAGCACATGGTTGACCAGAGCTTGGAAGACTGCCGGGGCGTTGGTTCGTCCAAATGGTATGACCACGTACTCAAAGTGCCCCGGTGGCGTGTTGAAGGCCGTCTTCCACTCGTACCCCTCCCGAATTCGGACTAGGTGGTAGGCATTTCTCAGGTCCAGCTTGGAAAAGACAGTGGCATCATGGAGAGGGGTGAAGGCTGAATCAATTAGGGGGAGCAGGTATTTATTTTTCACGGTTATCTGGTTCAACCCTGTGTAGTCGATGCAGGGTCTCAGGGCCTTGTCCTTCTTCTCGACAAAGAAAAAGCCGGCCCCAACCGGGGAGGTTGAGGGCCGAATGAGACCTGCAGCCAGCGACTCGTTGATGTAGGCCTCCATGGCGTCTTTCTCCGGCTTGGAAAGGTTGTAGAGTCACTGGGAAGGAAGCGTGGCGCCTGGGAGGAGGTTGATGGCGCAGTCATATGGTTGATGCGGGGGTAAGGAGTGAGCCCAGCCCTTGCTGAAGACTTCTTGCAGATCGTGATTTTCCTCGGGTACGCCAGCCAAGTCCAAATCCTCCAGGTCGACCGGGGTTCGTGATGCTTGGAAGGGGACGGCCGCCATCAGGCTGTGCTGCAGACAGTAGTCGCTCCAGCCGTGTATGGTGAGGGTGCACCAGTCTATGTGGGGATTGTGGGTCTGCAACCAGGGTGTTAAGATTGAACCCCAAAATATTTCGTTTCCATTTTGTACAATGTTTTTCCTGATATCCCTAACATGACGCAACAAAAAAAAGGACAGGGGGGATGATCCTTTACCTGCCTTCCTCCTCACTCTCCAGCAGAGCAGCGTGGCTTCAGTGTCTTTAATGGCTTGACCATTTACGCTCAAAGTTGAACTAGTTTAACAGGTTATGGGCCCAGGGACGTTTCAGAAGTACAATTGAAGATGTCTTCTAAGTTCGAGAGGCTAGTTTTCAACAGAGACGAGCGTAAGTACAAGCAATGGGAAGTGAAATTTCTCGGCTACATGAAACTCCGAAAGCTGAAGGAGACTATCTTGTTACCGAAAGACACAGACCCGTTACCTGAAGGTTACGATAACAGGAACGAAGACGCTTTTGCTGAGCTAATCCAGTTTCTGGACGACAAAAGTTTGGCACTCGTCATACAAGAGGCGGCAGATAATGGAAGAAAAGCACTGACTATATTACGACAGCATTATGCTGGGGTCGGCAAACCGCGAGTTATTTCATTGTACACCGAACTGACGTCACTCTCAAAACAAGATGAAGAGACTGTTACAGAGTATATTATCAGGACTGAGAGGATCGTCACTGCTCTACGAAATGCTGGAGAAACTCTTAGTGACGGGCTGATTGTGGCGATGGCACTGAAAGGGTTACCAGACAGTTTCAAACCTTTTTCTGTTGTGATAACGTAGAGTGATTCTGAAATTTCTTTTCAAGATTTCAAAGTGAAATTAAGAAGTTTTAAGGAAACAGATGAAGTGTTGAGCGCTGAATTCAAGGGAAAGTGCTACATATGTCAGAGAGTGGGACATGTTGCCCGACAGTGTTCAAGGAAATCTAGCAGTGCCGGTAACAGGGAAAAACAGCCTCGCAACTTCTGTAAACATTGCAGAAAACTTAGACATACAGAGAAAGTGTGCTGGAAGAAAAATAGAGAGTCTAGTCAATCTACGCCAGCAAAGGCAGTTCATGATGAAGACGCCCCAGCTGAGAATCATTCATTTGCCTTCAAAGTGGACACAGACACAGCCTACCGTGCTCATTCTGGGACTAACAAAATCTTAGTTGATTGTGGAGCGACAGCTCACATCATAAAGGACAAATCTAGGTTCACACCATTCAACAACACTTTCAAGCCAAATGAACACTTTATCGAACTTGCGGATGGACGGCGTTCAAGCGGAATAGCCCAGGGTAGAGGGACTGCGACTATGACTTGGTGTGATTCTACAGGACAGCGTGTGGAGGCTACACTACAGAGGGCCTTGTATATTCCGTCATTTCCACACAATATTTTCTCTGTGAGAGCTGCGACAGAGAAGGGCGTGACAATTGTGTTTGGACCAAAAAGTTCGCACATGACTACGGCAGATGATACAAGATTCAACATTGTGAAGCAAGGCAGACTCTATTTCTTTGATTGTGATGATAAAGACTCTGTAAATGGTGTTCGAGCCTGTGATATGTATACATGGCATAGGGTGCTAGGACACTGTAATCAGAACAATGTTGGGGAAACTTGAGAAAGTCGTGTCAGGCATGAAGATTACTAATCGAGACAGGGTTAAGTGTGAGATTTGTATAGAAGCAAAGCAAGCTTTGACAAAGAACAGAGAAAGCTGTAGCAAAGCTGATAGGCCATGACACTTAGTGTACACTGATGTAGCAGGTCTGATAACTCCTACAGCTAGATAAGTTTTTAAGTATGCCATCACCTTCACTGATTCCTATTCTAGTCTGAGATTTGTTTACTTTCTGAAAGCAAAAAGTGATGCTGCTAAAGCTCTGAAAAAGTTTCTAGCAGATTCTGCTCCCTATGGTAGAGTGTTGACTCTAAGGAGTGACAACGGTACAGAATTTACCTGTAAAGAGTTTCAGGATATCTTAATTGAAAACAAGATGTCATGAGAAAACTGCCCCCTATTCTCCACATCAGAATCGTTTCGCTGAACGAGGTTGGCGCACTTTGTTTGAAATGGCTAGGTGTATGTTGGTGGAGTCAAAATTACCAAAAGAGTTGTGGACATATGCAGTAATGACTTGGGTCTACATCAGGAATAGATGTTACAGCCAGCAAAGTGGTCAGACACCTTTCTACTTGTTCACTGGGAGAGAACCAAATGTTAGCAACATACATATTTTCGGTTCAGAGTGTTTTGTGTATGACAACATGCCGAAACAGAAATTAGATCCTCGTAGCAAAAAGGGTATTTTTGTAGGGTATGACAAAGATAGTCCAGCGTACTGTGTGTATTTTCCAGAGACAAAGACAGTTAAGAGATGTTGACGTGTCGAATTCTTGGACGACAGACTTACGACTATTTTGAAGCCCAATCCACCAACAGACAGTGATAACGAATCAATAGTAGGTGTCAAGGTTCAGGATGACCTCCATGATGACACAGGTAGTGACGTTCATCATGACATATCTGACGCCAAGGTAAAAGGTGATGGTAACGACGAGGACGATGACAAAAGACATGGTAGACCTCGTAGAAAGATTAAACTGCCGAAACGCTTTGATGACTATGTGATGAACGACAATAACATTGATACTGTGAATGAAAATGTTGACTATTGTTGTAGGGTAGTGTTAGGGATACCTAATTCCTATGAGGAAGCTATATCCGCCCTAGATGCTAAGAAGTGGAAAGAAGCTATGCAGAATGAAATAGAATCTTTGATAGACAATGATACATTTTCTGTAACCACTTTACCAGAGGGTAGAGAAGCAGTGGGTGTATGCTCTGAAGGATAACCCGAACGGTTGAGTCAGGCACAAGGCAAGATATGTAGCGAAAGGCTATCGTCAGAGAGAAGGTGTAGATCACCATGAGACATTTGCACCAACAGCTCGTATGACTTCAGTTAGGACTATTATGCAGTCAGCTGTTCAGTATGGCTTATTTGTACATCAAATGGATGTTAAGACAGCTTATTTGAATGCCCCTATTGATTGTGAGTTGTACATGGAACAGCCAGAGGGTTTTCAGAGTGGAAATTTTGTTTGGCGTTTGAAAAAGTCACTTTATGGGCTTAAACAGAGTGGGCGTAATTGGAATAATGTCTTGCATGACCACCTTCTTAAGGAAGGTTTTACGCAGTCCTTAGCAAACCCATGTGTGTTCACGAAAGATGTTGAAAGCAACAAACTCATTCTACTTGTTTGGGTTGATGACTTAATCATTGCAGCAAGCAGCAAAGATGTTCTGTTTCGAACAAAAAGAATGTTAAGTAAAAAATTCAGAATGTCGGATTTGGGTCAATTATCATGGTTCCTAGGTATTCTAGGTTCCTAGGGAAAAAGCTGAAAGGAAGACAGACGGACATCATGGTTCCTAGGGGCAGTGATGGTCTAGGGGCAGTGGTGGTCTAGTGGTATAGGGTGCTGGATCGCTGATCCAAAGATTGGGGGTTCGAGTCCTACTCTCCACAAGGTAGTCACTGTCCCCCCAGTGCAGCTAACTGGGTTATCAAAGGCAGGCCATGTCTCTCACTGTCTATGGTAAGAGGCATGTAAAAGAACCATTGCTGTCTTTCGTAAAGAGTAGGCTGCAAAGCCGTCAGCGTGTTTCTGTCCCTTGCTAAAAAGGGTTGTGACAGGAAGGGCATCCGACGTAAAAAAAAACTGCCAAATCAAACGTGCGAATCAGATGATTCGCTGTGGCAACTCCCGAGTAAAAGGGAAAAAGCCGAAAGAAAGACAGACAGACATCATGGTTCCTAGGGATTCGATTTTCTTTTGAAAATGGTGAAATTCAGATAAACCAATCTCATTATTTGAAGAAATTGTTGATCAAATATGGTATCGAAGATTGTAAGCCTAGAAGTACCCCTTGTGATTTGAAATTAGTGTTCTCTGAACATGGAGAAATTGTTGATGTTGGAAAGTACAGAGAAACGGTTGGAAGTCTTGTGTACGCGATGACATATATGAGACCAGATCTTTGCTGGATTATTACGAAATTATCCCAGTATCTTTCTAAGCCAACAAGTGAGCACCATGTTGCTATGAAACATATTAAGATACATCAAAGGGACACTAGAACATGGACGGTGTTTCAGGGCGTCAAATAATGAGCTGAAGCTAGTTGGCTATGTGGATACCGATTGGGGATCTAACAAGGACAGAAAGAGTACCACAGGATATTGCAGTCTTGGTGATTGTGAGACTGCGGCTATATCATGGAGAAGTCAATGACAACAGACTGTGGCACTTTCGTCGTGTGAAGCAGAGTACATGGCTCTTTCCTCAGCTACACAGGAGGGATTCTACTTGCTACAGTTACTCAGTGACCTTGACAACAAGACAAACGTTCAGTGGATCACGATTCATGGTGATAATCAAGGTGCTCTAGCTCTTTGTAAAAATCCAGTTCATCACAAAAAAACAAAAGACATTGATGTGAAATACCATTTCATTAGAAGAGAAGTTGTCAATGGTAGAGTAAAGTTAAAGTATGTTCCGTCACAAGAAAACATTGCTGACATGTTGATGTAACACCTGCTTAGTATAGCTGTGCTAGATTATATGCTAGGTTCTAGAGGAGTAGAATGAATTATAGAGATTTAAAGTTGAACAGCCGGCAGATTTATTACAATTTTACAATAGCACAAGAAATGTGCAAACAATGTGTAGAGCGCTCTTTACAAAATAAAAATAAAAATAAAATAGGCTTAGAGTCTCTGAGGTTCGAACCCTTAAGGTTTGATTTGTGTGAGTTCGGGAGGTCTTTTCCAGGATTGTGATCCGTTTGGGATAAAGTGGTTTTATTTGTTCTTATCTGGGATCCTGTGATTTGAAGTGGTTGGGTCTGTAGAACCACTCTCGCATCCAGAGCAGCTGGCCACACTGCTTCTGGATCCACCAAGAGTTCTCACTGGGTTTAGCTCGCCATCCGTGTCCGAAACCAGCTTCAAGATCAGATCCAGGTCCACGAAAAACCCAGTTGGAGTTTCCAAGAAAACAAACACACTCCACCCGGTTTGATTGAGGGAGAACAAAACACATACAAGGCTCTGAAAAGTACATAAACTTAGTTAAAACTTGTTAAAGGTTCACTTAAACACATTTTGGATCGTTTGACTCACTTGTGTAGCTTGTCAAGTGCTCTCTGTGTCCTGATCTGCAGCATGCTCTGCTGGTGCATGCAGCATGTGCTTATAATGCGTTCGAGGGGACTAGAAAAACTATAGTGCTTTCAGGGAGCGTTGGAAATTAGGGTTTTTTACCAATAAAATTAGTAACCATGTATTTATATGGGTTACACCCTCCCCCCTTGAATAAGCATGAGTCCCGTCATGTACTTAAATGTTTGTTTAAACATCATAGATCTGATGGTTTTCATAGCTACTAAATGACTCTGGGGCTTGGTTAAAGTTATCCAAGAACCTTTGTGCAAAAGATATCAGAGGTTGACCCAATTGAGGGTAATGAAACCATCCTGGGGCTCGCTTTAATCTTTCAGATTTTCTCACATTGGGAGTTTCATTTGTTGTTTCAATTGTCTGTTCTGTTTGTTGGTCAATCACATCACCATTTTGCTCTGTGTCCACAATATTAACGTCTGGTCCTCCTTGTATTTGGTTTTCATCATCTCCTCCTTCCATGACATCTGAATGTGATTCCTCATTGAGTAGTTCGGCCTCATTCTGATTTTCCTGTTCATTGTCCATCTCGTCTGTGTCTGTCTCGACTGAAACTGTTGGGTGCAAGGAGGTATCTTTATTGAGTGAGAGTGGTTCATTTGAAATATCTGAGTTTGTTGTCTGGTTTTGTACATTTGATTGGTCTTGATTATTGTCATAAATCTTAATGAATGTCTCTTTTTCGATTGAAGGTTGTCCTGGCATGGGTTCATACTCCTCCTATGATTCTGACAGATCTGTGTCCTGGGGTTCGAAGGACTTTGTCGAGTTTTGCGTCTACGTGGAGGTTTTGGTCTTGTCTCAACTTCATCCTCAATGTCTGAGAGGTCACCACACGCAAGTAAAAGGTCTCGGTGAAGAGTTCTACTTGGACCATCACCTCTCTCTGGTCGAACCACATACACAGGAACATTTTCCATTTTCTTGACAACACGGTACACCATGTGTTCCCATTTGTCGGCAAGTTTATGTTTATTGCGCAGACGGACATTTTTGACTAAAACTCTATCTCCTGCTTCAAGAGTGGATTCTCTGACTTTCTTATCAAATCTGCTCTTATTGCGCTCTGCAACTTTTTTGGAGTTTTCAAGGGCAATTTGGTAACTTTCTTCGAGTTTAGCCTTTAGACTGCGCACATACTGAGAATGGGATGCAGGTGAGTCCCCTGTAATGGGCAACCCAAAGGCAAGGTCAACTGGTAGCTTAGGCTTACGGCCAAACATCAACTCATAAGGACTAAACCCAGTAACCTCACTCTTTGAACAGTTGTAGGCGTGTGTGAGAGGCTTGACAAAATCACGCCAATGAACCTTTTGGTCATCCTTCAGAGTACCTAACATACTAAGGAGGGTGCGATTGAATCGCTCTACGGGGTTATCCCTCAGGTGATAAGGACTGGTTCTCACTTTTTTTGATGCCAGTAATAGCACACAGTTCCTTAATCAATGTGACTCAAAATCCCTCCCCTGGTCACTATGGAGGCATTCGGGGAACCCGTAGTGAACTAAAAAGTTTTACCAGAGATTTTTAGCCACAGTGGTTGCCTTTTGATCACGAGTGGGCAAGGCCACCGCATATTTCGTGAAATGATCTGTGATGACTAACACGTCCTTGGTACTCTTTCTATCGGGCTCAATCGAAAGAAAGTCCATGCAGACCAATTCCATTGGTCACGTGGTTTTAATGTTAACTAAAGGCACGGCCTTTTCAGGCAAGGACTTCCTTCGAACACAACGACCACAGTTCTTTATTTTGGTCTCAATGTCATGACCCATCTTAGGCCAATAAAATCTTGCCCTCACTAGTTCATGAGTCCTCTCCCACCCCATATGACCCATGTCATCGTGGAGTAAGTTAAGAACAGTGGGTCTAAGTGAGACAGGGAGTACAAGCTGGTAAGTTGTATCTGGGTCACATTGTCGCCTCCTGAACAAAAGGTCATCCCTCATTTCAAGACGTTTCCATTCTCGGAGCATCAGTTTTATTTCAAATGTTTCTCTGTTGTCATGTGGAACATCTGCTCCAGCTTCAAGTAACTGAATGACATGATTGATGCTTGGGTCAGATCTTTGTTGTTCTTTAAGCTCATGAGCAGAAAACGAGGGAACAGTTACTTGACCAGATGTTTCAGCATCACCGTATACATCAGGAATTGCATCAGCATTCATAGCCAAGGACTCAACAGGAATGACATGAGGTGAATCTTTGGTTTTCTGATTGAGAAAATGCTTGTGACATACTGCTGCAATAGTATCAGGACATAAATCACTACATCGAGGAGGGGATCTGAGAAGACATGAGGTGAGTTGTTGTATTCGGTTCTCCTCTTCCAATGTCACATAATCCGCAGCTAGTGTTTGGTGGGGCCTTCGTGATAGGCCATCTGCGTCCTGGTTAGCCTTTCCAGCTCTGTATTTGATTTGGAAGTTGACGGTGGATAGCGCTGCTAACCAGCGATAGCTAGCTGGATCAAGCTTTGCAGTGGTCAGAATGTATGTAAGCGGATTATTATCCGTTACGACTGTGAATTCATTACCATAAAGGTAATCATGAAACTTTTCTACAATGGACCATTTCAGAGCTAGAAATTCTAGCTTATGAGCTGGATACCTGGTTTCGCTTGGTGTCAGCCCCCTACTGGCATAGGCTATGACGCGCATTTTACCACCTTGCTCTTGATAAAGAGCGCCACCTAGGCCTGTAGAGCTGGCGTCGGTATGCAGAACATATTGGAGCTTTGGATCTGCAAAGCCCAATACAGGAGAGGATGTTAATTTCTCCTTAATGCATTCAAAGGCTGACTGACATACAGATGTCCACCTCTCGGCAAAAGCTTCTGGAGGGTTGAAATACTTAGAAGTGTCGGTTCATTTCTGGACTTTTCGATAAGGTGGGTAGCCACATGTAAGGTTGTTTAAGGGCCGAACTATCTTTGAATAATCTTTAACAAATCGGCGATAGTAGCCGGTGAACCCTAAAAACGACTTGAGCTGCTTCAAGTTTTGTGGCACTGGCCAGGTCTTAATGGCTGCTACTTTTTCAGGATCTGTTTCTACGCCATTTCTTGAAACAATATGGCCTAAATATTTAACCGATGTCTGAAAAAAGCGACATTTCTGGGGGGACAACTTTAAGCCATATTCACGAAGACGGTCCAAAACATGTTTTAGCCTCTGTTTGTGTTGCTCTAGGGAGTCTGAGAAAACAATCAAATCGTCTAGGAAGACGAGCACCTCCTTAAGATTAATGTCTCCCATGCACCTCTCCATTAACCTCTGAAAGGTGCTGGGAGCATTTGTGTTCCCTGAGGCATTCGATTGAACTCATAAAACCCTAGGGGGCATCCAAACGCTGTTTTGGCCTTATCTTCCTCCTCCATCTCTATCTGGTAGTAGCCCGACTTTAAGTCCATGACAGAGAACCAGTTTGACCCAGATAGAGCGGAGAAGGTCTCTTCAAGATTTGGTAGCAGCGTAGCGTCTTTAACCATTTGTATGTTAACCTTACGGTAGTCCACACAGAGACATACCTCACCCGTCTTTTTCTTAACTACAACGATGGGGGACGAGAAAGGGGATTCTGATGGTCTTATTACCCCGGCATCGAGAAGCATTTTGAGGTGTTTCCTAACAGCTTCGTAGTCATTTGGGTGAATAGGCCTCGATCTCTGTTTTATGGGTGTTTCGTCTTTAAGCTTGATTTTATGCTTAACTCTAGTGGTATGGCCAAAGTCAAGATCGTGGCATGCGAAGACATCACTGTAAGCACTCAGACTCTGTGTGATGCGACTTTTCCACTCCTCAGACAGAGGTGAATTTTCAAAATCAAAAGTCAACTGGTCCTTCGGTGATGAGGAGTCTGCAGACAAGCGACAACAACCTGCTGAGTTGGTATTGGACAGGTTTTGAGTTTCCAAAACTTGGTCTGCAGCATGCAGTTCAGCAAGGACACAGTTGCCAGGAAGCATAATGTCATGATCGGTTTCATTTCTTATCCAAACAGGGTGTTTGTAAGGACTTTGACTTGGCACTGTGATAAGACAGCAGTCAACAAAGATTCCACCTGGAAGGGCTGAGGACATTGGCTGCTCTACTACTGCCCATTTGCCTGTGAGTGGCGAACTTAAGTGGGCGTAGCTTTCAAGACAGACCTTCTCGTGAGCTGGAATAACATAAGGTGTGTTGCCCCTCAGTGTCATTAGCCCAAGCTTCCCTGTGCTCTTTGTTTCGTATCTGTGCTCGAGGATTTTTAAAATCTGACTATAGCCATAGACAGCTGGTAGAATGGGAGTGTCTCCACAATGTTCCTCATATAAAACATCGAGGGCATTTGTACCACTTAACACTGGCAAGTCTGTGCTGGAGCGCAAATCAGGTACTATTAGAGCTAATGTAGAAATTTGAGGCTCAGACTCAACAAACTCTTTTGGAAAACCAACTGGAACTTCTACATAGCCTAGATAAGGTACCGCCTGACCGTTTGCACCCTCAACATCTAGGTCACTGATCGGCTGGATTGGAAAATCAACCAGGTGTCTCTGGTAAAAGGAGTGTGAAATAGTCGTAACTTGCGACCCTGAATCTAATAGAGAATTGCAGCTAACGCCAGCTATGTTTATATTAGCAGTGCACTTCTTACCTATTAAGCCCTTGGGAAAGCTAGAATGGTGCTTACTCGTTAGTACAACTCTGTTTTGGCTGGGGTTTCTGAGTGGGACTTGTGTCGCTACTAGTTCCAGTTTGTCCCTCAACTGAAACAGGAACTAGTTTAAATCAGTGTTACATTGGTCCTCCCAAGCCTTTTCTTTTGACCTAAGCTCTTTGCGCTTAGCTTCAACATCTTTGGGGTTTGGGTCACTGTCACAAGAGGGGGCTATATGGCCATCCTTGCCAAAGTTAAAGCAGAACCATGGGCGAGGCTTTTTGTTACCTTTGCCAAAGCTTTCACTTTTCGGCTGTGAGTTCTGTGTTTGTGTCTCTTTCCGCTGTTTCTTTGCAACTTTGGGGGACTTTGTCTGAGGTTTCTTTTCAACTGTCTTTTCCATGGATGCTTTTAAGGAAGTTAACTGTTCTTGCAGTTGAGCAATTTGTTTCTGCAGTTTCTTGGTAGACGTTTTACTAGAATTGTCTGCAGCAGCAGCTTGAAACTCAGTGTCTGCATAAACATTTAAAGGGTTGGACTGTACCTTTACTTTTGAAAGTCCTAAGTGCTGCTTCATGCGAGTGGACTTAGCCGCTTGTTTATCCTCCTCTGTTCGCAGCAACAAAAGAAGTTCAGAAAAGGGAGGTGGGCTGGATTTCTTTTGTTCTAGATGGAGGCTGGCAATTAGGTTATCATCCCAGCACCCCCTACAGAACTGTTTTAAAAGCTGTCGATCAAAATCACTGACTGTAACGCCTCCCCCTTTAGCAACTTTGCTTAATGTAGTCTGGAGCCGGTGCAAGTATGTTGAAGGTTTTTCTCCGGCATTTTGGTTTGTGCTCAAAAATTTGCAAACAGCTCATCAGTATCATCTACATTCCCAGATGCAGAAGCGAGCAAGCTCGGAAAGTCTTTGGGGCTGGACAAGGGGCCCAAATGTTTGACAATATTGGCGGCTGGTGGTAAGAGACTTTCAATAATTTTTCTTACTACCTGTCTTTCAGGAACAGAAGAGTCGGCAAGATAAAACTCAACATGACTGCGCCAAGTGTCATAATCTACTTCCGTCTTAGGGCACGGAGATTTTCCAGAGAACGACCTGAACTTGGAAGAGTTCGGAGAAGTTTGGGACGTGTCAGCACTTTTGACAATGTGCTCGACAATTACCCTCTGGACTTCAGGGGTGCTCAAGTGTTCGGGATTTAAAATAGGAGTTGGTCTGCTGTTGATTGGAGAACTGGAAATATCAGAGTTTGAGGTAGTTGTGAGAGTTTCCCTATTTGTTTGTGTCACAACAGAATCACCTGTTAAAGTTTCAGTTACTGGAGTAGCATCAGTGGAAGCTATACTTTCACTTTCAGCAGCAGAGGCCTGAAGTTTGTTAAGTTCACCAAGCAACAATTTCTCATAATCTATTCCGCTTGCTTTAGCAATTTCCTTTAAATCAAAGAGAAAAGACTTGGTCAGATCAGCTGTTAACTTAGCACTATAAAGTGGGGATAAGAGCTGAATTTTGTGAACAACCTTTGGGTCAGATGTTGCTCTTTGACATGGTAGTTCATCCTGAATTGACTCAATAGCAGTGCCATACTCAAACTCAACTACGGCTGTATTTTTAAAGTCAGGGTCAGAACTAGTAAGTTTCACTGTTCGTGTAATAGAACCATACTTTACTAAAAACTTAATAACTTCTTCATCAGTCTCAGTACCAGAAAAACCACAAATTAATACAGCATTTGGTACTTTGATAACTTCACGTTCAATGATATCCATGTTTCTTTTGTGGGAAAAGTTGTACAAAAACTGTCATAAAACTGCCAAACTGTATGTCAAATTATTAATTTAGAGGCAAAATGTAGCCAAAACTCCTCCTGGCTGGCTCGCCACTTTGATGTGACACCTGCTTAGTATAGCTGTGCTAGATTATATGCTCGGTTCTAGAGGAGTAGAATGAATTATAGAGATTTAAAGTTGAACAGCTGGCAGATTTATTACAATTTTACAATAGCACAAGAAATGTGCAAACAATGTGTAGAGCGCTCTTTACAAAATAAAAATAAAATAGGCTTAGAGTCTCTGAGGTTCGAACCCTTAAGGTTTGATTTGTGTGAGTTCGGGAGGTCTTTTCCAGGATTGTGATCCGTTTGGGATAAAGTGGTTTTATTTGTTCTTATCTGGGATCCTGTGATTTGAAGTGGTTGGGTCTGTAGATCCACTCTCGCATCCAGAGCAGCTGGCCACACTGCTTCTGGATCCGCCAAGAGTTCTCACTGGGTTTAGCTCGCCATCCGTGTCCGAAACCAGCTTCAAGATCAGATCCAGGTCCACTAAAAACCCAGTCGGAGTTTCCAAGAAAACAAACATACTCCACCCGGTTTGATTGAGAGAGAACAAAACACATACAAGGCTCTGAAAAGTACATAAACTTAGTTAAAACTTCACTTAAACACATTTTGGATCATTTGACTCACTTGTGTAGCTTGTCAAGTGCTCTCTGTGTCCTGCTCTGCAGCATGCTCTGCTGTCCTTAGCTAGGTGCATGCAGCATGTGCTTATAATGCGTTCGAGGGGACTAGGAAAACTATAGTGCTTTCAGGGAGCGTTGGAAATTAGGGTTTTTTACCAATAAAATTAGTAACCATGTATTTATATGGGTTACATTGACAAAACCGGTAAGCAAAACAAAATTGAAATTGTTTGCAGTCAATCTCATGGGTTAACATAGAACAATACTCATGATGCTGAATTTTGATGTATACTGTGTTATACTTATGCTAAGATTTTTTTTTTTTTTTTTTTTTTTTTTTAAGTATTTTATTGTTCAAGTAGGGGTGTTAAAATTGAACCCCAAAATATTTCGTTTCCATTTTGTACAATGTTTTTCCTGATATCCCTAACATGACGCAATAAAAAGAGGACAGGGGGATGATCCCTTACCTGCCTTCCTCCTCACTCTCCAGCAGAGAGTGTGTAGTGCATTCATAAAACAATATAAATTTATATTATTAAACCTGGCAATGTCTGTGTTAGGTCCTGATATCTTAGAGGCCTCTGATGGCCATTCTGATTGAAATGCCCCACCAGAACCTCCTTCCCGTTCTACACATATCGAGCCTGGGTCGTACAAAGCAAACACCCAGCGGATCCTCTCCAGCAGAGCAGCGTGGCTTCAGTGTCTTTAATGGCTTGACCATTTACGCTCAAAGTTGAACTAGTTTAACACAGGGCCATCCCAGCACTAGGGGAGAGAAAGAGAGAGAGAAAGAGAGAGAGAGAGAGAGGCAGGGAGAACAAATAATTCCAGGTATTCTTGGTGATTATAACGTGAGCTTCGCTGGCCTGGTCTTGTGTTTGATGCGGGCGATGCGTTGGCCA
This sequence comes from Plotosus lineatus, assembly GCA_024760905.1. Classification (NCBI taxonomy): domain Eukaryota; kingdom Metazoa; phylum Chordata; class Actinopteri; order Siluriformes; family Plotosidae; genus Plotosus; species Plotosus lineatus. The sequence continues at coordinate 8,053,591 of CM045744.1, forward strand.
TCTATGGCCACCACCTCCTTGGGGTTGTCCAGTTCCTCCACGGGGAGCGCGTGGAGCTCAACCATCTCCGGATCGATTAAGTTCCGTCAGCGCCTGAGTCAATGAATACCTCTACAGGATGAGAGTGTTGTCCAGAGTGTAGTGTACCTTGAATTCATGGGTGCTTCCCGGGGGTCGTGGAGGAACCTCGCGTCGCTGGCGGGCTCTGCCGCGTGGGGCACTGGGCAAGGTAATCGCCCTTACCAGCGCAGTAGATGCAGAGGCCGTCGTTCAGCCACCGTTGCCTCTCTTCAGCCGTCAGTCGGGTGCGGTTCACCTGCATGGGCTCTGGGTCATCATTTTCCCTCAGGGGAGGAAGTGGCGAGTGCATTCGAGGTGGGGTCCACTTCCGGGATCTATCCCTCTCCCTCAGCCAATTGTCCAATCTCGTGGACAAGGCGATTAATCCCTCCAGCATTGCCGTCTCGTCTCGGGCCGCGAGCTCATCTTTCAGCCGTTTGTCGAGCCCTTGCAGGAAGTGCCCCCCCGAAGCGCGGGGTCGTTTCAGCTGCTCTCGATGGCGAAAATCCGGAATCGGATGGCATATTCTGACACCGACTGTGCGCCTTGCTGGATACGGAGGAGCTGGGAGCTCACCTCCTCCCCTTTCACCGGATGATCAAACACCTTAATTTCTTGCATGAACCATTCGGCCTGGGAGCATAATTCCGGGGTGTGGGTAGCAACTGCCAGTGCCCAGGTTGAGGCTGGCTCCATAAGTAAGCTCATGATGAAAGCGGTTCTTGCTTGATCTGTAGCGTATGTGAGCGGCTGCTTGGTGAAAACTAGAGAGCACTGGCAGAGGAACTGTGTGCAGGAGCCGATCGTGCCCGAATACCTGGCTGGTGTGGGGATGAGTGTTCTCGGTGCTCGGGAAGTAACGCTGGTGCTGCTGCCGAAATGGAGGGTGATGGTTGCGGGGGCAGGGTCGTGACAGCGAGATGAGCGGCGACCGCGTCCATCCTTCCGCTGAGCTGCGCCAAGCTGGTGGTGATGTGCTGGAGGGTGTCCACCATTTGGTGCAGGGTGGAGTCGTGTCATCCCAACAGGGCTCCCTGGTCAGAAGAGGCTTGCCGGAGCTGAGCGGTCTCTGCTGGTCCAAGTTCAGGTCAGAAGATTCTGTCATGCCTGGAGTATATGCGTCGGACCCAAAGCTGCAAGAGACCATGTGAGAACATTCAACGATTTATTAAACGTTTGGAACTGGAAATCGCCAGAAAACGCAGAATGGCGGGAACTGGTCATGCACGAAGCACAGGCCAGGGATCAGAGAGAACGTCGAGGAACAGAGTCACTGGGATCAATCTTCTGACAGTGAAGGGGAGCATGCCGTTCCCTTTTATCGCTGGCTGCCGCTGATTGCCGATTAGGACCAGGTGCACTAGGCTCCGAAACTCCTCTACCAGCTATCGCCACACCCTTCACCCGCACCTGCAATGAACTGAGGAAAGGTTAGTGTCTCCAGCCAGCACAGACCATGACAGGCCTCCTTCCACATGTCTGTGATGAAGAATTGAGGAGACACACCCATGCTGAGCTGCTGTTAGTTTCTCAACAACGTACCGCACATCTTATAAACAATAAAATAACAAATGTGCTTCATCTTCAGAGGCGTTTTCTGAGAAAATCCTCCAGAATCAGGGGGTCACTGGACAGGAACCGACTCAGATTCTCATCAAACTTTTCATAATGATGGACCTCGGGACCGATAAAATAATCTCAACTATCACATCCAGATTCGACTCTGTGCTTCAGTTGCACAACCGAACGCAAACTTTTTCAGCAACAAACATTATTTCTACTATTTTCAATGATGAATCATTTCTACAGATGAAAAAGTAAAAAGGTTCATTTTCCAAATTCCAATAAAACCGAAAATCAACATTAATTCCTTCCATTGTATCTGAAAAGATATTTATCTGAAAATATTAAAAATTTATTCTTCGTGTCGTATTGATGGGAAACTTTTTAAAACTTTGGTACTTTTTAGAAAAAAAATCCTCAAGTAGTCCATAATGACCTGCTTTAGCATCACATGCATTTTCTTTTCTTTTTGTTCTGAGATGGAGTTGTGTTTGTGTTCATGTTCCGTACACAGAGAAAAAAACACTGTGGTTACCGTAGTAACGTTGATTACTAACTGATACACCTGTGAACTTTACCTGAGTTTAAAAAAAAAACTTATAAAAATATATGACGTGTATTTACATTATAATAATTCATGTTTACATATTAATCTGCATGTTATTCTGGATCAAAATCTGGCTTTGAATAGAAACAGTCGCTATGGCAATGCTAACTGCGAAACTCTATAAAACCATATACGCTTTGAATTTTGTCAGTTTTTACCAAAGTTGGTCCCAAACACATGACAGTTTAAAGAGCTACGAGCTGTCGAGCACTTTTTTATGGGTTTTTAATAAAGAAGCTGATTGTAAACATCCTTAAAAACAAAGCGTTCCATCCTTGTGAGTAAAGATTTGCTCCAGATGTTGAAGAAAAATAAAACTGATGAATTAATAATGCTGTACTGAACTCAGAGAATTAGCAACAATGGGAAGGTTCCCTTCATCATCAATAAACATCCAACAACTGGTGATCATCACTATGACAAACATCACAAACCACACCATGTGTGCACCATCACACCCCAACAAAAGATTATTATTTTCAGATTCAAGGTAAAAGGACCAAGATTTTACATTTTTCCACAAAACAACACAAAGCTTCAGTTTTTGAAAATTTTCAGATTTTCATAGGTGTGAGACACAAAGGAAGCGATTGTTCATTCATTTTCTGAAATGATTAACATTATTAGGTTCACAGGGAGGCCAGTGCCCATCTCAGCTGACTCCGACCCAGGGTAGAGTACATCCCGGACGGCTCGCCCAGCCATCGCAGGGCAGAAACACGCTGACGGCTCTGCAGCTGCTCTTGATGAAAGTCAGCAATGGTTCTTTTAAGTGAACCTCCACCATGGACAGTGAGAGACACGGCCTGCCTGTGATAACCCAGTTCGCTGTACCGGGGGGTGGAGGCAGTGACAACCTGGTGAGAGTGGGCCTCAAACCCCCAATTTTTGGATCAGCGATCCAGCGCCTCACCACCAGGCCACCACTGCCCTGTTTGTTTTTTCAGGTTCATTCAATTGTTAATGCTTCAGTCCGACAGTATTTTCCTTTTATTTGAATTTTCCATGTTTTATTTTGCTCTCATGATTATTTCAGTGATGTTTATAATCCTGCAATTCACACTCAGGACATTTAGTTTGTTTCCCGGGTGCAGTTTGCGTGATTAGTTTGAGGGTGTAACAAATCTCAGAGTAATTTCAGACATATTGCAGCGGCATTAAGTTTGGCTTTGTGCTGCAGCTTCTCACATACGAACATCTGAGCCAAAGACTCTGTGACCAATCATCAGTGTGCAGTGAAAGAAACAATCTTCCTCCTCAAGACATTGATGATCAACCTAAACCTTCTGCTTCAGCCTCACTATTACAGAATGGGGTCGTACTGAGGAGCAGGTCATGTGACTCTCACAGAGATGCTCTTACCTCAGTATCTCCAGTTTACAGAGAGGATCCTCCAGTACAGCAGAGACAATTTTCACTCCTGAATCTCCGAGTTTATTCCAGGAGAGATCCAGTTCTCTCAGGTGTGAGGGGTTTGATCTCAGAGCTGAAGTCAGAGCAGCACAACCTTCACCTGAAACACCACAATCCTCCAACCTGCAGAGACACAATGCCACGCCCTTCATCACCAGATTTTTATCTTGGTTGAAGATTTTCTTTAAAGATGATGTGTGTTTAAAATGATTTTATTATTTAGAATCACATGATTTAATATCACCTGATTATTCGAATTAACATCTCATTAACATAATCATACTGAGGATCCATTTAGTTTCTCTCATCTGTTGTGTGTGATATTAAACTATCAGCAGCTGAAGATCAACAGAGAACAACAGCCTGATCATCAACTTTAATCAGACAGAGAGAGAGAGAGAGAGCGAGAGAGAGAGAGGGGCTTATAGTGCACTACACAGGGGGAATAAACCTGGTTCTCCATCACCTGTGTAGTGGACTTATATAAAAATATTCAATTTATATTATTACAGAATCAAAAAATAAAAATCTGAATCCTGGTGAGAAACAAAATCATCAAGTCCCATTCAAGGGTGGAGTAAGAGAACCTTTGGTCTTCAATGGGTGGCCTGGGAATTTCACAGCCTTGAAAATAATTTATTTTTCCAAGAACTTTTGAAGGCGTTCCTGCCCCGGCCGAACCATGAATATTGTGTTTCTCAGAGAGATGATCTTACCTCAGTGCCTCCACTTTACACTCAGGATTCTCCAGTACAGTACAGAGAACCTTCACTCCTGAATCTCCGAGTTCATTACCGGTCAGATCCAGAACTTTCACAGCCAGACGCAGTTTTCTCAGATTGGAGGTTTCTGAGCTGAGCGCTGAGACCAGAAGTGACCAACTTTCCACTCCAATTCTATCACAGCTGATACTGAAGGAAATAGCAACAAGAGAAAATCATCATCAAATCCTGAAAGTTTTTTATAAAGTACCAAAGTATAAACACCAGTTACAGGGATCCCTCACTTTCCATGGTTCATGGGGACCGAGACCCTCCGACCACCAATTTCCCCGAAGTAGGATCCACACCTTCCGACTGACGTATACGTACATGTGTATGTGTATATAATACCAATAAATACATATTCACCACTATAAATGCTTCTAATAATTAAACCTTCAAAAATAATGCAAAAGATGAAAATAAATTATAAATACACCCATACAGATGCGCACGTGACATATATAAGACACAGGAAAAACCCTGCTGATGCAATTAAAATATCTGGGATTGAAAATAAAACGTCTTATTGAGTTCATACAGGATGGGATTTGTTCTGTTCTCGTCCACATCATTTCATCCGAACATTAAATCTCCACAGTGGGGACAAAGAACATATTGCTGAATTAAATTAAACCCGTTTCAGAGGAAATAGTGCACAGAGGATGTACACATGGTGTGTGGTGTAGTATATAAACATCATCGTTCATACGGTTCTAAAACACGACTTCCATCACAAATTCTCCCTGAAACACAAGAGACTGTTCCTGACATTGATCCAACTCACACTGTACAGGACACTATGGAGCTCACGGCGGGTAATAATCACATGTTGAATAATATTTGTGTCCCTGCTCAGTGTAGATTTCTGGCTGAATGATGAGAATTTACTGAAAGACTAACAGAGGCACTTCCCAGATATCTAACAATTAATACAATTATTTTATTCAGGGATTAATACGCCAGGTGCCATAACAGTATATATTATATATCACACAACTGTCCTTTCACATAGAAACTATTATACAAAAGAATTAAATTCAACTTTTCTGTATGATTCTGTGCAGGAGGACGATCCGTGTTTTTTGTACCGAGTTCCTTCCGGAAGAGAACAAACCCAGAAGATGTGACCCATTCCAGTGACCTCACTCCAGTCTTTTATATTATTTAACTTCAAATCAATTAAAAATGTGATTGAATCATGATATTTACATTTTCTTTCCTTCTTGTCTCGTTTGAAGTCGCATTATTTTTCACTTCAGCACGAGACGTCTCATCACTTCAGAAGCGTCTAAACCGGTTAAAAATTACTGAGAATATTGTGCTGCTTCTGGATCGTACAAGAAACATGCGGGAAGAAATTCACGAGCTGCTGTGACAGAAAGTTCATTTTTCACACAAATGCCCTGAAAAGAAACCGTTGAGGACCAGGAGGTAGCAAAGATTAGTAAGGGTGAAGTGAGAAGGGCATTGAAGAGGATGAAGAGTGGAAAGGCAGTTGGTCCTGATAACATACTGGTGGAGGTATGAAAGTGTCTAGGGGAGGTAGCAGTAGACTTTCTGACAAGACTATTCAACAAGGTCTTAAAAAGTGAGCAGATGCCGAAGGAATGGAGGAGAAGTGTGCTGGTGCCCATTTTGAAGAACAAGGGAGACGTGCAGAGTTGTAGCAACTACAGAGGGATAAAGTTGATGAGCCATACGATGAAGTTATGGGAAAGAATAGTGGAAGCTAGACCAAGGGCATAGGTCAACATCTGTGAACAACAGTTTGGTTTCATAACAAAAAAGAGCACCACAGATGCAGTGTTCGCTTTGAGGATGTTAATAGAGAACTACAGAGAAGGTCAGAGGGAGCTGCATTATGCCTTTGTGAATCTAGAGAAAGCATATGACAGGGTGTCGAGAGAAGAACTGTTATTTTATGAGGAAGTCTGGAGTGGCAGAGAATATATATATATATATATATATATATATATATATATATATATATATATATATAAACACTAGTCCTTCTCAAAAAATTAACATATTGTGATGAAGTTCATTATTTTCCGTAATGTACTGATAAACATTAGACTTTCATATATTTGAGATTGATTGCACACCAACTGAAATATTTCAGGCTTTTATTGTTTTAATACTGATGATTTTTGGCATACAGCTCATGAAAACCCAAAATTCCTATCTCAAAAAATTAGCATATCATGAAAAGGTACTCTAAACGAGCTATTAACCTAATCATCTGAATCAACCAATTAACTCGAAACACCTGCAAAAGATTCCTGAGGCTTTTAAAAACTCCCAGCCTGGTTCATTACTCAAAACCGCAATCATGGGTAAGACTGCCGACCTGACTGCTGTCCAGAAGGCCATCGTTGACACCCTCAAGCAAAAGGGTAAGACACAGAAAGAAATCTCTGATCGAATAGGCTGTTCCCAGAGTGCTGTATCAAGGCACCTCAGTGGGACGTCTGTGGGAAGGAAAAGGTGTGGCAGGAAACCCTGAACAACCAGAAGAGGTGACCGGACCCTGAGGAAGATTGTGGAGAAGGGCCGATTCCAGACCTTGGGGGACCTGTGGAAGCAGTGGCTGGTCTACAGGTGCTGCATTCCCCAGGTCAAGCCACTTTTGAACCAGAAACAGCGGCAAAAGCGCCTGACCTGGGCGACAGAGAAGCACCATTGCACTGTTGCTCAGTGGTCCAAAGTACTTTTTTCGGATGAAAGCAAATTTTGCATGTCATTCGGAAATCAAGGTGCCAGAGTCTGGAGGAAGACTGGGGAGAAGAGAAGAGACTCGTACCAGCAGATTCACGGACAGTTTCTACCCACAATGCATCAGGATACGGAACTGCTGAAGTACCAGACAGTTTACACCCTCATTGTACACACTGTACATGCACCCTGACCTCTGAACTCCAGCCACGGAACTTTTACTTTCAGTTTCTCTATTTATCCCACTATATGTGTGTGTGTTTGTGTGTGTGTGTGCTCCTCATCTCTTTACTGTGTGTGTGTGCTCCTCGTCTCTTTACTGTGTGTGTTTGTTAGGGGCGTGCCTCGTCTCTGTACTGTGTGTGTGTGTGTGTGTGTGTGGGTGCTCCTCATCTCTTTACGATGTATGTGTGTGTGTGGGGGGTGCCTCATCTCTGTACTGTGTGTGTGTGTGTGTCTGCTCCAGTCTTATTACCCTGTGTGGGCGTGCCTGCGTCTCTGTACTGTGTGTGTGTGTGTGTGTGTGTGGGGGGCCTGCCTCTGTACTGTGTGTGTGTGTGTGTGTTCCTCATCTCTATACCGTGTGTGTGTGTGTGTTCCTCATCTCTTTACCGTGTGTGTGGGCGCGTCTTCTCTCTGTACCGTGTGTTTGTGAGCGACTCATCTCTGTACCGTGTGTGTGCGCGCGCGCCTTCTCTTTTTACCTGTACATGTATTTATCATTATTATTATGAAATATTTATTGTTTTTACATGTTCATCTTTAATATATTGGGTGAAATATCGGTGTTTGTGCAGGTTATGAGTTTGGGCGGGGTTGGAACGGATTGATCGGTTTCTATTATCTTCGATGGGAAGTTTTGTTTAATTTAATGAACATTTTGACTTAAGCTCCGCCCTCAGAATGGATTAATTACATAAGTCGAGGTAGCGCTGTATATCAGTCTGCTTGGATTTTAAATTGTTTATTCATTTCCTCATGGATTTTACATTTCCATCTTTTATTTTTATCTCAGGATTATTTCTGTATTTCGTATTGATGAGCAGGTCATGTGACTCTCACAGAGATGATCTTACCTCAGTATCTCCAGTTTACAGAGAGGATCCTCCAGTACAGCAGAGACAATCTTCACTCCTGAATCGCCGAGTTCATTCCCGTACAGATCCAGTTCTCTCAGGTGTGAGGGGTTTGATTTCAGAGCTGAAGTCAGAGCAGCACAACCTTCACCTGAAACACCACAATCCACCAACCTGCAGAGACACAATTCCACGCCCTTCATCACCAGATTTTTATCCTGGTGTAAAATTTCCTTTAAAGATGATGTGTGTGCAAAATGATTTATTATTCAGAATCACATGAGGATTTAATATCACCTGATTATTCTAATTAACATCTCATTAACATAATCATACTGTGGATCCATTTAGTTTCTCTCATCTGTTGTGTGTGATATTAATCTATCAGCAGCTGAAGATCAACAGAGAACAACAGCCTGATCAACAACTTTAATCAGAGAGAGAGAGAGAAGCAAAAGGAGAGAGCGAGAAAGAGGGAGAGTGACAGAGCAAGAGAGGGGGAGATAGAGAAAGAGGGAGAAGCAGGGCTTAGTAAACCTGGTTCTCCATCGCCTGTGGAGTGCATTTATAGAACAATATCAATTTATATTTTTACAGAATGCAGCCATGAGGTGGGTGGGGGGCACTAACCAGTGTCTCTCCCCCTCATGCCGGTCCCAAGCCCGGAGAAATGCAGAGGGTTGTGTCAGGAAGGGCATCCGACGTAAAACCAATGCCAAACATTTATGATGCAAATCAGAAGTATTACCCTCATACCGGCTCGGTCGAGGCCGGGGTTAACAACAACCGCCATCAGTGCTGTCAATCAAGAGGGTGCTGATGGAAATTGGATTACTGTTGGTCGAATGAGGAGAGGTGGGAGGCGTGTCCGTAGGCAGAGAGAGAAGAGGAAAGGCATGAGTCTAGGACTGAGAGTGGGAACTTTGAATGTTGGAACTATGCAAAGAAAAGGTAGAGAGCTAGCTGACATGATGCAGAGGAGGAAGGTGGACATAATGTGTGTTCAGGAGACCAGGTGGAAAGGTAGCAAAGCTTAGGAGCAGGGTTTAAGCTATTTTATCACGGTGTGGATGGGAAGAGAAATGGAGTAGGAGTCATCTTGAAGGAGGAGTTTGTCAGGAATGTTCTAGAAGTGAAAAGAGTGTCAGACAGAGTGATGAGTCTCAAGTTAGAAATTGAAGGTGTGATGGTCCATGTTGTTAGTGCTTATGCCCCACAGGCAGGATGTGAGCTAGAAGAGAAGGAGAGATTCTGGAGTGACTTAGATGAAGTGATGCAGGGTACCCCCAGAGGTGAAAGAGTGGTCATTGGTGCAGACTTCAATGGACATGTTGGAGCAGGCAACAGAGGGGACGAGGAAGTGATGGGCAGGTTTGGTATCCAGGACAGGAACGCAGAAGGACAGATGTTGATCGATTTTGCAAAAAGGATGGAAATGGCTGTGGTGAATACTTTCTTCCAGAAGAAACAGGAGCATAGGGTGAGCATAGCGGAGGTAGCAGCACACAGGTAGACTATGTCTTGTGTAGGCGATGTATTTTGAAGGAAGTCAGTGACTGCAAAGTCATAGTGGGTGAGAGTGTTGCCAAACAGCATAGGATGGTGGTTTGCAGGATGACTCTGATGGTGAGAAAGGTGAAAAAGGCAAAGGCAGAGCAGAAGACAAAGTGGTGGAAGCTGAAAAAGGAAGAGTGTCGTGTTGTCTTCAAGGAGGAGTTGAAACAGGCTTTGGGTGGCCAGGAAGTGCTTCCAAATGACTGGACAACCACAGCAAATGTGATCAGGGACACAGGTAAGAGAGTACTTGGTGTGTCCTCTGGAAGGAGAGGAGATAAGGAGATTGGTGGTGGAATGAGGAAGTGCAGGAGTGTGTACAAAGAGGTTAGCTAAGAAGAAGTGGGACATTGAGAGGACTGAAGAGAGTAAACAGGAGTACAGAGAGACACAGCGTAAGGCGAAAGTAGCAGTGGCTAAGGCCAAACAGTATGATGACTTGTATGATAGGTTGGATAATAAAGAGGGAGAAAATGATCTCTACAGGTTGGCAGAGCAGAGAAATAGAGATGGGAAGGACGTGCAGCAAGTTAGATTGATAAAGGACAGAGAGAGAAATGTATTGACTAATGACAGAAGTGTGCTGGGAAGATGGAAAGAGTACTTTGAAGAGCTGATGAATGAGGAAAATGAGAGAGAAAAAAGAGTAGAAGAGGTAACCATTGAGGAGCAGGATGTAGCAAAGATCAGTAAGGGTGAAGTGAGAAGGGCATTGAAGAGGATGAAGAATGGAAAGGCAGTTGGTCCTGATAATATACCTGTGGAGGTATGGAAGTGTCTAGGAGAGGTAGCAGTAGATTTTCTGACAAGAACATTCAACAAGGTCCTAGAGAGTGAGCAGATGCCGGCGGAGTGGAGGAGAAGTGTGCTGGTGCCCATTTTTAAGAACAAGGGAGATGTGCAGAGTTGCGGCAACTACAGAGGGATAAAGTTGATGAGCCATACGATGAAGTTATGGGAAAGAATAGTGGAAGCTAGACGAAGGGCAGAGGTCAGCATTTGTGAACAACAGTTTGGTTTCATGCCAAGAAAGAGCACCACAGATGCAATGTTTGCTTTGAGGATGTTAATAGAGAAGTACAGAGAAGGTCAGAGGGAGCTACATTGTGCCTTTGTGGATCTGGAAAAGCATATGACAGGGTGCCAAGAGAAGAACTGTGGTATTGCATGAGGAAGTCTGGAGTGGCAGAGAAGTATGTTAGGGTGGTGCAGGACATGTATGAGAGATGTAAGACAGCGGTGAGGTGTGCTGTCGGTGTGACCGACGAATTCAAGGTGGAGGTGGGACTGCATCAAGGGTCAGCTCTGAGCCCCTTCTTGTTTGCTATGGTGATGGACAGGCTGACAGACGAGGTGAGATAAGAATCTCCATGGACTATGATGTTTACAGATGACATTGTGATCTGTAGTGAGAGCAGAGAACAAGTGCAGGAAAATCTAGCGGTGGAGGTATGCCCTGAAAAAGGCGAGGAATGAAGGTTAGCCTCAGAAAATCAGAATACATGTGTGTGAATGAGAAGGACCTAGGAGGAACGGTGATGTTACAGGGAGCAGAGATAACGAAGGTGGAGGATTTTAAGTACTTCGGCTCAACAATCCAGAGCAATGGAGAGTGTGGAAAAAAGGTGAAGAAGCGTGTGCAGGCAGGTTGGACTGGTTGGAGAAAAGTGTCCGGTGTGATGTGCGATAGGAGAGTGTCAGCAAGAATGAAGGGAAAAGTGTACAAGACGGTGGTGAGGCCAGCGATGTTGTATGGCTTAGAAACAGTGGTTCTGAGGAAAAGGCAGAAGGCAGAGCTGGAGGTAGCGGAGATGAAAATGTTGAGGTTCTCTCTGGGAGTAATGAGGATGGATAGGATCAGAAATGAGTATATCAGAGGGACCGCCCACGTAAGATGTTTTGGAGACAAAGTCAGAGAGGCTAGATTGAGATGGTTTGGACATGTACAGAGGAGGGATAGTGAGTATATTGGCAGTAGGATGCTGAGGCTGGAACTACCAGGTAGAAGGCCTCGAGGAAGACCAAAGAAGAGATTTATGGATGTGATGAAGGAAGACATGAAGGTCGTTGGAGTCAGAAAATAAGATGCGGAGGAACGGGTGAGGTGGAGGCGCATGATTTGCTGTGGCGACCCCTGAAGGGAGCAGCTGAAAGTAAAAGAAGAAGAAGAAGACAGAATCAAAGAATAAAAATCTGAATCCTGGTGAGAAACAAACCAATAAAATAAAGAACTATTTGAGGGCAGAGTATGAGAACCTTTTGGTCTTCAATGGGTGGCCTGGGAATTCCAGAGTCCTGAAAATAATTTATTTTTCCAAGAACTTTTGAAGGTTTTCCCGCCCCAGACGAACCATGAATATTGTGTGTCTCAGAGAGATGATCTTACCTCAGTGCCTCCACTTTACACTCAGGATTCTCCAGTACAGTACAGAGAACCTTCACTCCTGAATCTCCGAGTTTATTATGGGTCAGATCCAGTACTTTCACAGCCAGACGCAGTTCTCTCAGATTGGAGGTTTCTGAGCTGAGCGCTGAGACCAGAAGTGACCAACTTTCCACTCCAATTTGATCACAGCTGATACTGAAGGAAATAAAATAAACACCATGAAATAATAACAAGAGAAAGTCATCATCAAATCCTGAAAGTTTTTAAGAAAAATACCAAAGTATAAACACCGGTTCTATCATATTCTTAAAGTGACGCTTTAGTAAAAAACAAACATGAGGAAGAGACAGAAAAACCCTGCTGATGGAACTAAAATATCTGCGATTGAAAATAAAATCTCTTATCGAGTTCATACAGGATAGGATTTGTTCTGTTCTCATCCACATCATTTCATCCGACCACTAAATTTCCACAGTGGGGACAAGAGCATAATGCTGAATTAAATTAAACCCGTTTCACAGGAAATAGTGGCCACAGGATGTACACATGGTGTGTGAGCTGGTCTATAAACATCATCGTTACCATGGCAACAGGGACTCGTTCATGCGATTCTAAAACACGATTTCCATCACAAATTCTCCCTGAAACACGAGACTGTTGAGGTTCAGGAGTGAGACAGATCCGGTCCTGTTCCTAACAGTGAGCCGTACATGGCACTGTGGAGCTCACGGCGGGTGATAATCACGTGTGAGAGAATAAAGCGCAGAGTGACATCACTTGGTTCCTTTCCCTCACACTTCCACTGAGGAGCATATGCATGTGGCAATTGTTGAATAATATTTGTGTTCCTGTTCTGTTTAGATTTCTGGCTGAATGATGAAGATTTACTGAAAGACTAACAGAGGCACTTCCCAGATATCTAACAATCAATACAATTATTTTATTCAGGGATTTATACACCAGGTGTCGGAACAGTATATACAGTGGGATGAAAAAGTATCTGAAGCTTTTGGAATTTCTCACATTTCTGCATAAAATCACCATCAAATGTGATCTGATCTTTGTCAAAATTACACAGATGAAAAAACAATGTCTGTTTTTACTAAAACCACCCAAACATTTCTAGGTTTTCATGTTTTAATGAGGATAGCATGCAAACAATGACAGAAGGGGGTGGAATAAGTAACTGAACCATCACATTTAATATTTTGTGCAGCAATAACTTCAACCAGACGCTTCCTGTAGCTGCAGATCAGTCTGGCACATCGATCAGGACTAATCTTGGCCCATTCTTCTTAACAAAACTGCTGTAGTTCAGTCAGATTCCTGGGATGTCTGGCATGAATCGCTGTCTTGAGGTCATGCCACAGCATCTCAATGGGGTTCAAGTCTGGACTTTGACTTGGCCACTCCAGAACGTGTATTTTGTTCTTCTGAAACCATTCTCAATTAGATTTTTTTCTGTATTTTGGATCATTGTCTTGTTGCAGCATCCATCCTATTTTTAACTTCAACTGTGTGGCAGACGGCCTCAGGTTTTCCTGCAAAACATCCTGATAAACTTTTGAATTCATTTTTCCATTAATGATTGCAAGTTGTCCAGGCCCCGAGGCAGCAAAACAGCCCCAAACCATGATGCACCCGCCATCATGCTTCACGGTGGGGATGAGGTGTTGATGTTGGTGAGCCGTTCCATTTTTCCTCCACACATGACATTGTGTGTTCCTCCCAAACAATTCAACTTTGCTTTCATCAGTCCACAAAGTAGTTTGCCAAAACTTCTGTGGAGTGTCCAAGTGCCTTTTTGCGAACATTAAACGAGCAACAATGTTTTTTTAGACAGCAATGGCTTCCTTCTTGAAGTCCTCCCATGGACACCATTCTTGGTCATTGTTTTACATATAGTTGATGTGTGCACAGAGATATTGGACTGTGCCAGTGATTTCTGTCAGTTTTTAGCAGACACTCTTTTTTACCTCTCTGAGTATTCTGCGCTGAACTCTTGGCGTCATCTTTGGTGGACGGTCACTCCTTGGAAGAGAAGCAACAGTGCCAAACTCTCTCCATTTGTACACAACTTCTCTGACTGTCGATTGATGAACATCCAGACTTTTAGAGGTGGTTTTGTATCCTTTCCCAGCTTTATACAAATCAACAATTCTTCATCGCAGGTCTTCAGACAGCTCTTTTGAGCGAGCCATGGTGCACATCAGACAATGCTTCTCATCAAGACAATTCTGACCAGGTGTGTGTTTTATAGTGGGCAGGGCAGCTTTAAGCCACTCAGTGATTGGGCACACACCTGACTTAAATTGTTTGGTAAGAATTGGTTTCAAATGCTCTTTAAATCTCCTTAGGCAGAGGGTTCAGTTACTTTTTCCTCCTCCTTCTGTCATTGTTTGCATGCTATCCTCATTAAAATATGAAAACCTATAAATGTTTGGGTGTTTTTAGTTAAAGCAGACACTGTTTTTTCATCTGTGTGATTTTGACAAAGATCAGATCACATTTGATGGTGATTTTATGCAGAAATGTGAGAAATTCCAAAAGCTTCAGATACTTTTTCATTCCACTGTATTATATATCACACAACTGTCCTTTCACATAAAAACTATTAAACAAAGTAATTAAATTCAACTTTTCTGGATGTTTCTGTGCAGGAGGAAGATCCATGTTTTTTGTTCCGAGTTCCTTCCTGAACAGAACAAACCCAGAAGATGTGACCCATTCCACAGTGACCTCACTCCAGTCTTTTATATTATTTAAAAACGTGATTGAATCATGATATTTAAATTTTCTTCCCTTCTTGTCTCGTTTGAAGTCGCGTTATTTTTCACTTTAGCGCGAGACGTCGTGTCGCTTCAGAAGTGTCTAAACCGGTTAAAAATTCCTGAGAATATTGAGCTGCTTCTGGATCATACAGAGTACATGCGGGAAGAAATTCACTGAGCTGCTGGGACAGAAAGTTTATTTTCCACACAAACGCCCTGAATAGACCTGCGCGGGTCTCTCATCACCAACCATTTCTCTTATTTGTTTGAAAAGCGAACCGCCGCCGATTCAAATCCTTCAGCATTTTATCTAAAGCTCCGCCCACCAGATATATACTAGATCTTCTCAAAAAATTTGCATATTGTGATAAAGTTCATTATTTTCTGTCATGTACTGATAAAAATTAAACTTTCATATATTTTAGATTCATTGCACACCAACTGAAATATTACAGGTCTTTTATTGTTTTAATACTGATGATTTTGGCATACAGCTCATGAAAACCCAAAATTCCTATCTCAAAAAATTAGTATATCATGAAAAGGCACTCTAAACGAGCTATTAACCTAATCATCTGAATCAACCAATTAACTCGAAACACCTGCAAAAGATTCCTGAGGCTTTTAAAACTTCCCAGCCTGGTTCATTACTCAAAACCTCAATCATGGGTAAGACTGCCGACCTGACTGCTGTCCAGAAGGACATCATTGACACCCTCAAGCAAGAGGGTAAGACACAGAAAGAAATCTCTGATCGAATAGGCTGTTCCCAGAGTGCTGTATCAAGGCACCTCAGTGGGACGTCTGTGGGAAGGAAAAAGTGTGGCAGAAAACGCTGCACAACCAGAAGAGGTGACCGGACCCTGAGGAAGATTGTGGAGAAGGGCCGATTCCAGACCTTGGGGGAACTGTGGAAGCAGTCAACTGGGCTACCGGTGCCGTATTCCCCAGGTCAAGCCACTTTTGAACCAGAAACAGCGGCAGAAGCGCCTGACCTGGGCTACAGAGAAGCAGCACTGGACTGTTGCTCAGTGGTCCAAAGTACTTTTTTTGAATGAAAGCAAATTTTGCATGTCATTCAGAAATCAAGGTGCCAGAGTCTGGAGAAAGACTGGGGAGAAGGAAATGCCAAAATGCCTGAAGTCCAGTCTCAACTACCCACAGTCAGTGATAGTCTGGGGTGCCATGTCAGCTGCTGGTGTTGGTTCACTGTGTTTTATCAAGGGCAGGGTCAATGCAGCTAGCTATCAGGAGATTTGAGCACTTCATACTTCCATCTGCTGAAAAGCTTTATGGAGATGAAGATTTCATTTTTCAGCACGACCTGGCACCTGCTCACAGTGCCAAAACCACTGGTAAATGGTTTACTGACCATGGTATTACTGTGCTCAATTGGCCTGCCAACTCTCCTGACCTGAACCCTATCGAGAATCTGTGGGATATTGTGAAGAGAAAGTTGAGAGACACCAGACCCATCACTGTGGATGAGCTTAAGGCTGCTATTGAAGCATCCTGGGCCTCCGTAATACCTCAGCAGTGCCACAGGCTGATTGCCTCCATGCCACGCCACATTGAAGCAGTCATTTCTGCAAAAGGATTCTCGATCAAGTATTGAGTGCATAACTGAACATAATTATTTGAAGGTTGACTTTTTTTGTATTAAAAACACTTTTTTTAATTGGTCGGATGAAATATGCTAATTTTTAGAGATAGGGATTTTTGGTTTTCATGAGCTGTATGCCAAAATCATCAGTATTAAAACAATAAAAGACCTGAAATATTTCAGTTGGGGTGCAATGAATCTAAAATATATGAAAGTTTAATTTTTATCAGTACATTACAGAAAATAATGAACTTTATCACAATATGCTAATTTTTTGAGAAGGACTAGTCCACCAACCTCATCTCACTGGGAGAAGAGGAGCATCACAAACACACACAAACACACACACACACACACACACACACATGCATGCACACACCCCTCCCATGTGAATGTGCTGACGGTATATTTGGTGTGTGTTGTAGGAAACCAGAACAAGAATATATTGACTGATCGAGACTTGAAAGCTTCTATAAGTCGCTCGGGATCAGAACTTATGCTGTAAATGTAAATGTAACTGTGCAGCAAAGATGAGCTTCAGCACCATTGTTCCATTATTCACAAATAATTATTCTGAAACATTACATTTTAATATAAATAATCATCAGTGTTCTGATTAAACTGCTGGAATACTTTTAATACACGAACATGCAAAGTTTCATCAATCAGCATGAACGCCAAACCCCAGCAGCACCGACCCGAACTCTTAACCGGCTGAACTGGGACGCTCCCTAATCACTAATATTAATTCCTGGAACTCCATTGTATCGCTATAACATTATTCTGATCATTCACGAGGTATGAATTAATAAATGTAGAACAGATTCTTTCCCAATTTGTACGATATACTTGTAGCGAATCTTGTTATTTTGGGAACATATCCATCATCTCTGATGTTTAGGATTTCAAGCATGTCTTTAAATATTTTCTGAACATTTTGGCGTGTACCTGCCATGTCGGTCATTTTTGTTTCTGACCTCAGAACCCGTTTGGCAGTGCACGGTATCACACACTGCATTATGGAAGTGAATTATGTACGGGACCATTTCATCATTCTCGCATTTTGAAATACCGCTGACCGGTCGCAGGACTGACCGCCGGGTTGTGTCAATGGTTGAGGCTTGTGTTAGTGTGGATTAAAACCCACCAGCTGGTTCTGGAATAAATCTCACCTGGCAATGTCTGTGGTAGGTCCTGCTGTCTTAGAGTCCTCTGATGGCTGATCTCATTTAGATGCCCCATTACAATCTCCCTCCCATTCTATCCATACCGAACCTCGGCTTACGAAGCAATCTCCCACCAGCACCCGCTTTGTTTACATTTTCGACACCACGCTGTGAACGACACAAATTTATCTTCTTCATTTCGCCAATCCTCTCGTCATTTATTTTATATACATTTGTCTATTTCTTTATTTTTTTCTTTTGAAGGACCGACTTCTAACACCAACAAGTTTAAGATTCAGAGACGCACGCCACGTGAAATTCCAAACAATCAACAGCTTACTCTGAGAATGTTATTCCGAACACTTCCGAACTACGGCGTAACAAACACGACAAACACATCGCGTTACGGAACACTAGCAGTGGATAATGTGGCCTGCGGATCACCTTCTTATTACTGTGATTAAATAAAATGCTGTTTTCCGTGAGGGAAATCTTTTAAATTGGTGGAAATCCCTTTTTCTGTCAGAAAGCTAACACTGTGAGCTCCACAGAGGGAGAGGTCAGATCAGCACAACGCATCACCAGGACTGAACCGCCAGCCATCCGCAGCTCAACACACAGCGCTGTAGGAGGAAGATCCCAGCAAATCTTCTCTGAGCCACCCCGACCACAGACGCTACGGGAGCACTCGGACTCACACTGGCACATTCAGGAACAAATTCTACCAACAGACCATCAGGCTCCCGAACTGCTGAAGTACTGAATATTTTACACTCTCACTAATACACACTGTATGTTCACCGTTACCTCTGCACTATAACTGTTAGTTTTCTGTATTTATCACACGGTACATATCTATATATCAATTAGAACTTCTTTCATTCATTTATTAGAGTCCAGGGGAAGCTGACGTCTATCTCAGGAGATTCTGGACGAGGGCAACCAGGCCATCGCAAAGCAGAAACAGGCAGAGAGCGATTATGCTTTTTTTATTATTTTTGATTTTTTTTTTTTTTTTTTTTTAATGAAAGTCAGCAATGGGTCTTTTACATGCTCTTTTGATGACTGTATCTGGCTCTCAGATAAATCAGGTGGCCTTTCTTAACAGAATAATGAATACATAATTTCACTGTCATTTAAATAAAAATACAAAAAAAATCCATCAAATAAAATAAAAACAGATGAATAAATCTTGTGCATTTAAATAAATTCATCTATTTTCAATGCCACGTCACTGTGGCGCACAGCAGAGAGCCAATACTTTCTGTGCTTGAATGTATGGGCGGGTCCGATACCTTGAAAGTCTAATTTTATTGGATTATAATAACAGCCACAGACTGCGCGTGTTGTTTTTGAGTAAAGAGATAAATTTCCTCGTTTTTGATCGTCTCGTCTGCACGAAGCCAAGCACAGCTGGCAAGCAAACACAAACGGACAGACATGAAAAAACTTCAACCCGCAGACCGGCTGATTGCCAAAACTCAGGACGCGCTTCCTGCAGCATGTGAGTCCTGTCGTATGTCAATATGTCATATGTCATAACTCTACATGCACACGCGAGCAGTCCTTCTCACCTGAAAAACATCAACCTGCGGTCACGTTTAACGGATGGAAGCCTAAACGCCTGCATGAACTGAACCTCACCAAGTATCAACCAGATACAAAGCCATCAGCAAAACCATGCAGCACCAGAAGTCACATTACTTTTCAACTAGTACTAGTTTCTAATAGTACTTTTCTTATTAATAAATAACTTCATTATGACAATGTCGTTTGAAATAAATTCAGAGTCTTATTCGCTCTTTTCGTCAATAAGGTTCCCAAGCCCTGTTTAACATGAACCACACACCATGGACAGTGAGAGACATGGCCAATCTTTGATAACCCAGTTAGCTTCACTAGAGGGGGAGGAATGAAAACTGAATGATTGTGGGTCTTGAACCACTAACCTTTGGATCAGAAAGCCTGAACCCTACTACCGGGCCACCACTGCCCACCACCCTTTACTTTATATTTTTATTTCTCTTATTTATATAGTTGCGCCCCTGTCATCATGATCAGAAGGCAACTGATTATTTTTAGCCTCAACATGTCTGAAATGAAGAATAGAAGAAACACACACTGTGAGCTGCTGTTAGTTTCTCAGTGAGGAAACTAGAAGTTTATTCTTTCTGTTTATCCTCATTGTCCCCGAGAACGCCGGCGCAATAGCGCCTCTAGCGTCTTATTCTTCTTTTACTTCTTCAGGGGTCGCCACAGCAAATCATCCGCCTCCATCTCACCCTATCCTCTGCATCTTCTTTTCTGACTCCAACGACCTTAATGTCTTCCTTCACCACATCCATAAATCTCTTCTTTGGTCTTCCTCGAGGCCTTCTGCCTGGTAGTTCCAACCTCAGCATCCTACTGCCAATATACTCACTATCACTCCTCTGTACATGTCCAAACCATCTCAATCTAGCCTCTCTGACTTTGTCTCCAAAACATCTTACATGGGCTGTCCCTCTGATATACTCATTTCTGATCCTATCCATACTCGTTACTCCCAGAGAGAACCTCAACATTTTCATCTCTGCTAACTCCAGCTCTGCCTCCTGCCTTTTCCTCAGCACCACTGTTTCTAAGCCATAAAACATCGCGGGCCTCAACACCGCCTTGTACACTTTTCTCTTCATTCTTGCTGACACTCTCCTATCGCACATCACACCGGACACTTTTCTCCAACCATTCCAACCTGCCTGCACACGCTTCTTCACCTCTTTTCCACACTCTCCATTGCTCTGGATTGTTGAGCCTAAGTACTTAAAATCCTCCACTTTTGTTATCTCTGCTCCCTGTAACATCACCGTTCCTCCTAGGTCCTTCTCATTCACACACATGTATTCTGATTTTCTGAGGCTAACCTTCATTCCCCTCCTTTCCAGGGCATACCTCCACCTCTCTAGATTTCCCTGCACTTGTTCTCTGCTCTCACTACAGATCACAATGTCATCTGCAAACATCATAGTCCATGGAGATTCTTGTCTCACCTCGTCTGTCAGCCTGTCCATCACCATAGCAAACAAGAAGGGGCTCAGAGCTGACCCTTGATGCAGTCCCACCTCCACCTTGAATTTGTCGGTCACACCGACAGCACACCTCACCATTGTCTTACATCTCTCATATATGTCCTGCACCACTCTAACATACTTCTCTGTCACTCCAGACTTCCTCATGCAATACCACAGTTCTTCTCTTGGCACCCTGTCATATGCTTTTTCCAGATCCACAAAGGCACAATGTAGTTCCTTCTGACCTTCTCTGTACTTCTCTATTAACATCCTCAAAGCAAACACTGCATCTGTGGTGCTCTTTCTTGGCATGAAACCAAACTGTTGTTCACAAATGCTGACCTCTGCCCTTAGTCTAGCTTCCACTATTCTTTCCCATAACTTCATCATGTGGCTTATCAACTTTATCCCTCTGTAGTTGCCGTAACTCTGCATGTCTCCCTTGTTCTTAAAAATGGGCACCAGCACCCTTTTCCTCCACTCCTCCGGCATCTGCTCACTCTCTAGGACCTTGTTGAATGTTCTTTTCAGAAAATCTACTGCTACCTCTCCGAGACACTTCCATACCTCCACAGGTATATCATCAGGACCAACTGCCTTTCCATTCTTCATCCTCTTCAATGCCCTTCTCACATCAGTAAGGGTCATTCATTCATCAGCTCTTCAAAGTACTCTTTCCATCTTCCCAGCACACTTCTGTCATCAGTCAATACATTTCCCTCTCTGTCCTTTATCAATCTAACTTGCTGCACATCCTTCCCATCTCTATTTCTCTGCTGTGCCAACCTGTATAGATCATTTATCATTTTCTCCCTCCTTACTTTCCAACCTATCATACAAGTCATCATACGCCCTCTGTTTGGCCTTTGACACCACTACCTTCGCCTTACGCTGTGTCTCCCTGTACTCCTGTTTACTCTCTTCGGTCCTCTCTATGTCCCACTTCTTCTTAGCTAACCTCTTCTTTTGTACACACTCCTGCACTTCCTCATTCCACCACCAAGTCTCCTTACCTACTTTCCTTCCAGAGGGCACACGAAGCACCCTCCTATCTGTCTCCCTGATCACATTGACTGTGGTTGTCCAGTCATCTGGAAGCACTTCCTGACTACTGAAAGCCTGTTTCAACTACTCCTTGAAGACAACACGACACTCTTCCTTTTTCAGTTTCCACCACTTTGTCTTCTGCTCTGCCTTTGCCTTTTTCACCTTCCTCACCATCAGTGTCATCCTACACACCACCATCCTATGCTGTTTGGCAACACTCTCAGCCGCTACTACTTTGCAGTCACTGACATCCTTCAAATTACATCGCCTACACAAGATGTAGTCTACCTGTGTGCTCCCACCTCCGCTTTTATAAGTCACCCTATGCTCCTCTCTCTTCTGGAAGAAAGTATTCACCACAGCCATTTCCATCCTTTTTGCAAAAATCGATCAACATCTGTCCTTCTGTGGTCCTGTCCTGGATACCAAACCTGCCCATCACTTCCTCGTCCCCTCTGTTGCCTGCACCAACATGTCCATTGAAGTCTGCCCCAATGACCAATCTTTCACCTCTGGGGGTACTCTGCATCACTTCATCTAACTCACTCCAGAATCTCTCCTTCTCTTCTAGCTCACATCCTGCCTGTGGGGCATAAGCACTAACAACGTTGACCATCACGCCTTCAATTTCTAACTTCAGACTCATCACTCTGTCTGACACTCTTTTCACTTCTAGAACATTCCTGACAAACCCCTCCTTCAAGATGACTCCTACTCCATTTCTCTTCCCATCCACACCATGATAAAACAGCTTAAACCCTGCCCCTAAGCTTGTAGCCTTGCTACCTTTCCACCTGGTCTCCTGAATACACAGTATGTCCACCTTCCTCCTCTGCATCATGTCACCCAGCTCTCTAGCTTTTTTGTTCATAGTTCCAACATTCAAAGTTCCTACTCTCAGTCCAAGACTCACGCATTTCCTCTTCTCTGTCTGCCTACGGATACGCCTCCCGCCTCTCCTTCTTCGACGTCTTCGACCAACAGTAGTCCAATTTCCATCAGCACCCTGTTGGTTGACAGCACTGATGGAGGTCGTTGTTAACCCGGGCCTCGACCGATCCGGTATGAATTTCGTTTTGATCATTTGCATGAGAAATGTGGCAGAAGTTTTAGGCCGGATGACCTTCCTGTCGCAACCCTCTGCATTTTTCCGGGCTTGGGAACGGCGTAAGGGGGAGACATTGGTTTGTGCCCCCACCCCCACCCCCTCACGGCTGCATTACATGTATATGTGTATCTAATCTCAATAAATACAGATTCAATAATGGTGTGTATAGAGTATAATATGGTAAGTATACAGTATAATATGGAATGTATAGAGTATAATATGGTGTATATAGAGTATAACATAGTGTATATAAAATATAATATGGTGTATATAGAGTATAATACAGTAGGCCCTTGACTATTCACGATTTTGCACTCACGGTTTGAGTATTCACGGACTGCCAAGCAACTCGTGATTCAAATTCAGCCAATGGCTGTCCTCCTTCCTGCTGATTGGTTGAGATGATGTAACGTCCCTTTTTCCTCATTTGAGCACAAGTTGGCAATGAGCATTTTTTTCGTGTGTTTTAATTACCAGTTAAGTTCTATGATGTCACTCAAACACCTGCTAAGCACCAGAAAAGGGTAATGACGCTGAATGTCTCTTCTGAAGAATTAAGACTTTCTCCGGAAGAAACGACAGTTTGCTCTGAAGTTCCTGAAGACAATGACGTGTTTCTTCCACCTCATTGCCTGAAGAGGAATAATCGTCTGAACTGTTGTAAAGCACTCCACTCTTAAAGTCTTTTTCAATTATTATTCCAGTACATGACCTAAGGTAATGTTTAAAATGTTTGTGTGTTATATTTTATATTGACTGTGGTGTAGCATGTTTCTCATTTTATTTTGTTTATCCAATTTATTACATTTCTTGTTCTTTTAAGTCCTTTTTGTTGTGGTCTGTGTTTTGGGGGACTTTAATTTTGGTGCTGTGCCTCCAACTAACTGTTTCCTCTCCACTTCGGCTGAGGGGCGTGGCTGAGCTGCTTGGTAGCACCCACCTGAATTCACTATTCTCATTTATTCCCAATAAACAAAAGCAAGCTCACCTCTGCTCCAGAGGATTAACTCACATCAACATCACCGCTTCTTTGGTTTGTAATGCTCTCTAACTTTCTCATGCTAAAATTCGCTCTCTAACTTTCTCACTCACTTCGGCTGAGGGGCGCGGCTGAGCTTCTCGGACTTCATGCAGTTCATACCTGAATTCAGTCATCTCGTGCCAAATGCAATACGTTCCACTAGGGGGCATTTTTGAAAACTACAGGGCTGCATGTTTTTCAAAGAGGATGCATTGAAAGGTGTTTTTATATGTATGCTGTATAATGTTTGTATTTTATTATCAATAAATTTCACAGTAAAAAAAAAGTTTTTTCTGAATCATTACTATATTTTACAACATTAATACTGAATTAATGAGTAAGACTGTCTATAGATACATGGTATTTTACTTCCGGCTCCTCATTCAGGCATGTGACGTGATACATGGGGTTTTACTTCAGTACAGAACTCGCGGATTATCTCGATTCGATGGAGGGCCCGGAAACAAACCCCCGTAAATGTCGAGGGCCTACTGTATGGTGACAGGCGAGTCCATGATACACAGTCAATCTTGTTGCCTTCAGTGGAAGTGAAGGTGGCTCTGAATGAAGCATCTGTCATAAAAGTAATAGGACCCTTTTGTGAGACGTTTTGATATCCATACCTTGTGTGGATGCACTTTGCCGTTCAGGCCGCATTATGTGTGACGGAAGAAGAATAATTTAAAAAGTAGAAAGAAGAAAAAGTAAGAGGAAAAAGACGAAAGACAAGAGCAGAACAATGATGAACTGAATACAGAGGGAAAACACCAGAAAATACATTTTCCAAAATAAAAGGTCCAACACTGGCTTCTCAATATTAAACATAATGACTGGACTCTCTGGACCTCTGGAGTCGTCGGTCGGCCCCTTCCCGTCTGGGCTTATTGCTAGCTGGGATTCGACTCGCATTGAGCTGTCTACCATAGCATGTTAGCTCTGCTAATAGTATGTTAGCTCTGCTAATAGCATGTTAGCTCTTCTTAGTTATATAGGCCCGAAGATACTCCAATCTTATAGCTGTAGTAGAGTTGACCGGTTGTAGATGAGCATAGTGCAAAACATGATCAAACAAAACAACAAATAAAACAAATTAAAACGAACAAAGAAACAATTTGACTCTGAGACTCCGCGACGTCGCCCTCTGGGCAACGACATCCTAGAGACCTGACTCCAACTTCAAAGTAAAAGGACATGAAGAGTACTGTAATAAAGTTTTTCCTTTTGGTATCATTTGTTAAACATGCTACAGAACATAAAATTTCACACATAAACATGAACTTAGGTACTGTACTGAAATAACAATTGAAAAAGGTTTTACAACAAGAGTTCAGAGAAAACCATCATTTCTCAGGAGAAAGTCTTATTTCTTCAGAAGAGACATTCAGCGTTTTCTATCACTTAGCCAGAGAAGACACAGCATTTGAGTGGTAGAGAGCTTAACTGGTAATTAAAACACACAAAAAAAGAGGTTCTTTGACAACTTGTGCACGAATGAGTTGTGCACGAATGCACTTGTGCACCGCAGGGCACCGTCCTCTCACCCTTCCTTTTCAACATCTATACCTCGGACTTCATATATAACACAAACAGCTGCCACCTTCAGAAGTTCTCGGACGACTCCGCCATCGTGGGCCGTGTGTCAGAGGGGAACGAGCAGGAGTACCGGTCGGTCATCGTTGACTTCGTGGACTGGTGTGAGCGCAACCACCTGTGCTTGAACACTAGGAAGACGAAGGAGATGGTGGTCGACTTCAGGAGAAGCACTCGAACACACACACACACACACACACACTTACTAGTGAACATCCAGGGACAGGACATTGAGACAGTGGACAGTTTCAAGTACCTGGGTGTTCACCTTAACAATAAACTGGACTGGTCCCACAACACCAACGCCCTGTACAAGAAGGGCCAGAGTCGCCTCCACCTTCTGAGGAGACTCAGGTCCTTCGGCGTATGTAGACCTCTGCTCAGGACTTTTTATGACTCTGTGGTAGCCTCTGCAATCCTCTACGCTGCCACCTGCTGGGCCCCGGGCAGCACAGAGCGGGACAGAAAGAGACTGAACAAGCTGGTCAGGAGGGCCAGCTCTGTCCTAGGCTGCCCACTGGACTCTGTGGAGGAGGTGAGTGAGAGGAGGATGGTAGCAAAGCTCACATCCATCCTGTTCAACAGCTCTCACCCACTGCACCAGACTGTAGAGGAGCTGAGCAGCTCCTTCAGTGGACGACTGAGGCATCCTCAGTGCAGGAAAGAGCGCTACCGCAGGTCGTTCATTCCCACCGCTGTCAGACTGTACAACGCCACTTTGTAACTGTCTGTGAAAATACCGGTTATGTGCAATAAAAACCCAGTGCACTTTAATCAACCACATCTACCCCACTGACTGTGAACCATATCAACCCATCTACTCTGCCCTCAGATACATCACACTTTAATATAGTCCAGTCTATAAAGTTGCTCCATTCTTTTCTTTTATTGTTTATTAATTTATATTATTTATGTATCTATTTATTCACTTATATAATATATATGTACGTGTGTATGTTTGTACTTGTATCTATATTTGCACCCCCTACTGATAGTACCTCAAGAGCCTGTAACAGTGAATTTCTCCATTGTGAGATTAATAAAGCTGTATCTTATCTTATCTTATTTTATGAGGAAAAGGGGTGGGAAATCAGCTCAACCAATCAGGAGAAAGGAGGACAGCCATTGGCTGAATTTGAATCACGTGCCAGTTGCTCAGCAGTCAGCGAATACTCAAACCGTGAATGCAAAACCGCGAATAGTCAAGGGCATACTGCACATATATATATATATATATATATATATATATATATATATATATATATATATATATATATATATATTTATATATATTTATAAAATGCAGCCGTGAGGGGGGGGGGGGGCACAAACCAGTGTCTCTCCCTCACTATGGCAGGAAAAGGTAGAGAGCTGGCTGACATGATACAGAGGAGGAAGGTGGACATACTGTGTGTTCAGGAGACCAGGTGGAAAGGTAACAAGGCTAGAAGCATAGGAGCAGGGTTTAAGCTGTTTTTTCATAGTGTGGATGGGAAGAGAAATGGAGTCGGGGTCATCTTGAAGGAGGAGTTTGTCAGGAATGTTCTAGAAGTGAAAAGAGTGTCAGACAGAGTGATGAGTCTCAAGTTAGAAATTGAAGGTGTGATGTTCAATGTTGTTAGTGCTCATGCCCCACAGACAGGATGTGAGCTAGATGAGAAGGAGAGATTCTGGAGTGAGTTAGATGAAGTGATGCAGAGTACCCCCAGAGGTGAAAGAGTGGTCATTGGGGCAGACTTCAATGGACATGTTGGTGCAGGAAACAGAGGGGACGAGGAAGTGATGGGTAGGTTTGGTATCCGGGACAGGAACGCAGAAGTGACTGCAAAGTAGTAGCGGGTGAGGGTGTTGCCAAACAGCATAGGATGGTGGTGTGCAGGATGATGCTGATGGTGAGAAAGGTGAAGAACGCAAAGGCAGAGCAGAAGACAAAGTGGTGGAAGCTGAAAAAGGAAGAGTGTCATGTTGTCTTCAAGGAGGAGTTGAAACAGGCTTTGGGTGGTCAGGAAGTGCTTCCGGATGACTGGACAACTACAGCTAAGGTGATCAGGGAGACAGGTAGGAGAATACTTGGTGTGTCATCTGGAAGGAAAGTAGATAAGGAGACTTGGTGGTGGAATGAGGACGTGCAGGAGTGTGTACAAAGGAAGAGGTTAGCTAAGAAGAAGTGGGACATTGAGAAAACCGAAGAGAGTAAACAGGAGTACAGGGAGACACAGTGTAAGGCAAAGGTAGCAGTGTGAAAAGCCAAACAGAGGGCGTATGATGACTTGTATGCTCGGTTGGAAAGTAAGGAGGGAGAAAATGATTTATACAGGTTGGCACTGAGTTGTGGCAACTACAGAGGAATAAAGTTGATGAGCCATACAATGAAGTTATGGGGAAAAATAGTGGAAGCTAGACTAAGGGCAGAGGTCAGCGTTTGTGAACAACAGTTTGGTTTCATGCCAAGAAACAGCACCACAGATGCAGTGTTTGCCTTGAGGATGTTAATGGAGAAGTACAGAGAAGGTTAGACAGAGCTGCATTGTGCCTTTGTGGATCTGGAGAAAGCACATGACAGTGTGCCGAGAGAAGAACTGTGGTATTGCATGAGGAAGTCTGGAGTGACAGAGAAGTATGTTAGAGTGGTGCAGGACATGTATGAGAGATGCCAGACAGTGGTGAGGTGTGCTGTCGGTGTGACAGAACAGTTCAAGGTGGAGGTGGGACTGCATCAAGGGTCAGCTCTGAGCCCCTTCTTGTTTGCTATGGTGATGGACAGGCTGACAGACAAGGTGAGACAAGATTCCCCATGGACTATGATGTTTGCAGATGACATTGTGATCTGTAATGAGAGCAGAGAACAAGTGCAGGAAAATCTAGAGAGGTGGAGGTATACCCTGGAAAGGAGGGGAATGAAGATTAGCCTCAGTAAGACAGAATACATGTGCATGAATGACAAGGACCCAAGAGGAACGGTGAGGTTACAGGGAGCAGAGATAAGAAAGGTGGAGGATTTTAAGTACTTAGGCTCAACAATCCAGAGCAATGGAGAGTGTGGAGAAGAGGTCAAGAAGCGTGTGCAGGCAGGTTGGAATGGTTGGAGAAAAGTGTCCGGTGTGATGTGTGATAGGAGAGTATCGGCAAAAATGCGATAAGTGTACAAGACGGTGTTGAGGCCAACGATGTTGTATGGTTTAGAAACAGTGGCCCTGGGGAAAAGACAGAAGGCTGAGCTGGAGGTAGCAGAGATGAAAATGTTGAGGTTCTCTTTGGGAGTAACGAGGATGGATAGGATTAGGAATGAGCACATCAGAGGGACAGCACATATAAGATGTTTTGGAGACAAAGTCAGAGAGGCTAGATTGAGATGGCTTGGACATGTACAGAGGAGGGATAGTGAGTATATTGGTAATAGAATGCTGAGGCTGGAACTACCAGGCAGAAGGCCTAGAGGAAGACCAAAGAAACGATTCATGGATGTGGTGACGGAGGATATGAAGGTCGTTGTTGTAAGAGAAGAAGATGCAAAGGATAGGGTGAGATGGAGGCAGATGATTCGCTGTGGCGACCCCTGAAGGGAAAAGCCGAAAGGAAAAGAAGAAGAAGATATATATAGAAAAAAACTAGTCCTTCTCAAAAAATTAGCATATTGTGATAAAGTTCATTATTTTCTGGAATGTACTGATAAAAATTAAACTTTCATATATTTTAGCTTCATTGCACCCCAACTGAAATATTTCAGGTCTTTTATTGTTTTAATACTGATGATTTTGGCATACAGCTCATGAAAACCCAAAATTCCTATCTCACAAAATTAGCACATCATGAAAAGGTACTCTAAACGAGCTATTAACCTAATCATCTGAATCAACCATTTAACTCTAAACATTTGCAAAAGATTCCTGAGACTTTTAAAAACTCCCAGTCTGGTTCACTACTCAAAACCACAATCATGAGTAAGACCGCCGACCTGACTGCTGTCCAGAAGGCCATCGTTGACACCCTCAAGCAAGAGGGTAAGACACAGAAAGAAATCTCTGAGCGAATAGGCTGTTCCCAGAGTGCTATATCAAGGTACCTCCGTGGGACGTCTGTGGGTAGGAAAAAGTGTGGCAGAAAACGCTGCACAACTAGAAGAGGTGACCGGAGCCTGAGGAAGATTGTGGATAAGGGCCGATTCCAGACTTTGGTGGACCTGTGGAAGCAGTGGCCTGGGCTACAGGTGCCGCATTCCCCAGGTCAAGCCACTTTTGAACCAGAAACAGTGGCAAAAATGCCTGACCTGGGCTACAGAGAAGCAGCACTGGACTGTTGCTCAGTGGTCAAAAGTACTTTTTTTTGATGAAAGCAAATTTTGCATGTCATTCGGAAATCAAGGTTCCAGTGTCTGGAGGGAGACTGGGGAGAAGGAAATGCCAAAATGCCTGAAGTCCAGTCTCAACTACCCACAGTCAGTGATGGTCTGGTGTGCCATGTCAGCTGCTGGTGTTTGTCTACTGTGTTTTATCAAGGACAGGGTCAATGCAGCTAGCTATCAGGAGATTTTGGAGCACTTCATGCTTCCATCTGCTGAAAAGCTTTATGGAGATGAAGATTTCATTTTTCAGCACGACCTGGCACCTGCTCACAGTGCCAAAACCACTGGTAAATGGTTTTCTGACTATGGTATTACTGTGCTCAATTGGCCTGCCAACTCTCCTGACCTGAACCTCATAGAGAATCTGTGGGATATTGTGAAGAGAAAGTTGAGAGACACCAGACCCAACACTGTGGATGAGCTTAAGGCTGCTATCGAAGCATCCTGGGCCTCCATAACACCTCAGCAGTGCCACAGGCTGATTGCCTCCATGCCACGCCGCATTGAAGCAGTCATTTCTGCAAAAGGATTCCTGACCAAGTATTGAGTGCGACTTTTTTGTATTAAAAACACTTTTTCTTATTGGTCGGATGAAATATGCTAATTTTTTGAGATAGGGATTTTGGGTTTTCATGAACTGTATGCCAAAATCATCAGTATTAAAACAATTAAAGACCTGAAATATTTCAGTTGGTGTGCAATGAATCTAAAGTACATTATAGTCTAATGTTTATCAGTACAATATAATAATAATGAACTTTATCACAATATGCTAATTTTTTGAGAAGGACTAGTATATGCCCACAGGTGCAGGGCACATGTCGCAGGTGAAACACTTACAGTGACACTGACAGCTCAGGAAAGAAACTTTAGAACTTTACAATACAGTAAAAATATGCAATATCATTTATCATCTAAATCACAGTAATATGACCGTTATGATGGAGAGAAATGGAATGTAATTTACTGGAATCTAGATCGATTCGAAGTGTATTGAGCCTGAGGCGGAGTCCGCGAGGTGTGTGATGTCATTTTTCCAGAGTCGACAGAAATATTATTGCCGCGTTTAGTAAAAAAAAAAAACTTGCCTGGTTAATCTACCTTATTGGAGATCGGTTTCTCTTCTGCTCATTTTAAAATAGATGTTTATAAGAAAATCTAGGTGCAGCAGGTAATTCGCAACATGAAACAGGGTTTTGTTTTTAGCGGGAATTTCTGTTTCCTGTATAAAAACAAATTCTATTGGCTGAAGGTCTGCGTGACATCCGCACTGCCCAATCACGGCATGGCTCTTAAATACAAATACAGCAAATATTTAAATATTCAAAAAAAAGAATCACTTGTTAAAAAAAAAAATCAACAACAACAACAAAAAAAAACACTTTAATAAATGATCTCCCAAGGCAAAATAAGTGTGTACACGCTACATGATTAATAAAAGAAGTGAGTACGGAGTATACCCACGTTTACGGCCGACTACAGCCCTGAAGAGAACCGGGAGTGTGTTTCTCTCTCTCACACAGAAATCAGACGCCACGACACCACATCAGCACATTTACAGGAGCAGCGCCATCTCTCTGCACCACAAGCTCTCACATACAATTTATTATAACACCATAAACTCCTGTACATCACAGGCATGTGATATGACCATCACCAAAATATCTGAAAAATCAGCCAGGGGTCTGGAGGCGCAGGCCCTGAAACTCTGGTGAGGGGACAAGAGGCGAAGCCCCCAAAGCTCATAGGTTTTAAGCATTTCAGAAGAGGAAAAAGGCTATTTCATGACACTGAAAAAGCTCCAGAAAGTTTAATTTGTAATCTCCATATACATACTGTACCTCAACTTGTGGGTTTATCTTTGGGATTCTAACACTAATCAAAGTGTCACAGTCACAAATCAAATATTCACTCTTATAGATATGTCCTGCCTCACAACACTATTATCAACAGTCATTGTCTTTAAACACAATCTGGAAACAAACTATACATACGACATGCTATACATGACAGAGGTTTTTTGAATTAATGTTTCTTTGTCTTTAGTGTTTAGCATGGCACTTTCTTGTTTCATTTTGTGCAGCCTGAACTGTCCTTCTGGAGGCCATTTAAAAAGTTTGTTGTCCTTCTGGATGCTGAGACGTTTCGGTCTAGTCTCAGATTCATAGCTTTACATTTCCGATATTAATGAGCTAATTACACGAGCACACACTCCCGTTGCTGTTTAGAAACACTGAATAACAATGCCTATTTACATCAGTTAATTACGATAAACTGGGGAGTTAATGCGGCAATAATTTATTTATTCTAACAGCAGTTTCAGTGACCACAGAGTCGGCTCATTTGATTCAGTTCATGTAGTAAACATGTGAACGTCCTACACGTAAAACATGCATGCATTCACAATAATTTGAAAAATATAGTCGGAAACTAGACAACGAAATTCTCAAACATACCTCAAAATTAACTACTCGATCGGCAACAGAAACTGGTTATTTCACTGGCTCTTTTATTTGCATGGAAGTTTCTGGTCGAACGGCAAACAAAGGGTTAAGTCCGTAGGGTTCTGGAATCTTCGCTTGAACACCAAATGTTCCGGCAATTGAATGCTACGGTTCCCTTTTCCATCCATTCCCACCTAAACTTGTTTTTCACAACTTTGTCTTGATTCGAGCAGAATCTTTTCTCTGGATCATCGACATCCTTTCGATAGCTGAAGAGATCGGAAGTGGCGCGAATGGCTACATACATGTTTCAACATCAGCGATTGGGGCAGTGGTGGCCTAGTGGTATAAGGCGCCGGATCGCTGATCCAAAGGTTGGGGGTTCGGGTCCCACTCTCCACAAGGTAGTCACTCCCCCCCCAGTGCAGCTAACTGGGTTATCAAAGGCCGGCCATGTCTCTCACTGTCTATGGTGTGAGGCATGTAAAAGGACCATTGCTGACTTTCGTAAAAAGAGTAGGCTGCAAAGCCGTCAGTGTGTTTCTGCCCTGCAATGGCCTGGCGAGCTGTCCAGGGTGTACTCTGCCC
The DNA here is from genome assembly GCA_024760905.1 of Plotosus lineatus. Lineage (NCBI taxonomy): Eukaryota > Metazoa > Chordata > Actinopteri > Siluriformes > Plotosidae > Plotosus > Plotosus lineatus. The sequence goes on from CM045744.1 coordinate 8,086,459, forward strand.
TCGCCCTGAGTTGGCTGGGATGGGCACCAGCCTCCCCGTGACCCTAATTAGGATGAAGCAGTTACAGAAAATGAACTGAACAGTCAATCAGCAGTAAAGTTTCAAGAGAGGTCATTTTATGCAAAAATATAGAATAAAAGCGGAAAAGGTTATTTTGACATATTCGGCGTGAAAAAAAAATCAATTTTTTTTTTTTTTTTAAATGGGCAAATGAAAAAATCAGAATTCCGTGAATTCGCGGAAAAATCACATGCCTGTGTCATCATGTCATCACACACACGTGAAATGAGCAGCTACACACATTACACTCTGATCTCTCTTCAGGTTTCTACAATCAACACTGCACATCCAGTGCATTTTATTACCGGGAATAAACAACTCGACACCTGGACACACCCACTTCAGAACACACCGATACTCGTCGTACTCTGCACTGAGTTCTAGGTGGAATTTCACAGAGACACTAAAACAGCTGTTGTGTATTGTTCTCTGTGCTCGTACAGTTGCACATCTGTCTCCTCATCACCTCCGATTTTACACACACCGGTTCAGTTGTTTGTTGTGAACCTTAATACAGGTGGAGTGTTCACAATACAGGTCCATCCAAACTAAAGAGAAAGTCCGATCAGTCCAAACCCAACAAGACAGGTGTGAAAGTTTCCTTATTGTCTCTCGCGTGCCCCTCAGAGGACACATAACGTTTGGGTGTAAAAAGTGAAACAATCTTCAGTAAAAGTACCAGAAGTTTATTTAAAGATGATTCAAGTAACTAATAATAAACTTTCATCCCAACAGTACAGTTCAGTGTCCCATTAAAATAATCAACCTCACAGTAAAACATTTATAAATAAAATACTCACACAGCTTTTCTGGAGGCTTTGACCACCGGCATCAGCTTCAGAAAACATTCCTCTGACGGGTCAAATTTCTCCAAATCAAACTCATCTAGTTCCTGTTCTGAGTTCAGCAACACAAACACCAGAGCGGACCACTGAGCAGGAGAGAGTCTGGTTCCCCTGAGACGACCATCACCTCCTCTGTTCAGGTAAGTTTGGACTTCCTGTACTAGAGAATCATCATTCAGTTCATTCAGACAGTGGAACAGATTGATGGATTTTTCTGGAGATGGATTCTCTCTGATCTTCCCCTTGATGTACTTCACTGTTTCCTGTTGGCTGTGAGATCTACTTCCTGTCTGTGTTATTATGGTTTGTAAGAGTGTCTGATTGGAGTCCAGTGAGAGACCCAGGAGGAAGCGGAGGAACAGGTCCAGGTGTCCATTCTCACTCTGTAAGGCCTTGTTCACTGCACTCTTCAGAAAATCACACATGCGTGGACTCGTGAAGAAATTGAAAATTCCAGTGTTTTGCTTAACGAGTACATTTTGTTTTTTAAAAAAAAAACAGAGAAACACATATAAAGCAGCAAGAAACTCCTGAACACTCAGATGTACAAAGCTGAACACCTTCTCCAGGTGAAGCCCAAACTCCTCTCTGAAAATTTGGGTGCACACTCCTGAGTACACGGACACTTCTCTCTCATCAATGCCACACTCTCTCAGGTCTTCCTCATAGAAGATCAGGTTTCCTTTCTCCAGCTGCTGGAAAGCCAGTTTTCCCAGTGCCAGGATGCTCTCTCTGGTCTTCCCGGGATCAGGGTCATGTTTCTGATGGTACTTTTGGTCCTTGTGTTTGATCTGAAAGATCAGGAAGTGTGTGAACATTTGAGTCAGAGTCTTGGGGATCGTTCCACTCTCTGCTCCGCCCAACATTCTCTCAAGAACAGTGGCTGAAATCCAGCAGAAGACGGGGATGTGGCACATGATGTGGAGGCTTCTTGAGGACTTCATGTGTGAGATGATTTTGTTGGCAAGGCTCTGATCACCGATCCTCTTCCTGAAGTATTCCTCTTTCTGAGGATCATTGAAGCCTCGTACCTCTGTTACCTGGTCTACACACTCAGGAGGGATCTGATTGACTGCTCCTGGTCGAGAGGTGATCCAGAGGAGAGCAGAAGGAAACAGATTCCCCTTGATGATGTTTGTTAGCAACACATCCACTGAGGCGGATTCTGTCTCATCAGACAAACTCTTGTTCTTCTGGAAATTTAGAGGAAGTCGACATTCATCCAGACCATCAAAGATCAAAACCACTTTGTAGAGGTCACGGTGTATTAGTTCTAGTTTTCTCATTTCTGGGAAAAAGTGATGAAGAAGGTTCATCAGACTGAGATGTTTGTCCTTCATCAGATTCAGCTCTCTGAAGGGAAGTGGAAACATGAAGGTGATGTCCTCATTCGCTTTTCCTTCAGTCCAGTCCAGAATGAACTTCTGCACAGAGACGGTTTTTCCAATTCCAGCGACTCCTTTAGTCAGCACACTTCTGATGGACGTGTCTTTAAAGAGATCGTTACATTTGATACGTGTCTCTGGTGTCACTGGTCCCCTGGACGCCGTCTCAATCTGTCTTACCTCATGTTCATTATTGACGTCTCCACTCCAACCCTTTGTGATGTAGAGCTCTGTGTAGATCTTATTCAGAAGTGCTGAGCTTCCATGCTGTGAGACTCCTTCATGAATTCTTTGAAACTTCTCTCTCAGGTTGGATTTTAACTTTAACTGACACACAGAGGCCACAGACTCTAATAAACAAAGTAATAACATGTTTTAATGTAAAATCACTCAACACAAGACCAAATGTACAATTCTTTCCAATGCTGCTGTTCATTCCTGATTCACGGAGTAATCGAAGGAACAGGACCATCGTACAGAGGAACCACAAGCTGGAGCACCAGCAGAACAGAAAAGCCCCAGATGTACATGATACTAAAATCAAAGTTCAAACTGAAAGTGTTTGGATCTGAAACAATTTCCTGTCTGAAGTGAACCTGCTGGAATAAAGTCAGGACTCAGAGCTCTTACTGTAGCGCAGTGTGTTAGCGAGATCTGTGTGCTTCATGTTCTTCAGGACGTGCAGTGTGATCTTCAGGGCTCCGTCTCTCACACTGTGCACATCCTCCTCATCCTCCACCTCCCTCTCAGTGCATGCTGGGTAATCCGGACTCAGGAGCTTCCTGAACCTCTTCAGCTCGTTCTTTATCAGAGTGATGACTTTGTGTTCGAGCTCCTGGTGAGAAACACACAGGACCAGATCTAAATATTATAATCTTACACAGTGAGAGACGAGTTTATTTTAGGAAAAGAACAAAAGTATCTTTCTATTACCACAGTTACAACTCCAATTCTGTCTGAGTACCCATAATGCACCTGCACATCACTAAATCTGGACATGATTATTATCTTTAAATAAATCCCGCAACCTCCTCACACACACACACACACACACACACACACACACACACACACACACACACACACACACACACACACACACACCTTGAATATGGAGTCCAAGTGCTTGGTGCTGATGTTTGATTTCTTCTTATGTGTTCTGTGAATAAATAAAAGCATCATGTAATATGGACGATATGTTTTCACATCTGCACAACACACACTAATAAATACAGAGACTGATATTTAACACCGTCCTCTCAACACAATCCACTAATTTCAGGATTTCCTCACTGATCCTATCAGACTGTTCCAGGTGGAGATGATTCTGTGGATCACCACAGACTCACCAGTTCAGGGACTGCAGACTGAACTGAACTCTTAAAGCGGTTTCCTGACCGCCGATCCAAGAGATGCAGATCTGCACAGTTTAGTGTTTTACTGCTTCAACACCTGATAAACATCATGAAGGGCTTCATCATCACACCAGAGAGTTTGATCAGGTGGATCACTGCTGAAAAACACCTCACTACACTCACCTCACATCATCACAACTGGATCTGAAATTAATTGGAATCTCCATGGACTCATCACTCTTCATGGAGACACAGCTGGGTTCTGGTGGTTCTGATCTCTTTCCCTCCATCATTCTAGAATCCAACAGAAATATCAGTAATAATGAACACTCTGCTGTCTCAGTGCTGTTAAACAATGTGTTCATCATTAAACACCAATAATTCCATCGTTAAGGTGGGGGGGCACTAACCAGTGTCTCTCCCCCTCATGCCGGTCCCAAGCCCGGAGAAATGCAGAGGGTTGTGTCAGGAAGGGCATCCGACGTAAAACAAATGCCAAATATTTTATGATGCAAATCAAAAGTATTACCTCCATACCGGATCGGTCGAGGCCCGGGTTAACAACGACCGCCATCAGTGCTGTCAATCAACAGGGTGCTGATGGAAATTGGACTACTGTTGGTCGAAGACGTCGAAGAAGGAGAGGTGGGAGGCGTGTCCGTAGGCAGAGAGAGAAGAGGAAAGGCATGAGTCTAGGACTGAGAGTGGGGACTTTGAATGTTGGAACCATGCACAGAAAAGGTAGAGAGCTGGTTGACATGATGCAGAGGAGGAAGGTGGACATACTGTGTGTTCAGGAGACCAGGTGGAAAGGTAGCAAAGCTAAAAGCTTAGGAGCAGGGTTTAAGCTATTTTATCACGGTGTGGATGGGAAGAGAAATGGAGTCAGAGTCATCTTGAAGGAGGAGTTTGTCAGGAATGTTCTAAAAGTGAAAAGAGTGTCAGACAGAGTGATGAGTCTCAAGTTAGAAATTGAAGGTGTAATGCTCAATGTTGTTAGTGCTTATGCCCCACAGGCAGGATGTGAGCTAGAAGAGAAGGAGAGATTCTGGAGTGACTTAGATGAAGTGATGCAGAGTACCACCAGAGGTGAAAGAGTGGTCATTGGTGCAGACTTCAATGGACATGTTGGTGCAGGCAACAGAGGGGACGAGGAAGTGATGGGCAGGTTTGGTATCCAGGACAGGAACGCAGAAGGACAGATGTTGATAGATTTTGCAAATAGGATGGAAATGGCTGTGGTGAATACTTTCTTTGAGAAGAAACAGGAGCATAGGGTGACTTATAAAAGCGGAGGTAGGAGCACACAGGTAGACTACATCTTGTGTAGGCGATGTAATTTGAAGGAAGTCAGTGACTGCAAAGTAGTAGTGGGTGAGAGTGTTGCCAAACAGCATAGGATGGTGGTGTGCAGGATGACTGTGATGGTGAGAAAGGTGAAAAAGGCAAAGGAAGAGCAGAAGACAAAGTGGTGGAAGCTGAAAAAGGAAGAGTGTCGTGTTGTCTTCAAGGAGGAGTTGAAACAGGCTTTGGGTGGCCAGGAAGTGCTTCCAAATGACTGGACAACCACAGCAAATGTGATCAGGGACACAGGTAGGAGAGTACTTGGTGTGTCCTCTGGAAGGAAAGTAGATAAGGAGACTTGGTGGTGGAATGAGGAAGTGCAGGAGTGTGTACAAAGGAAGAGGTCAGCCAAGAAAAAATGGGACATTGAGAGGACCGAAGAGAGTAAACAGGAGTACAGGGAGACACAGCGTAAGGCGAAAGTAGCAGTGGCTAAGGCCAAACAGAGGGCGTATGATGACTTGTATGATAGGTTGGATAGTAAAGAGGGAGAAAATGATCTATATAGGTTGGCACAGCAGAGAAATAGAGATGGGAAGGACGTGCAGCAAGCTAGATTGATAAAGGACAGAGAGGGAACTGTATTGACTAATGACAGAAGTGTGCTGGGAAGATGGAAA
>CM045744.1:8097067-8194567 GCA_024760905.1 Plotosus lineatus
AACAGAGCGAAAAACAACGAAAAGGTGAAGAAATATCAGGAAATCTTAAAAAGACTGATAGATTGTGTGATTTTTTTTGCGCGTGCAGGAACTTTCATTTCGGGGACACGATGAAAGTGCTGGATCCAAAACCAGTGGAAACTATGTGGATCTTGTTTGTGTGATTGCTGAGAACAACACGGATTTCCATTCCCACCTGTCCACTAATAAAGTGTTCAGTGGGACGTCGAGCAGAATCCAGAACGATGTGATCAGTGCTGTTGCTTAAGTGATGGGAAGAGATCAGAAGGGAAGTAAATAAAGCACCGTTTGTCTCGGTTCTGGTGGATTATAGACAGATGCGAGGAACGCGGCGCAGCTCGCACTGGTTCTGCGTTATGGAACCGACACCGGGTCAGGGAGTGGTTTGTCAGATTTGAAGATGTGAGCAGTAGGAAGCGAGAAATATGACAGGGCCGGCTGGACCTTCAGCATTCGCTTCGATTTCGAGAGAAAAGGACTTGTTGATGGAACTGAAACGCACGGATCATCTGTACCACACAGGAATCGAAATCTTTATGAGGAAAGAAAGGAGGATGGGTTTTGTGTAGAAATAAAAAGGATTATTGGTGAGTAAAATTGTGGCTATATTCCTGAATATTATTGCAGTTTTATCAGATTATTATTGATGCTTTTTTTGTGTGTTGCAGCTGTAGCTGCAGTAAAAGTTTTATCCCCATAAAATAGTTCTTGAGGGTTGGATTGATTCAGATGCAGCACTACTGAAGGCCTCGGTGTGAAATGCACGACCCGTGTATACACACACACACACACACACACACACACCCTTCCTTGATTCCCCAGCTTACTGTGAAGGAGAGGTTTGCATATCCTGATGATCATAGGAGTATCTTGTCTTTGTGTATAATAGCCCTGGTAGGGTCACCCAAGGAAAACAGGTCCTAGGCGGCGGTGTAGAGTAAGCACAGACAAAAAGACCTGTAGGGAGAAGCATATAAGGTCACAGTTTCCCTTGCCTGGACACGGGTCAACGGGGTCGCCCTTTGGAGCCAGGCCTGGGATTAAAGGTGAAAACTTGATGGTCGGGTTTCTGCCCATGGAGCCCGGCCAGGCCCGGCCGGAAAAAGAGACATGGGTCTGTCCTCCCATGGACCCACCACCTGTGGGAGAGGCAATCGGGGTGAGCTGTATTGCGAGTCGGTGGCAGCAAAGGCATGGGTTTTGTCGGACCGATCCTCGGCTGCTGACTCGGACTCTTAGGACGTAATATCACCTCTCAGGTGGGGAAGGAGCGTGAGGTGGTGTGCGAGGTTCAGAGATACCAACTAGATACAGGGCGTCTCAAAACATGTATCCACACTTTACATAATTGTAAACTAGTTGTTTATCATTCATTTAATTTCCAACATCTAAAAGAACTTACAAACATCATTCTATTGTTGCTGCCATCATTCGGTTCAATGGTTTAATTTGAAAATAATAATTAAAAAAAAAAAACATCGAGTTATCAGCTGCTAAAAGGTGTATATTTTTTTTGGGGGGGGGCACCCTGTATAGTCAGACTCAGCTCAATGCATGGCTTGGGCTCTGGAACCACCCATCTTGGAGTTGCTCGTGGACAGAGGTGGTGAGCTGGTGTGGGCATCTTGTTGCCCCCATCTCGGTGCCTACACGTTGTGGCACATACACCTTTGCCCCGATTCACAAAAGGGTTGCTTCCCTCCACCTTCGGGGGGGAGGACGGGTCAGGACTCTTGTTTGTGCTTATGCACCAAATAACAGTTCGGCGTCCCCAACCTTCTTGGAGTCTTTAGGGGGGTGTGTTGGAGAATGCTCCCCTGTTGGACTCCCTCGTTGTCCTGGAAGACTTTAATGTCCAGATGGGCAATGATAGTGTGCCCTGGAAGGGTGTGACCGGTAGGTATGGCCTTTTCAGTCTGAACCCGAACGATATTTCATTGTTGGACTTCTGTGCTCTTCACAGTTTGTCCATCACAAGTATAATGTTCGAACATAAGGGGATCCATAAGTACACTTGGTACCGGGACACCCGAGGCCGCTATTCAATGATTGACTTTGTAGTAGGGTCACCAGATTTGCAACTGCATATGCCGGACACTTGAGTGAAGAAAGGAGCTGAGCTGACCTGGCAGGCCAAGAGAGTAGTTATTGTCCCCTGGGAATGTCAATTGTGGACATAGAGAATACTTTTGTCCATGTCCCTTACACTAGCTTGTGGGGTATGTGCCTAAAGCATGGTGCACTGGACCCATTGCTGAAATAAATAAATAAATAATAATAAAAATAACAAAAACTAAATAAATAAATAAAAATCAAACATTTCCCAAGAAAAATGTCTGAATAAAAATAATAAGAGTAATAAAACTCATCAGGACTTTATTGGAAAATTCCCTTTGAATATTATTTACTCCTTCACTTCAGAGTTCAGAATTAGCCAATGAATGAGTGAATTGTGCTGCCGAGTGTAATTTGATCGCTGTGTTCCTGAAGCAGCTGAAACTCGAGAATCTGCTGATTCCACACAGGCGTCTGTTCCTGGCCAGCAGGGGACTTATTTCAAGGCAGTAAAATGATCGATTCCCCGAGACCGGGGCGCGCCGAGGGCCATAAACCTTGTCATGTGATGCACGCACACTCTCCGACTCCTCTGCTGGATCTCACTGTTCTTTTGTCCTGTCTCCCTCTGTTTAATGGACGGAACCTTTGCAATAGCATACGGGGACAAAGTTGTCTCAGAGTTCCCGATAGATACTAATCGCATTAGAACATCACCTGAATGACTCGGACTTTTTCCACATTCCAGCCCGAATCATTCGGATCAGATTCTAGTGATGAGGAAGAAGAGGAAGCTGAATAGGATGAGAGGATAAAGGACAGGAACAACAGATGGAGGTGATACAGAGTGAACGTTTTGTCCAGTGGGGGGGAAGAAAACTCCTTCGTACTGATCCTCAGTCTCATCCTACTGGTGAACTAAAATTGCAGGACTTCTGACCATTCAGGGACCTCATCATACTCGGTTCTATTTCCTCATGTTGCTTCAGCAACCGTATGCATCATATTGTGTGCTTGTGCTCACACCTTCTGTGAATGAGAAGCACCAGCGTTGTTTTGATAGCGATCTGAGCTCTGTGTTAACCCTGATGTCTTATTTATAAATCCTGACAGAAGGAAAGTAACACTAATTATGCCATTTCGATACGGGGCTGCGATCGATTTCATCCGGCCAAAGTCACCGGGGACGGTGAGGACCATCTGCACTGCTTTGTTCCTCTGTCACTTCTTCAGTAAGCTCTTGGCGAGTTTCTCTCACTGTCGCTGTCCACTATAGAGCAAACGCAGACCTCCGTATCTGCCGAGAGAGTTCAGAGCTGTACTCTGTAAATGGTGGGGACATTTTTGGTAGCATACTCGCCGACTTCTATCGATACCCCATCTAAAGTTTTCTGTCTGGCTGCCTCACCACGAGGTCTTTGTCACTCGGCCGTCCGCTTCGCCACTAATGTACCTTTCCATATGCAGCACTGTGATCTTTAAAACCTGCTGGGCTGGCGCCCCCTGTACACCCGGCAGGTTCATCACTGGTTTTAGATTATTAACCATTGCCCGATGCTTACAGAACCAGGTTTGTGACCTTGTGTTGGTCACCGGGTCGATTTGTGACCCAACAAGAAAATATGGGTGGTGGTAGAGGAGTGAACTCCACCTTCCTCCACCTTCATAGCTGAAGTGCTCTTGAGCAAACACCTTACCCACATCTGCTCTTCTACTACACCAATGTGCGGCAACCCACTGCTCCACGTGTGTGTGTGTGTGTATTGAATTTGTGTGCTCACTTTGGATGAGTTAAATGCAGGGGAAATAATTTCCCTGACAGGATTTATCTAATAATAATAATAATAATAATAATACGGGCAGTGGTGGTCTAGTGATATAGGGCGCTGGATCGCTAATCCTAAGGTTGGGGTTGAGTCCCACTCTCCACAAGGTTGTCACTGTCCCCCAGTGCAGCTAACTGGGTTATCAAAGGCCGGCCATGTCTGTCACTGTCTATGGTGAGAGGTTCATGTAAAAGAACCATTGCTGACTTTCGACAAGAGGAGCTGCAAAGCCGTCAGCGTGTTTCTGTCCCACGCTAAAGGGTTGTGACAGGAAGTGCATCTGACATAAAAACCTATGAACCAAATCAAGCATGTGAATCATTCACTGTGGCGACTCCTGATAAAGGGAAAAAGCCAAAAATAAAATCTCAGCTAATAATCATCATCATCATCATCATCATCATAACTCGATCCTGGGCAAGACACCACCCTGTGTACCTTTTCTTCTCCATTTTGCCCAGAACAAGTATTGCACAAAGTGAATAGACGAAGCTCGGCATTCTCAGAACCCCGAACTATTTTTGCATGAAACTCCTTTCAGTTTGCAAATGATTGGAACACTTTACAAAACCAGCCAAACAGCCAAATGTTCGTATTTAATGTCTTTTACCAATTACAAACTTAAACTCCAACAGATATTAACTGACTGATGCTATTATTGATCACTTATTTACTGTACACTATTTGTTTTTGTTTACCCCCAGTGCACCTACCAGGATGATCAAAGGCAAGCCGTGTCTCTCACTGTCTGTAATGAAAAGCATGTAAAAGAACCATTGCTGACTTTGTAAAGAGGAGGTTGCATCGCTGTCAGCGTGTTTCTGTCCTGCCATGGCCTACGAGCGGTCCAAGCTGACCCCACCGAGAGTTGGCTGAGATGCAGTCCAGCCTCCCTGCAACTTTAATTAGGATTAAATATTTCAGAAAATTAATGTATTGATTGATTTACGTTGTGTGTGTGTGTGTGTGTGTGTGTGTGTGAGTGTACAACGTTTGTATGCATACAGTACTTTTATGTGGCAGGGCTTGGTGTGTGTGTGTGTGTGTGTGTTATAGGTGCTGTTCATACTGTTGCTAGTTGCACTCCATAAATCTCTTTGCCATCTTTCTTCTGGTGAATTATATCAGTAAATAAATGATGAAAGACAATCGTAGAATTTAATATTTATTCAACTTTTATACAAACCAAAAAAAAAAAAAAAAAAAAAACCCAAAGTTTCAGTTTTTCACGTTACAAAAGTACTAAATTTCCCCTGCAGTGTTATTCCTACATCACAGCAAAGAAGCTGGAATTGCTCGAGCTCAATAAGAAATGCACCTGATCTGCTGGCCTTCAGGAAAACTATCAAATGCTGGAAATAAATGTGAGATTACTACAGAAAACACTGGGATACTATTTGAGCACAAAGGAGAAAATTGTATGAACAGTTTACATTTATAACTTTAATAATATTGTGGTAAATTTCTGACTGACACTTTGATGAAGATTTTAAACAGTACTGGTTATAGCATCCTTATCAATTTTACATTTCTTAGTCTCCAAGCTTACATTAGCTGTACATTTGATGGCAACGTTAATATACAAGACACTAATTCTATTTATAGGTTTCATCAATCTCAGATTCAGGGCACTGATGGTCTAGTGAATATGGTGCAGGATCGCTGATCCTAAGGTTGTGGGTTCGAGTCCCCACAGGGTTGTCACTGTCCCCCCAATGCACTGACTGGGTTATCAAAGGCGGGCCATGTCTGTTACTGTCTATGGTGAGAGGTTGATGTAAAAGAACCATTGCTGACTTTCGTACAGAGGAGCCGTCAGCGTGTTTCTGTCCCGCGCTAAAGGGTTGTGACAGGAAGGGCATCCGACATAAATAAAAAAAACAAAACTATGAATCAAATGTGCAAATCAGATGATTGACTGTGGTAACTCCCGAGGAAAAAGGAAAAAAGCTGAAAGGAAGAAAGAAATCAATGTGATTTTCATCAGGTTCGGGAGATTCTTCACTGTTGGTATTGTTGGCGAGCACATAGCAGGTATTCCGACATGGCCGTTTCAGGGTAATTTTCTGTGCTGAGGATGCAGGAGTGTTGTCTCTCTCTGAATTGGTGAGGAACCACATGTAGTTTCACAGTCAGCAGCTTCACTCTCACTCAACTGAGACTGAGATTTGATTTCCTGTTGTAGAACCAATTCAGGATGTTGTTCGAGGTGTTTTTTAGATTCGACTCTTGTCTGGCAGCTCCACACAACATCTGAAATTGCACTAAGAATCGTGTCCTTGTCCAGATTTGAACGGCTTGTAGCGGCTGTTGAGACGGCTTTGTAAATGTTCGGGTTGTCATTAAAGAAGCTGGTCCTCTTTGAACCCGATTTTCCTTGGTATGCTGGGGCAGTGGCATATAAATATCTCCTGACCACGGCCTTGTCTTGGAGACCAAAGCAGAAAGGGAGTTTGTTAACGCGTTCCTCGTTCTCTTTGCTTGGTTGTCGTCTCCGCTCATCTTGTTATTGGCTTCTATTCGCTGCAAAAAGGAGATTAATTACAATATTATTTAATATGCAAAATGGTACAGGACAATATTGTATTTGAATGAAATGGACTTTCAGATTATTTCTATGATGGTACCTTGGACATTAATATAGAACCATCTTGACGAAAATTATGTCTACAAATGAAAATTTAAATAATTAAAAAAGACAGTGAGAGATTTCCTTTCGGCTTTTTCCCTTTATCAGGGTCGCCACAGCCAATGATTCGCACATTTGATTTGGCACAGGTTCACAATCCTAAATAAGAGAGAGTTGCATTTCACGACTTCATATCAAATATAATGGGATATATATTCTAGTTGTTCATGTTGCAACCAAGTGTACAGATGCAATTTACATCCTATAATGAATAAGCCCGAAATGTAAATTGCAGCTGCACAGTTGGTAGTAGCTTTGAAAAAAGTAATTTACAATAATAGACATCAAACCATTTATTCGTCAAAGAAAATTTTTGAATTTATAAGAGTAAATGTGAAATTAAAATAAGTACTAGAACAACAATATTCACATCTTCTACTGATGTTTGTTTGGGGAAAACCCATGATCTCCAAGCACTGGATGGAGTTTGTTTTGGCTCGCACCTTTGGGGTTGAACTGGCAATGACATTTGATAACTGTCATAGCCGCTTCATCCTGGCCTGCCTCTTGTGTAATAGGTGCGACCCAAGCGGGGCTAGCCCATTCAGAAGGCGGCTGACGAGTTCCTTTATCCTGTTGTCTAGAATTCTGATGCACTGTGAGTGATTTAGCCCTGAACCATTTCATTTTGACTTTCCTGAATAAACAAACAGAAAATTGTTACTTAATAACGTAATAAACGTAATTAATGTAATAAAGTTAAATTATCAAAAGAAATGTAAACACTGAGGGCAGCTCCCACATGTCTGCATTGACCCTGTTCATCCTTAAAAAAAACATGTATTTCATCATGCACAACTTCTATATCACAGCAAATCTATTGTACAAAATTCAGGATCATGAAATGTCATAATAGAATTCAGTCAAAATTCCCACAGCAATGCCATTAAAAGGCGAAATACATTTACAATACATACAGAACTATTGTTCTCTCACACCAGTCCTAAGCTCGGATAAATGCAGAGGATTGTGTCAGGAAAAGCATCCAACATAAAACCTGCACCAGATTTGATATGCAAAGCAGCCTCCATACCGGATCGAAATGCTATCTCCATACCAGATCGATCAAGGCCAGGTTAACAACGACCATCATCAATACTGTTAACCAACAGGGAAACGGTGGAAACTGGACTACTGTTGGTCAAAGAAGGCGAGGCAGGAGGCATGTGCGTAAGTGGAAAGAGAAGTGGAAAGGGATGAATCTAGGACTGAGAGGAGGGACCTTGAATGTTGGAACTATGACAGAAAAGCTAGAAAGCTGGATGACATGATGCTGGGGAGGAAGGCGTACATACTGTGCATTCAGGAGACCAGGTGGAAAGGAAACAAGGCCAGAAGCTTCGGAGCAGAGTTTAAGCTGTTCTACCATGGTGTGGATGGGAAGAAAAGCACAGAGAAGGTCAGAAGGAGCTGCATTGTAATTTTGTGGATCTGGAGAAAGTGTGACAGGGTGCCAAGAGAGGAACTGTGGTATTGTATGAGGAAGTCTGGAGTAGCAGAGGATTATGTTAGAGTGGTGCAGGACATGTACGAGAGATGAAAGACAGTGGTGAGGTGTGCTGTCGGCGTGAGAGAAGAGTTCAAGGTGGAGGTGGGACTGCATCAAGGTTCAGCTCTCAGCCCCTTCTTGTTTGCTATGGTGATGGACAGGCTGACAGACGAGGTAAGCCAAGAATCTCCATGGACTATGATGTTTGCAGATGACATTGTGATCTGTAGTGAGAGCAGAGAACAAGTGGAGGAAAATCTAGAGAGGTGGAGGTATGCCCTGGAAAGGAGGGGAATGAAGGTTAGTCTCAGTAAGACAGAATACATGTGTGTGAATCACAAGGACCCAACAGGACTTTGAGGTTACAGGGAGCAGAGATAAAGAAGGTGGAGGATTTTAAGTACTTAGGCTCAACAATCCAGAGTAATGGAGAGTGTGGAAAAGAGGTGAAGAAGCGTGTGCAGGCAGGTTGGAATGGTTGGAGAAAAGTGTCTGGTGTGATGTGTGATAGGAAGGTATCGGCAAGAATGAAAGGAAAAGTGTACAATACAGTGATGAGGCCAGCGATGTTGTATTGTTTAGAAACAGTGGCACTGAGAAAAAGACAAGAGGCAGAGCTGGAGGTAGGTAAGGGTAAGTCTGTTGGGTTTTTACACCCGAGCCTAGTGGCTTAGCCTCGTGGCTCATCAGGCCGGTACTTAACCCCGGTTTCCATAGCGTGAAGCGACCATGAGTTCAACTCCTCCTGGATGGGACGCTAGTCCATCGCAGGTTACCTTCCCAGTATATTTTCCTGGTACCTATTTATACTGCTGGGTGAACAGAGGCACACTTGTGGTTGAGACCTTGCCCAGGGGTCTTAGCACATTGAGGGTCTCAGTGGGATTCGAACTCACAACCTCCTGATTATGAGCGCAGCACCCGAACCACTACACCACCGGCCCCACAGAGCTGGAGGTGGCAGAGATGAAAATGTTGAGGTTCTCTTTGGGAGTAACGAGGATGGATAGGATCAGGAATGAGTCCATCAGAGGGACAGCACATTTAAGTTGTTTTGGAGACAAAGTCAGAGAGGCTAGATTGAGATGGTTTGGACATGTACAGAGGCGGGATAGTGAGTATATTGGTCGTCGGATGCTGAGGTTGGAACTACCAGGCAGAAGGCCTAGAGGAAGACCAAAGAGGAGATTTATGGATGTGGTGAAGGAGGACATGAAGGTAGTTGGTGTAAGAGAAGAAGATGCAGAGGATAGGGTGAGATGGAGGCAAATTATTTGTTGTGGCGACTCCTGAAGGGAGCAGCCTAAAGGAAAAGAAGAAAGAGGAAGAAGAAGAAGAAGAATGAAGAAGGATAAATAGAAGGTTGGCTATGTGTGAGCGAATCCTCCTTTGATTGGTGAGTCACCTGTTTCTTACCTGGAATGCTTGGCTGGAGTTGGCACATGGAGGTGCACTCAGGAATTCCTTCAAAATAAAGGAACATACACAAACTGATTAAAAATGCAATGTTCCCCCTTTCATTCATTCCTTCATTCATTTTGTAAAATGCTTAATCTGGATTAGGGTTCAGGGAAGTTGGCATCTATCGCTACCCGAAAGGCAGGACACACCCCAAACAGCTTTCCAGACCAGTACAGTGCCAACACACATAAAACCATGCACACTTACACCTAGGGGAGACTTGGAAAAGCTAATTAACATAACGTGTTTGGACCGTGTGAGGAAACTGGAGTACCCAGAGGAAACCCAGGCAAGTGCTGGGACAGCATGAGAACTACAAACAGAAACACCTCAAGCCCAAACCACACCCAGGATATTCTTACTGTGAGCCGGACGTGATAGCCACTGTGCCACACTGTGCACTTTTAATATTTACTAAAAGCATCTGCACACAACTTATACACACACACACACACACACACACACACACACACTCTCTCGATGTGGTATGTAGTCATGGAATAAGTGATTATATAGGAACAAATTAAATAGTTCCTTCAATATTACTGTAAGTATCTCAAAGCAATTCTGACAATATTAAATATAACTCTAGTCTTTGACTTCTATGAACAAAACGTGACACATCAAGCCCAGAAACTCACTGCACTTGTGCTTGAGAAGTGGTCCCTGCCCTATTTCATCAATCATTCATTTCCTAAAGTGCTTAATCCCTATCGTGAGGCAGGTGGCGTCATGGTTCGGGTGCTGGGATCATGATCAGGAGGTTGTGTATTTGAATCCCAGTAAGACCCCACTGTGCGAATACCCCTGGGCGAGGTCTGAACCACAAGTGTACCTCTGTTCTCCCAGCAGTAAAAAATACTGTGAGGTAGGGGTGTCATTGAAAACCTGTTATTAGTATCGATATATTGATAAAAAAAATTTCCGATGTATCGATGCATTAGAATATTGCTGTACTGTTCCATTAAATGCATTGAATACAAGGGCGGAAGTTGGTCTGACTGTGGAGGGGCGCGCATCTTGGTTGACCGGAGCCTAAGCCTTAAAGGGGAAATGAAACGCGACTAAATAAGTTGGCAGAAGCTTAAGTATAGTTTATTGAAGCAATTGTGGCTTAAATTTTATATCATAAATAAACCATTTCACACACAGCGGTTTTGCTTTATGTGCTTGTTGTACAAGTTATCGACCAGCCGCCATTGCTAAGGGCCCGCCTACACAAAGTTACAGTGACGTCACCGAGTTGGTACAAAGTACCACATGAAATATAGTGCATGCATATCACAGCATATTATATAAACAACATGGAATCTCACGCCAACGACACACCCAGTTTTTCAGCAGAAGACGATTCATCTATTACTCTCAGAAGACGAATCAAATATTATAGTTCAACCAAAAAACATTCTCAAATATATTTCAAACTACATCTGCAAGTACATGTGCTACATACATTTACAAATTGAGCTAAAGTTATTTATCTACTCAAAGGCACAAACAAATATTAATACATATTCACAGCACAAAAACATACTATTAATTTTATAAAAGTACTGAGCATTAGGCTGCAGATCCAGGCTGGATGGATTATGGTTATTTTATCCATTCATTCTCTAACACATGTGCAGGAGCCGGAGGCGGGACTAACAAACTGTGCTTTATTCTCACACTAGCACTTTGTTTGATCGACAGTGTTCAGCTATTATTGCTTACTGTTTGTTGATTGGTCAGGTCGGACTTGCATATGCGCAGTGCCCGTTACACGTTAAGTTCCGGTTTACTTCGTGACTCTCGTCATGCGGAACTTATGCCTCAGCCTACACCCTTGAAATAGAACAGACCAAGATATATTACAGTAGTTTGTATAACGCATTGAATATTTTATAATAAAGTGACCAATTACTAAAGCCAAATCTGAAATGAATGTCAGGAAATAGTTTTCCACCGACAAGATTTAAATTAACACCTTTTTATATTTAACAAATCTATAAACACTTGTTTACTAGTTAAGTTCAAGCAAGTTGTTTCTATTCTATAAACACTTGTCAATTGAAAAGTTTAAGAGATATGCATTTTTACAATTCATAATTATGATGCAAGAAGATGCACATATCTACATTATCCGATGAGAAGTGCCTCTTCTTGTTCAAAATGTTCCGTGCTGTTGAGAACACGCGCTCTGACGGCACTCGAGAAGCAGGGACATACCATTTACCATATACAGAGGCGGGGCGTACCAATGCAGCCATGAGGCGGGGGAGGGGGGGCACTAACCAGTGTCTCTCCAGCTTATGCCGGTCCCAAGCCCGGATAAATGCAGAGAGTTGCGACAGGAAGGGCATCCGGCATAAAACTTCTGCCACATAAAAATGCAAATGGTCAAAACAAAATTCATACCGGATCGGTCGAGACCCGGGTTAACAACGACCGCCATCAGTGCTGTCAACCAACAGGGTGCTGGTGGAAATTGGACTACTGTTGGTCGAAGAAGGAGAGGTGGGAGGCGTGAGCCTAGGACTGAGAGTAGGGACTTTGAATGTTGGAACTATGACAGGAAAAGGTAGAGAGCTTGCTGACATGATGCAGAGGAGGAAGGTGGACATACTGTGTGTTCAGGAGACCAGGTGGAAAGGTAGCAAAGCTAAAAGCTTAGGAGCAGGTTTAAGTTGTTTTATCATGGTGTGGATGGGAAGAGAAATGGAGGAGAAGTCATCTTGAAGGAGGAGTTTGTCAGGAATGTTCTAGAAGTGAAAAGAGTGTCAGACAGAGTGATGAGTCTCAAGTTAGAAATTGAAGGTATGATGATCAATGTTGTTAGTGCTTATGCCCCACAGACAGGATGTGAGCTAAAAGAGAAGGAAAGATTCTGGAGGGAGTTGATGAAGTGATGCAGAGTACCCCCAGAGGTGAAAGAGTGGTAATTGGGGCAGACTTCAATGGACATGTTGGTGCCAGAAACAGAGGGGACGAAGAAGTGATGGGCAGGTTTGGTATCCAGGACAGGAACACAGAAGGACAGATGTTGATCGATTTTGCAAAAAGGATGGAAATGGCCGCCAGCACCCTGTCAGTTAACAGCACTGATGGGGTCGTTGTTAACCCGGGCCTCGACCGTTCCGGTATGAAATACGTTTTTATGATTTGCGTGTGAAAGCTGGCAGAAGTTTTACGGCGGATGCCCTTCCTGACTCAACCCGCTGCATTTATGCGGGCTGGGGACCGGCATGAGGACGAACACCGGCTCGTGCCCCCATCACAAGCTGGGATATAAATAGTGACGTATACAACAGCTGGAGAAACGAGGTTTTAAAACCAAGTGTGGCAGAAAATCATTGTCAGTTTCTTGCTCGAAAAATACGATCAACAAATGATCATTGCTGAGTGAGAAATACAAAACAAACATGGACACATTCGCTCCCATCATGGTGAAGGTAAAATATCACCATCGGTCTCGGACAGCCACTAAGTAAGAGAGTCCCGGAACGGACATACACTAAATATTCCAATCTTCAGTTTCAACACAAAATATAACGACACAGACTTAAAAATGTTCGCTCTTGTACTGCAAATCACATTTCAGGTCATATTTCCGGCCACAGTGAGACCACAATGTCAACAAATCTAACAGTTGTTTGTGATCGAGAACGGAAGCAATAAATATCAACTGTATATCAGCCTCGTTTCCTCCGATGTGCAGAGTCAGCTGTTCATCTACTTGTTGTGTCCACAGTTCTACAGAGCGCTCAGCACAGCATCATTCCAATACTTGTTTATATCGAGATTACAATTTCACTATTCCTCACAACTTACTGAATCCCCACAAGGATGCGAGAACATCCTGAACATTCTGAACGAGCTTCAGACATCTTTCTGTTGTGTGATTTCCGAACTTCTAACATGTGTAACGTACTGTTCGGGCGGAGTGGACCGTTCTGACCCGCTGAAGGGCGGATGAGAGACAGGGAGAAGTCTGTGAAAAGTCGAGCTCTGAAAGATTCCATGGCCGAGCAAATTTTTAAAATGGCAGAGACCGAGTCAAGTCAGGGTTCTGTTGCTCAGGTGGCCCAGATTGTTCTGGATGCAGCTGTTAAAAACAACAAGTGCTCAAGTTCTCGAAAGTCTTCAGCCATGAACACCCTGGAAAGCAAAATACATGCAGCGGCACTCCGGGACCGATTCTTTACTTCACCTTTAAATAAGAGCATGGACAGCTTTTCAACAGTGTAATCTATTCAGTCTCTTCCAAATTGAACTCACAATATGTTTGGAAACAGGCTGCAGTGATCATCTCAAATGGTTTCTTCCCGAGATGAGAAGGACCAGGATGACATGTACGTGTTGCATCATCATACAGTTCATGATGTTATTATCTCGCATCATTTTGAGGAGTTTGAGTCCACACACACACACACACACACACACACACACACACACACACACACACACACACACACACACTGCAGGCCATGGCACCTGTGGAAATGATAAGGCTGCAGAATGAATATACAGAGTGTTAATTGTGCTAAAAGTATTTTTGGCTCAATCAAGTCAGGTGGAATTATGCAGATCAGTATGACGTCACAAAGTTAAAAGTAATAATATAAAATACAGTATTTGTCATATTACTAATATAAAAATTTATCAGCATCATAATTATAAATATATTATATATAATGGCAGTAATAAAAAAAATGATAATCTTAATAGTAATGGTAATAATAATGATGGACAATAATGATAATACTACTAATAATAGTAATATATAAAAATAATAATACAAAATAATATACATTACAATTTCAGTAAGAAAATTCATCAGCATCATAATTATGAAATTATTAATAACACGAGTAACAAAAACAAAGAATAATAATAATAATAATAATAATAATAATGGTGATGTGAAGAACAATGGGATATTTTAAATGATGTAGTTGAATGAATAATGGAGTGAAACTGAAGGTTCGGAAGTTCAACACTATTTCCGAGGCTCGTGGTCTCGACTTTTTGTTCGTCCTTCACTCTGATGTCGAGAAGAAATTCTTTTCCGCAGGAACATAATCTGGTGACGTCACGCTTGACCGGGTGTCTGTGCTGTGAGTAATGAATCCGAGAGTGTGTTTTGTTGATCTATTTTGTTTTTATATTGAAGTGGTTGTGGATATTTAACCTTTTCATTCTGATCATGATTTGAGTTCATTATATTTTTAAATGCCGTCGAGGTGAAAACTTTTTTCATAAATCTCTCATCAATTATTAATTTATTTTTATTCAAATATAATTAGATCAAGTCAAAACAAAGAAAATTACATGGGTTTGTTTGATTGATTGTTTTTATGATGATGATGATGATGATGATGAAGAACAATCGGTTGTGAGAAGCTCTGAGTTGAGAAGTTCGGGAGGAGCTCGGAGTAGAACCGAGGATAATAAATTACAATATTACTAAAGTGACAGAATTTATTTTACATCGATGGATTTAAAATGTGTTTTAAAAATGTTTATCATTCATTCTTATTCAAAGTTTATTCAATTGTTTTAATCATGTCACGTCACCGAACTGTATTAGTCTGTTGAGGATTGTTTATTATTTATTATGATTATTATTTTTACAGCAATAGATAAAGAGTAAAAATATTATTAAATATTATTATACTGTATTATAAAAACATTAATATTAAAAATATATTTACCATTCTTTATAAAAAGTTGATTCAGTTGTTTGAATTACATGTCACCTAGATAGATAGATAGATAGATAGATGGATGGATGGATAGATAGATGGATGGATGGATAGATAGATGGATGGATGTATAAATAGATAGATAGATAAATGGATGGATGGATGGTTGGATAGATAGATAGATGAATATCTAGAGTATATATAGATACATAAATAGATTCTTATTTTTAGTGATTTTGTAGAGTTATTATTCAGGGCGGTGGTGTCCTGGTGGTATAGGGCGCTGGATCGCGGATCCTAAGGTTGGGGGTTCGAGTCCCACTCTCCACAAGGTTGTGCCCCCCCCCCCCCCCCCCTCGGCAAAGGCCGGCCATGTCCCTCACTGTCTATGGTGAGAGGTTCATGTAAAAGAACCAAGAACCAATAACTTTGGTAAAGAGGATCTGCAGAACCCTCCTGGCCTTGCTTCCATAGCAAGGAAAATAAAATAAATAATTGAATAAATGGATTAATGTCCCGCCCCAGGAACTGCTTAGTCATGTTACAGTGACTCTGTATTGACTATACTCTTCAAACACTGTTTTACATTCATTCAACCAGTTACATGCATTTCAACCAGTTATTCTACTTAGTTATTGGAGCCTGTCTCAGCTAACTCTGGAGTACACCCTGAACAGCTTGCCAATTCTGGAAAAATCTGGAGCATCCAATTAGGTTAATATACATGTCTTTGAACTGTGGAAAGAAAACTGGAGTACCAGGAGGGAACCCAGGCAAGCACGGGAGAACCTGCAGAAAGCACACAGAAACGCCCTCACCGAGCCAAAGATCTTCTCGCTGCGAGGTGGACGTGTTCACCACAATGCCTCGGTGCCTCTACTTATTTACATCTAAAGGCGATTTATTAAAATCAATCCACATAAAAGCATATAGAAATTTTCTGTGAGTTTGGAAAAACCCACTGAACCCTGAAGAAGCCCACACGGACACAGGGAGGAAATGTGAAGCAGATTGCAGAGAGTGACTTGAGTTCAGGATCAATCTGGGTATCTCAGAGCTATAAACATTCAACCATGTTTATAAAGTGTGTTGAGCTATTCAGAGTGAAACAATACTAAAGTGATATGAAACGGGCAGCACATTGGAACAGTGGCACAGTAGGTAGCACGTCCGCCTCACAACTAGAAGGTTCTGGGTTCAAATCCTGGGCCCGGGCATTTCTCCTACTGTGCATGGTTAATTGGTTGTTTCAAACCTCCCCTAGGTTTGAGAGTGAAAATGAATGGTTGTGTATGTGCTACACTGTAATGGCCTGGTGAGCTGTTCAGGGTGTACTCTGCCCTGGCACAGATCCAGCTAAGATGATGATCTTCGTGACCCTATTTTGGAACAAGCAGCTTAAAAATGCGTGGCATGAAATGTGGACTTTACAGAAAGTTCTGTGTTTTGTCCTGTTTGTTAGACAAACCATTCTGCGTTATTTATTTTTCCAATCGTTGCTCATGTCTGTGCTTTATATATTCCTCATGTGAGGTTTCCGCTGTTCGGAATGGTATTAATAAAACTTTCACATGTTTTGTGCTGTCCTGAGGTTTAAAGTGTCTGAAAGCTTTTCCCCAGTTTGCATTCACTTATAATCATATTGCTCAAAGCAAGCTGTTTCAGAGCCTTTCATGCTTTTAAATTACTTAAAGTCAACATTTTACCTCATTCGATATTTTAATAAGGCACATCCTAATAAATTCCCAAAGGAATGTCAATGGCAATGCTCATTAAATACAAACGCTCAGAGGTTTGGTCATTTTTAGAAAGTGTTTTGAAAATCGGATTGAACAGAAAAGAAACATTTAATAACTGTATATGAGGAGCCAGTTGGGGACACTGTGGTGCAGTGGAAGTCTCACTGCACAGAAAGAAGGTTCTGGGTAAAAACCTCATGGTTGGTCGGGGCACATATTTTCCCTGAGCTTGCATGAGTTTCATCCTGGTGCTCTGCTTCCATCCAACGTTCCAAAGATATTCCCATTAGGCTAAAGGACGATCCCACCTAGGTGTGAGTGTGAATGTAAAAGGGTTGGTCTCAGGAAAGACATCTGGGTGTAAAAATATTCACTCACGAATCAGCCATTTATCAAACTACTGAATGCTTCTTGATTTGGTGGGATGGGTTCTCAGGCCACACTGGGTGAACAGCTTATCAGAGCATCGTAGGACAAGATACACAGAGCCAATCATACTCACGCTCTCACCGAGGGTCCATTTGTAACAGCCATTTAGCCTAATGTGTGATTTTGGACAGTTGGAAGAAACCGGAATCCCCAGAGGAAACCCATGGACGCACGGAGAGAACCTGCAAGCTCCACACAAAAAGCCCAGGCTAGTTAATTGACTCCAGGACCTTCTTGCTGTAAGGCAGTGGTGGCCTGGTGGTAAGGTGCTGCATTACAGATCCTAACGTTGGGGGTTCGAGCCCCACTGTCATTGGCTGTTATTGCTGTCCCCCCCCAGAGCAGCCTTAGGTTGTCCAAGGCTGGCCATGTCTCTCACTATCTCTGGTGAGAGGCATGTAAAACAACCATTGCTGACTTTCGAGAGTAGGCTGCACACCCGTCGGTGTGTTTCTGTCCTGCGATGGCATGGTGAGATGTCCAGGGTGTACTCTGCCCTTGGCCAACATCAGCTGAGAGGGCACCAGCCTTCCTGATTAAGTGGTGCAGAAAATGAATGACCTTCTTGCTGTGTGCCAGATACGCTAACCACATGTCACCTGAAAACTGTGGAAGCAGTATTGGCAACGCAACAGTTTTGTGTGTGTGTGTGTGTGTGTGTGTGTGTGTGTGAGTGAAAGAGAGAGAGAGAGAGTGAGAGAGAACGAGAGAGAACGAGAGAGAGAGCTGTCCAGGGGGTTCCTGGCCTTCACATAGCAGTTGAGTGAGATAGGCACCAGTCTGCCTGTGACACTAGTAAGATTAAACAGGAAAGTAAATGAATGATTGGCACAGATTTTAATCCTGATGCCGTTCTTGATGCGACCTTTCACCTTTTCCCAGGTTTAGGACCAGGCTTGTGTGTGTCTTTGGCTTTTTTCTACTGTTCCCATTGTGTTTCTGCGTTCAAAGTTTGAAAGTGTGATACGATGTTCAGTTAACTTGTAATTTGGAAAATGTGGAATTGGGGGGGGGGGGGGGCAACATTTCTGATGTTATTCCGTACAATAAGTATATGTGCTTCTATAAAAAACTAAAATGGTGGTAAGTTATTATATCCCAACTTTGGACAGGTACTGCACATCGGACAAATACGTACAGTATTGTGAAGAGGCATTAGCATTAGCATTTTGTAAGCAGTGTAATAAATCATCCGTCTGCTTCGTGTTTATGAAATAAAAGGATACATTTGCATATCCCGCCAGTATTTAGCATTGAAACCTCACAGTCATCATACAGATTCACGAGCTTTCTTCCACCTCAGCAACACGGCTGTCGTCGGGCGGAAATTATTTTATATATACTCAATTTTTATAAACTCAATTATTTTATGAAGCATTTAGTGTTTACTCACTTATTTTGCCTTGCGAGATTGTTTATCAAAGTGTATTTTTTTTACAAGTGAAAAGGTTTTTGCAATATTGTTTTGTCACTTGTCCCGGCTTGTAATCGTGTCACACCTGTGTTTCCGTCCTCTATCCACAATCACTCAGTGTGTAAAGAGCTCGGGATAATAAGAGCCATGCCGCGATTGGGCAGTGCGGAATCTCACGAAGGCCTTCAGAAAATAGAATTTATTTCTATACAGGATACAAAAATGTCCACTAAAAACAAAACCACGATTCATGTTGCTAATTGCTAAGAAATGTATTGACCTGCGACATCTAGATTTTCACTTATAAACATCTATTTTAAAATGAGTAGAAGAGGGAAGCACTCCCATGGACCTGATCGTCCACAAGGTACATTAATCATGCAGGTTTTTGCTAAACGCGGCAATAATAGATCTGCTGACTCTGAAAAAAATGATGTCACACAACTTGCGGACTCGGCCTCAGGCTTAACACGCTCCGAATCGGTCCCAGATTCCAGTAAATTACATTCCACTTCTCTCCAGCATAATGATCATATTAATTTGATTTATGAGATAAACATATATTATTGTAAAGTTGTAAAGTTTGATGGACTTTCCTGAGCCGTCAGTGTCCCTGTAAGTGTTATACGTGCGGAATGTGTCCAGCAGCTCTATGAGCATCGCTATGATGGTATTAATATATACATGTAATGATAATATAGTTATATAAATGGATCAATCTACTGCTCATCGGGTCACAGGTCTGATGAGGTCGCGTTGTGCATGATACAGTTCTGCACATGCACGGATGATGCTCCACCTTTAATCCCGCCTTAAAAATTTACCTGTACATTAATGATTAAGGCTTCACAACATGCTAATAAAAGCACTAGATGCACTTACACTATTCTAATGTTTGTTATGTGTGTTTAATATATTTAAATCGATTATTTTGCTCAATATGCAGTTCTATTTCAGTGCCAAAGTTTAAAACATCCGTGCTGCGATGGCCTGGTGAGCTGTCCAGGGTGTACTCTTGTTACGAGCAGGTAGATATTTGTGTGAATGTAAATATAAAAAATAATGGAAGAGAGTCACATGGGGTGATTCAGCTGTTTGAGTACGGAACCGAGTTGCGCATGCGCCCTGGTGGTGGGTCAGGTGATTGTGGAATTTTCCACAGAATGGAAAATTCCAGAACAGCAGGGAATCTATATTAAGGACCTGTTGCGGACTGGCCACACTCTCTTACAGTCTCCTCCAGTCTCTTCCGGTCTCTTACAGTCTCCTCGTGACTCTTCGGACGGATCAACTCAGCTCATCACCCAAGTTTTGTTGTTCGGGACTTCATCGTCGAAGTCCATCATCCATGTCCACACACAGCCCACGCGAGGATGGTCATCATTTGTTTCTGTCTAACGTGGGATGGTGACCCTTTCCCTGCCAGCACCTGCACCATCTCTAAATGTACCCTGCCGCGGGTGCTTGGTGACTCTGGGACTCTTTGTTAATTTGTATGTGGTTTTGCTTTAAGATGTAAATTAAGAACATTGTCTTATTTTGTTCATATTATTAAAGTGTATATAGTTTGGATAATATGGATAGGATCAGAAATGAGTATATCAGAGGGACAGCCCATGTAAGATGTTTTGGAGACAAAGTCAGAGAGGCTAGAGTGAGATGGTTTGGACATGTACAGAGGAGGGATAGTGAGTATATTGGCAGTAGGATGCTGAGGTTGGAACTACCAGGCAGAAGGCCTCGAGGAAGAC
The DNA here is from genome assembly GCA_024760905.1 of Plotosus lineatus. Lineage (NCBI taxonomy): Eukaryota > Metazoa > Chordata > Actinopteri > Siluriformes > Plotosidae > Plotosus > Plotosus lineatus. The sequence goes on from CM045744.1 coordinate 8,117,626, forward strand.
CAAAGAGATTTATGGATGTGGTGAAGGAAGACATAAAGGTCGTTGGAGTCAGAAAAGAAGATGCAGAGGACAGGGTGAGATGGAGGGGGATAATTTGCTGTGGCGACCCCTGAAGGGAGCAGCCGAAAGTAAAAGAAGAAGAAGAAGATAGTTTATGTCACGGTCTGTCGTGCTTTGCTGGTTTCACGGGGCAATTTCAATCCTCAGAATTTTCCTATCCGTAACAACTCTGCTCTCGCTCGGAGTTGGCGAGGATGGGCGCCAGCCTCCCCTGACCCTAACTAGGATTAAACGGTTAGAGAAAATGAGGTGAACTTTTCCGTTGTTCGCTTTTCAAAGATAAATGAATTTAATGTGGAAAAAACTTGAGGGGATCAATTAAAAAAGTAGAGGACTGCTATAATGGGGTTTAAAATTTTTAGTTGAAAAGACAAAGGCAGTGTTTTTACAAAGAAAATAATTGATGGAAAGGCGTCAAATTTTTAAAGATCTAGTTTGAAGAAAGAGTTACTTGGGCTGCACACATTAAAAAATAACTGACAAGTGCAAAAAAAAAAAAAAGTTTAAATATAATGAGATGTTTAATTGGAAAGAATAGCAGGGCTGACAGAGCTGCAATGATGCGCGCACACACACACACACACACACACACACACACACACACACTAATTGGATCAGTGTTGGATTCTGGTTGTGTGGTTCTGGTTCGGTGCAGGTGCATCACTGAAGGGTTCTGAGTTTACACAGGAGAAATATTTGCATTAGTAGAAGTGCAGAGGATCAAAACGACACAAGAGCATTAAGGTTCGTTATTACTTCAGATTCAAGCTCATTATTGATTGGTTTACAGTGCAATCAATCACACAGCAGACCAGACAGGGTGCATTGCCGCCACCTGTTGGTCCGACATATTCGTCAGACCTTTTAAGAAGTGTGGTGGAAAAAAAAACATTTCTATTCTCTTCATCAAAATTTGAACATTCAGCTGTGGACTCTATTAGTGGGTCCGGTGGTGTCGTGGTTAGGGTGCTGGGCTCATGATCAGGAGGTTATGCGTTTGAATCCCACTTTGTTCCCCACTGTGCTTAGACCTCTGGGCAAGATCTGAACCACAAGTGTGCGTACCTCTGTTCACCCAGCAGTATAAATGGGTACCAGTAAAAATATACTGGGAAGGTAACCTGCGATGGATTAGTGTCCCATCCAGGAGGAGATGTACTCCTGGTCGCTTCACTCCATGGAAACCAGGAATAAGCACCGACCTGATGAGCCACTTGCTTGGGTATAAAAAGACCAACAGACTTATGGACTCTTTTAGTACAATGACTGTTAAGTCAGTACACTATGCATATTTTCATTATCTGCCATTTTATTTCCTGTAACCCCTACATGTGTCCATACAAATATTGTACACAGTCCCATCATCTGTATGTATGTACAGTAGGGCCGCACGGTGGCGTAGTGCTTAGCATGTCTGCCTCACAGCAGGAAGGTCCTGGGTTCAATTCCCAGCTCAGGCATTTCTGTGTGGAGTTTCCATGTTCTCCCAATGTTTGAGTCGGTTTCCTTCCACGGTCCAAAAACATGCACAGTGGGTTAATTGGCTGTTCCAGATCGCACTGATGTGTGAATGGTTGTGTGAGTGTTGGCCCTGCGATGGCCCGGCGAGCTGTCCAGGGTGAACCCTGCCCTCGCCAAAAGTTGGCTGAGTGAGATGAGAACCAGCCTCCCTGTGACACTAATTAGGATTATTAATTACATTTATAGGATTATTAAGATCCAATTAATCAGTGGTTCAGAAAATGAATGAATATATGTATGTAGATAGTATGTGCTTAACTGCAGCTCTGAAAACCGAAGTGAAAACAGCTGTGAAGTTCATCACGAGATTCCTACAACTGACAGGACGTCTGGGAGAAGAACAGCTCCAGCTGTTCAGCAGTTCTCTGGAGAAAAGCTTAACAAGTGAGATGATAACAGCATCACACACCTGTAACGTCTGCCAAAGCTATTCTGCAGAACATTTCATATTTCTTCCATCTGCTTTAAACAGTTTGATTGTCACTGAAATGCACTTGTTTCATTTTTTTTTTTAACAAGTCTGAGATGAATGATTTCACCCCTTACTTGGATTTAATGAAAAAAGATAAAATCATTACTATGACATTTAATTAAAGTCACAATGCAGCAAAAATTACTGTTCGATAACAGGCGGAAATAAACAACTTGTTCAATCATATTTTATTTATTTTATTTTTTTTAGAGCATTACGAGGACCACTGGTTTCCTGATGTTCCGTTTCGAGGTTCAGGATATCGCTGTATCCGGATCAATCACAAGATGGAGCCGTTAGTACAGAAGGCTGCTCTGAGAACAGGCTTCAGCTGGGACCTGCTTTTGTCCCTCTTACACAGAGAACTTACAGTGTGGGTCGACCCCCTACCAAGTGTCCTATCATATAGGTGAGGGGCGTCCATATGGGAACTATATCAATCCCAACCACTGCCAGAGACACATCTGAAGCCTTTGGACAGCTGCAAAAAGACAGTGACAATCAGAGACTCGACACCACCAGGATCCCTCATTGTGTGGCTGTCGGTAGTGAATGTCGACATCAGGGGGTCAGCAACCCGCGGCTCCGGAGTCGCATGCGGCTCTTTCATCCTTATGCTGCGGCTCTGCGTGGCTTGGGAAAATAAATTGCAAGTATCCGATTTTAAGTATATTGTAGGGAGCTGAGTAGAACAATTAATACACTGCTTCTGTCTGCTGTGCAATGGACAACTGACAGCTACTTTTATTGTGACATGTTCAACACAATGTCGACAGCACTTGATGTGTCAGCAGGCAGATTTGACAGCCGGCATGCGCGGAAAGCCCAGCAACACCAAAACTGCACAATATCTTAAAGTATTTTATTTGTGTCTGTTCGTTTGTTTAATTGTAGCTGTAAATTGTATGATTATTGTGATCTGTAAATATTAAAATGAAATAATATATATAGATTGTATTATTTTTCGTCGCTTAAAATATGCGTCACACTCTCAGACAGCCCGCCAAAACGCCGTACATTTATCGAGACTTTCAACCCTAGGTAGGCCACGGATGGATAAATCTAAGAAAAGAAAAATATTTGAAGAAAACAGAGCATTTAATGATGCATGGGCAGATTCATTTGCAAAAGGTTTAAATCACCTTCAGTTTCGTTCATTACTGGATGAGGTGGAGCGCACGTACTCTGATCTGATGCATAACAGAGTGCAGTGGCTGTCCAGAGGAGAAGTGCTGAAACGCTTTGCTGCATGTCTGGGAGAGGTGAAGACTTTCATGAGCAGCAAAGGACTCACCTTTCCTGAGCTGGAACGGCAGGAGTGGCTGGAAAAGCTGTATTTCATGGTGGACATGACGGCGAACCTGAATGCGCTGAATACAACTCTTCAGGGGAGAGGAGGCACAGCGCTACACATGCTGGAAGAGGTGATGGCGTTTGAGCGCAAGCTGACAGTGTTTGTGAGAGATTTAGAGAGAGGAACACTGTCTCACTTCCCCTCCTTAAGGGAGTTCAAACAAGCGAACAAGGTGATAAATTCAGAGTATTTGCAGTCTGCAATCACTACAATGCAAGCATCATTTTGAGAAACGATTCCAAGAGTTCAGAGAGGAAAAAGCCACATTATCCTTCCCCGTCGCTCCCCTGACCATTGACCAATCCCTGTTAAATGTGTCTGCATTTGCAGGTGTAAGTCAACCTGATCTTGAGCTGGAGCTGGCTGACATAGCTGACAGAGATATATGGGTGTCTGAGTTTGAATGCATGATATATATATATATATATATATATATATATATATATATATATATATATATATATATATAATGCAGCCATGAGGTGGGGGGGGCACTAACCAGTGTCTCTCCCCCTCATGCCGGTCCCAAGCCCGGAGAAATGCAGAGGGTTGTGTCAGGAAGGGCATCCGACGTAAAACCAATGCCAATTACTTAAAATGCAAATCAAAAGTATTACCTCCATACCGGATCGGTCGAGGCCCGGGTTAACAACGACCGCCATCAGTGCTGTCAATCAACAGGGTGCTGATGGAAATTGGACTACTGTTGGTCGAAGACGTCGAAGAAGGAGAGGTGGGAGGCGTGTCCGTGAGGCAGAGAGAGAAGAGGAAAGGCCTGAGTCTAGGACTGAGAGTGGGGACTTTGAATGTTGGAACTATGCACAGAAAAGGTAGAGAGCTGGTTGACATGATGCAGAGGAGGAAGGTGGACATACTGTGTGTTCAGGAGACCAGGTGGAAAGGTAGCAAAGCTAAAAGCTTAGGAGCAGGGTTTAAGCTATTTTATCACGGTGTGGATGGGAAGAGAAATGGAGTCGGAGTCATCTTGAAGGAGGAGTTTGTCAGGAATGTTCTAAAAGTGAAAAGAGTGTCAGACAGAGTGATGAATCTCAAGTTAGAAATTGAAGGTGTAATGCTCAATGTTGTTAGTGCTTATGCCCCACAGGCAGGATGTGAGCTAGAAGAGAAGGAGAGATTCTGGAGTGACTTAGATGAAGTGATGCAGAGTACCCCCAGAGGTGAAAGAGTGGTCATAGGTGCAGACTTCAATGGACATGTTGGTGCAGGTAACAGAGGGACGAGGAAGTGATGGGCAGGTTTGGTATCCAGGACAGGAACGCATGAAGGACAGATGTTGATAGATTTTGCAAAAAGGATGGAAATGGCTGTGGTGAATACTTTCTTTGAGAAGAAACAGGAGCATAGGGTGACTTATGAAAGCGGAGGTAGGCGCACACAGGTAGACTACATCTTGTGTAGGCGATGTAATTTGAAGGAAGTCAGTGACTGCAAAGTCATCGTGGGTGAGAGTGTTGCCAAACAGCATAGGATGGTGGTGTGCAGGATGACTCTGATGGTGAGAAAGGTGAAAAAGGCAAAGGCAGAGCAGAAGACAAGGTGGTGGAAGCTGAAAAAGGAAGAGTGTCGTGTTGTCTTCAAAGAGGAGTTGAAACAGGCTTTGGGTGGCCAGGAAGGGCTTCCAAATGACTGGACAACCACAGCAAATGTGATCAGGGACACAGGTAGGAGAGTACTTGGTGTGTCCTCTGGAAGGAAAGTAGATAAGGAGACTTGGTGGTGGAATGAGGAAGTGCAGGAGTGTGTACAAAGGAAGAGGTTAGCCAAGAAGAAGTGGGACATTGAGAGGACCGAAGAGAGTAAACAGGAGTACAGGGAGACACAGCATAAGGCGAAAGTAGCAGTGGCTAAGGCCAAACAGAGGGCATATGATGACTTGTATGATAGGTTGGATAGTAAAGAGGGAGAAAATGATCTATACAGGTTGGCACAGCAGAGAAATAGAGATGGGAAGGACGTGCAGCAAGTTAGATTGATAAAGGACAGAGAGGGAACTGTATTGACTAATGACAGAAGTGTGCTGGGAAGATGGAAAGAGTACTTTGAAGAGCTGATGAATGAGGAAAATGAGAGAGTAAAAAGAGTAGAAGAGGTAACCATTGAGGAGCAGGATGTAGCAAAGATCAGTAAGGGTGAAGTGAGAAGGGCATTGAAGAGGATGAAGAATGGAAAGGCAGTTGGTCCTGATGATATACCTGTGGAGGTATGGAAGTGTCTAGGAGAGGTAGCAGTAGATTTTCTGACAAGAACATTCAACACGGTACTAGAGAGTGAGCAGATGCCGGAGGAGTGGAGGAGAAGTGTGCTGGTGCCCATTTTTAAGAACAAGGGAGACGTGCAGAGTTGCAGCAACTACAGAGGGATAAAGTTGATGAGCCATACGATGAAGTTATGGGAAAGAATAGTGGAAGCTAGACTAAGGGCAGAGGTCAGCATTTGTGAACAACAGTTTGGTTTCATGCCAAGAAAGAGCACCACAGATGCAATGTTTGCCTTGAGGATGTTAATAGAGAAGTACAGAGAAGGTCAGAGGGAGCTACATTGTGCCTTTGTAGATCTGGAAAAAGCATATGACAGGGTGCCAAGAGAAGAACTGTGGTATTGCATGAGGAAGTCTGGAGTGGCAGAGAAGTATGTTAGAGTGGTGCAGGACATGTATGAGAGATGTAAGACAGTGGTGAGGTGTGCTGTCGGTGTGACCCGACGAATTCAAGGTTGAGGTGGGACTGCATCAAGGGTCAGCTCTGAGCCCCTTCTTGTTTGCTATGGTAATGGACAGGCTGACAGACGAGGTGAGACAAGAATCTCCATGGACTATGATGTTTGCAGATGACATTGTGATCTGTAGTGAGAGCAGAGAACAAGTGCAGGAAAATCTAGAGAGGTGGAGGTATGCCCTGGAAAGGAGAGGAATGAAGGTTAGCCTCAGAAAATCAGAATACATGTGTGTGAATGAGAAGGACCCAGGAGGAACGGTGATGTTACAGGGAGCAGAGATAACGAAGGTGGAGGATTTTAAGTACTTAGGCTCAACAATCCAGAGCAATGGAGAGGGTGGAAAAGAGGTGAAGAAGCGTGTGCAGGCAGGCTGGAATGGTTGGAGAAAAGTATCCGGTGTGATGTGCGATAGGAGAGTTTCAGCAAGAATGAAGGGAAAAGTGTACAAGATGGTGGTGAGGCCAGCGATGTTGTATGGCTTAGAAACAGTGGCGCTGAGGAAAAGGCAGGAGGCAGAGCTGGAGGTAGCGGAGATGAAAATGTTGAGGTTCTCCCTGGGAGTAACGAGGATGGATAGGATCAGAAATGAGTATATCAGAGGGACAGCCCACGTAAGATGTTTTGGAGACAAAGTCAGAGAGGCGAGATTGAGATGGTTTGGACATGTACAGAGGAGGGATAGTGAGTATATTGGCAGTAGGATGCTGAGGTTGGAACTACCAGGCAGAAGGCCTCGAGGAAGACCGAAGAAGAGATTTATGGACGTGGTGAAGGAAGACATGAAGGTCGTTGGAGTCAGAAAAGAAGATGCGGAGGACAGGGTGAGGTGGAGGCGGATGATTTGCTGTGGCGACCCCTGAAGGGAGCAGCCGAAAGTAAAAGAAGAAGATATATATATATATATATATATATATATATATATATATATATGCGAACATATTCATTTCAGATGTCAAAAAGTGTTTGCGGCTCCCAGTGTTGTCTTTTCCGTGGAAACCGGGTCGAAATGGTTCTTTGAGTCTTAAAGGTTGCCGACCCCTGGTCTATATGGATCCATCTCACATCTTTCAATCAAGATGTTTTTACAGCTGCTTCTGATTTAAACAGATGTTCACTGGGTCATTAAATATGAACTGAACTAAATGAAATGTGTGCTGTATCAGCAAAACGCTGCGTTTTGTACATTACTGAAGATTATAAAATACAAATCCGGTGGTGTATGTGAAGTGTCATAATTACAATGTACAGTCTCCACTGAGTGTATTGGCGAAGGCAGTTCTGTTCAAACATATCTGCGAAAAGATATAAAATATGGAAACTTTTTGTTTGAACTCATTAAATTCTGTTTAATCCTAATTTGGACTGCAGGGAGGCTGGCTCCCATCTCAACTGACTCCAGGCGAGGGCGGGGTGCACCCTGGACAGCTTGCCAGGCCATGGCAGAGCAGAAACACGCTGACGGCTATGCAGCTACTATTCTTCTCATTTTTTTGTGAGGTGCGCATCTGAGTGCACGTGAGTCTGTATAAGTGTGTATTCATATTGTATTTACATTGAATATGTATTTATTGGTATTATATATACATACATGTGATCCTACTTCACGGAATATGGTGGTCGTGGGGGATCTCGGTCCCAATTAACCGTGGAAAGTGAGGGATCCCTGAACTCCTCAATCCTGAGCAATATTTGATATTTCTTTACATCAGTGGTCTCCGACCTTTTTTGCACCAGGGACCAGTTTTATGTATGAAAAAGTTTCCGCAGACCAATTTTTGCTCTAATAAAAAGTTTCCGCTCTAATAAAAAAACTAGAATTTGTATATGAAAGATTTTGTTTGCGGCCCAATATCAAATGATCCGCAGACTGGTATTGGTCCATGGACCAGAGTTTGGGGACCCCTACTTTACATGACCGTGTGCATGTTTCATGTGTCCCCTGTGACAGTTAAATTAGCTCAAGGTGTCCCAGTTTCAATAGACCTGAAAAACGTGACACTAAGTATAACAGAATTGAACCGATACGAATTAGGAGATCGAATTTCAATCGGTTACTAGAGTGTGTCCTAGAGGCCGTCCAACATCAATATAAAATAAATCTATGAAAAACTGGCACCACTAGGGTGTTAACAAGCAAACATGTGCACGCAGCGGATGCAGACAGTCCCTGAAAACATACTATCACCCACATTTCATGGAGGACACAATAAAATTAATGAAATGCTGGATGTTTTGGCACACGTGTGAAAGTGGAAGGAAAAGCACTGTCACAGATTGATATGTATCTCAATAGCTGGCTCTCCTCAGCTCTCTCAATCAGTGCACACAGAGTCCTGAGGCTACAATTCAACACTGCTTCTCTCTGACTCGCGTTAACGACAAACTTCAAATCCACCAACTGGAAAAGCTTCTTGAGCAGAGGACTACAGGAGTGCAGCTCACCGCAGCCGTTCTCTGCGGTGCTGCTAGTACCTGAACTCCACGGCCGGCAGAGTCGCTTTTCATCAGGCTTCTCCGAACCCTTTCCATCTTGAGCATCCAGAACAGAGTTTACAGCTTCAATGCTTTCAGACACAACATGATACAGAGCTTTCAAAGCTGCTATGGCAAATTCCTCTTGAGCACTTAAAGTCTCCTCCACTGTGGAGGCAGAGCTGCTTTCTGCAGGAGGGGAGAGAAGAAAGAAAGAAAAAAGAATCCGTTGTGATTATCAATTATGCACAAAAGCCAAATAAATACATAAATAGATTATAGGATGTCCACAACAAGTATTCAAAAATCAAACACTTCGTACAATGAACACATTCATGAGGTTCATGCTAATTTTACATTTTAATCATGTTAAAGTCAAAAAGTCAAAGTCTCCTTTTGCAGAATCGTTTTCATTTAATCACAATATTATTTTGACATGCTGGTGACATTACAGGACAGGGATCCTTCGCGCTTCAATTCATGCGGCTTCAGTGCATCGCGTTTTATTTTTTTAATATTCATTGAATTAAGAGGGTGGGCAGTGGTGGTCTAGTGGTATAGGGCGTAGGATCGCTGATCCAAAGATTGGGGGTTCGAGTCCCACTCTGCACAAGGTTGTCACTGTCCCCCCCCTCCAGTGCAGCTAACTGGGTTATCAAAGGTGGGCCATGTTTCTCACTGTCTATGGTGTGAGGCATGTAAAATAACTATTGCTGACTTTCGAAAAGAGTAGGCTGCAAAGCCATCAGCGTGTTTACACGCTGCGATGGCCTGGTGAGCTGTCCAGGGTGTACTCTGCCCTCGCCCGAAGTTGGCTGGGATGGGCAAAAGCCTCCCCGTGACCCAAGTTAGGATTAAGCGGGTACAGAAAATGAACTGAACTGAACTGAATTAAGAGGACGATTAAGGACGAATAGGGGGAAAAGTTAAAGAAAATGACACAAAAACAATGCCAATTATGCAACAAAAACCTGAAACAAAACAAAAAAACAACTCAAAACCTCCCATCAAAACTACTTACATTGTTGTGAGGTTCGCATCTGTATGTAGAGATCCCTGTATGCAGTTTGATAGGCAACTTAAAACTCATAACTCGGCACAAAAAAGCACCTTCTTCCATGTGTATATATATATATACACATACACAGGAATTCCTCGCTGCTTCGTGCTTTAATTCATGCGGCTTCGGTGCATCGCATTTTTTTTTTTTTTATAAACATTCATCGAATTAAAAAAATGAGGAAATTAAGGAAGAATATGGGGAAAAGTTAAGGAAAATGCTGTAAACAAGGCCAATAAGCAAATAACCCCTAAGCAAACAACAAACAACCCAAAATCTCCCATCAAAACTACTTACATTGTTGCACATGTGCATGCGTGTGCGCATGTATGTATGTCGTATTTTTCTCATGCAATACCATCTGTATGTGTGTATTTATATTTTTATATCTTATTTTTTTACTGTGAATATGTATTTATTCTTGAATATATAGTTATTGATATTATATACACATATACGCAGACGTCAGTTGAGGTGGTGTTGGGGATGATCCTTCACTGATTTCAATGGTGGCGTGAGGATCTCGGTCCCAATTAACCGCGGAAAGTGAGGGATCCCTGTATATAATTAGTTTTTACAGCATTTTTAAAACTTTATTCAGATTTTTTTTTTTTTTTTTTATAATAATAATATTTTGCAAGAAAGCCAGTCAGCAGGGAGCTCGCTTGTTGGCATGGAGCAACATGAAGCTTGGCTTTATGTGATAAGATAATATCCATATTAGAGGTTATAGATTCCTGGCGATCTGACAGGCTCTCATCCCTACCTGATAGAGCACTTTCTCGAAGGGAACCCTTTTCTGACCTGTCAGTGGTCTCAAGTGTCTGGCAATAAAGGCTGATGTGGTAGTAAAGTAAAGGAAGGAGGTGAACAGCAGGGGGACAAGACCTTCTGAGAAGCTGAGAAGGAGCACGAATGTTCACATGGACAGTCCTGACATAGACTCTGATGCTGATAGAAGTGCGCTCGGGGCTGATGGAGCGGCCGGGTGTCTGTGGAGGATGTGGTGGAACCAACTGAAGTTGTACTGGAGAATAAAGAGAAGGGTTTAGAGTATTCCCTTGATAAATAACTTTATATTACCGATAAGGATAAGAATGAAACAGATGGCCTTTTGTATGTCTCATAAAAAAGCAATAAGCCACCTGAAAGTGTGTGTTAAACTGTTATCACTGGTAGAGCTGTTCGTACTGCAGGGTAATAAAGATCAACACTAAACATGAATTACAGGATAAAAGTCAATTCATTCATTTTCTGGAACCGCTTAATTCTGATTAGGGTTGCGGGGCAGCTGGCGCCCATCCCAGCCGACTCTGGGCGAGGGCAGAGTACACCCTGGACAGCTCACCAGGCCATCGCAGGGCAGAAACACGCTAACGGCTATGCAGCTCTTCTTGTCGAAAGTCAGCAATAGTTGGTTGACATGACTGAGAGACATGACCAGCCTTTGGTAACCCAGTTAGCTGCACTGCGGGGGGTGGGGGGGGTGATAACCCGTGGAGAGTGGACCTGAACCCTCAAGCTTATGGTCAGTGATCCAGCACCTTTACCACCAGGCCACCACTGCCCAGGATAAAAGTCAATTCTTAAATAAATGATTTATAATATTCACTGTGCACCACTCTTCCTTCATACAGTGTCACCAGTCTGTAACATTACGCCATTCCATGGGCAGAAAAATGCCCATGACCAGACAGCATGGTTAGGATGAAGTCATTCTTCTCTCTCATGCCAATCACAGCATCAGAATGGCGTGAATCTGTGAGATTAAATATATTAAAGAGCGTGGATATCAAACCCTCCAGTGCATTACACTTCATGTGCAGTAGTTGCCTCATGTGTTTCAGAGTACAGTTGGCCCTTGACTATTCGCAGTTTTGCACTCACAGTTTTCATATTCGCGGACTGCCGAGCAACTCGCGTGATTCAAATTCAGCCAATGACTGTCCTCCTTCCTGCTGATTGGTTGAGATGATGTAATGCCCCCTTTTTCCTCATTCGTGCACAAGTTGTCAATGAGCCTTTTTTTAGTGTGTTTTAATGACAAGTTAAGTTCTATGATGTCGCTCAACCGCCTGCTAAGCACCAGAAAAAGGTAATGTGGTTGGATGTCTCTTCTGAAGAAATAAGACTTTCTCCGGAAGAAACGACAGTTTCCTCTGAAGTGCCCGAAGAGAAATAATGGTCTGAACTGTTGTAAAACACTCCACTATTAAAGCCTTTTTCATTTATTATTCCAGTACAGTACCTAAGTTAATGTTTAGAATGTTTGTGTGTGATTTGATTTCCTGTGATGTAGCATGTTTCTCATTTTGTTTTGTTTATCCAATTTATTACATTTCTTGTTCTTTTATGTTCTTTTTGTCTATATTTTGGGAGACATTGATTTTGGCGCTGTGCCTATAACTGACTGTTTGCTCTCAACTTTGGCTGAGGGGTGTGGCTGAGCCGCACAGGGCTCACACCTGAATTCATTATTCTCATTTACTCCCAATAAACAAAAGCATGCTCACCTCTGTGCCAGAGGATTAACTCACATCACATCACCATTTCTGTCCTTTGTAATGCTCTCTAACTCTAAAGCTCTGTTTTCTACTCGCTCCGGCTAAGGGGCGTGGCTGAGCTGTTCGGACTTAATGCAGTTCATACCTGAATTCAGTCATCTCATACCAAATGCAATACCTTCCTCAAGTGGGCTACAGTGAAAACTACAGTGCTGTATGTTTCAAGGACTATGCATTTAAAGGTGTTTTTATATGTATGCTGGATAATGTTTATATTTTCTCATCAATAAATATCACAGTAAAAATATTAAGTTTTTCTTAATCATTACTACATTTTAGTAGATTAATACTGTATTAATGAGTAAGACTGTCTATAGAATGTGTTTAAGAAGCATATTTTATCACATGTAAAAGATGCATAGTATTTTACTTCCGGTTGCTGATTCGCGCATGTAATATGATACATGGAATTTTACTTCCAGGTACAGAACTCGCGGATCATATTCATTCGCAAGAGTGGCCGGAACCGAACCACCGCGAATATCAAGGGCCTACTGAACACACTTTATCCTTAACTGGTATATGTTCAAGAAGACATAACTAGTGGGTGGGTGGGAATTGGAAATTGATTAAAAACTTGACAGAAAAAGAACTCCCAAGTAACAAACAATTGAAGCTCATCTCATTATGACCCTCCACAACTAAACGTTTCCTCCCTAATGCTAGTAATTTACACCAAGTTCCCAGAGGTGTACCATTACTCAAACTAACCCAGCTACTGCTATACACAGGGCATGTTTCTGCCACCACAAGACTACTATTTGTATGGTGGAGTATTCTGAACACAACACTGACACTTCACACAATTAAATAGTTTGCTTTTAATCAAACACAGTGCTAAAGTACAGGACTTACAGACTAGTGCGGTCTGGGTGAGTGAATAAGGCAGGTAGGGCATCTGGACTGATACACAGTAAGTGACAAAGGCTTAAAGAGCTTGGCTCCAAAGGGTGCTGGAGCAGCAGATTCAGGAATGTCGGTCCTGCAATGACAATTTACCATCAGCCTCACTGCAGCATAAATCCCGTTAAATAAATTAATAAACACTAATATAATCAGCCAGATGGATGGATGGATATATTGACAACCTTATAATCACCTGACTCCGGGTGAGGGCAGAGTACACCCTGGACAGCTTGCCAGGCCATCGCAGGGCAGAAACAAGCTGACGGCTCTGCAGCTACTCTTGTTGAAAGTCAGCAATGGTTCTTTTACATGAATCTCGCACCATAGACCGTGAGAGACATGGCCGGCCTTTGATAACCCAGTCAGCTGCACTGGAGGGGGCAGCGACAACCTTGTGGAGAGTGGGACTCGAACCCCCAACCTTAGGATCAGTGATCCAGTGCCCTATACCACTAGGCCACCACTGCCCAAAGTTCGCAGGTGCATTCAAGATTTTGTTCACAGACAAATTGGCACGCGCACATGCACACACACACACATGAAGTTTATAATACCTCCACCATAACAGTGCTTTGAACAGATCATACCCTCTATATGCTAGTGTTTGGCAGCTGATGGTTTCACAGGAAGCTCAGCTGAAAATGACCCTTGGTCACAAAGGTACGATTTCCAGGTGAGTTGGCACTGCACACGGGGAGAATCAGTGTTATACGGAGTGTATATTCTTTCTTTTAGAGAACAAATCTGTAAAACACACAGGCTGTTTGTTTCCTGTTTCTTACAGGAGTACCGATGACCTTCACACCACGTTCAGAGTTCTGCAGTTTACACTTCATTTCATTCATCTCAGCTTCCTTAAAGTGCAACTCCGACTTTAGAGATTCTACCTGAACAAGATAAGGGAATGACATTTTTAAAAAAGACTTCTTATTGGGGATGTCGACTGACACACTAATACCCTGTTACCTAAAATGTACACAATGCTTTCATATGTGAATTAGTATTGTTCACTTTTCACCAAAATTGCATAGAGTACTGATAAATTACCCCCCACGTATCTCACATTACACTCAGCTCAGTGTCTCAATGTCAGTGCTGATCTCATGTCTGGCTGTGCAACTATGAAATGACGTTATCTATTTATATATCCTGTATATAAATAAACAAACAGGAAATGCTATAAAGCTAAAAACTGAAGTCGTACCAGCCTTAAATCTACACTCACTGTTTGTTTTGACATGCAATTTATCAAATGTTATTTCATTTATTATTCCCATTCTTAGTACACAATGAAAATTACAGTACATTAACCCCCTACTAAGCTAGCATCCTTTAATTTAAATAAATTATCATGCATCACCTTCGCATTATACATTTCCATGGGTGCTAATTGGCCGAGCTCTTATTGGAGGCAGGGATGGCATACACATGCCTGCATGTGACTTACAGCAATCATCTATGAATTGGGGGTGCATGAAGGTTCACTCGTACATGTACACTGAACCCTCACTTTTCCGGTTAATGGGGACCGAGACCCTCCGCAAACGCCGAATTTCCGTGAAGTCGGATCAACCCCCCCTGACTGACGTATGCGTACATGTATATGTTATATAATATCAATAAATACATGCTGAATGCTATAAATGCTTACAATAACAATGAAACATTCAAAAATAAAGCATAAGATGTAAATGAAATATAAATACACACAGACACGCACACACACACAAACACGCACCTAGAAGCCCACACGCATAGACACACGCACACACACACATTCAGACGCACGTGCACACACATTCAGACGCACGTGCACGCGCACACACACACGCGCATGCGTACTCAGATGCGCACCTCACATAAAAATGTACGTTTTCATGGGGGGTTTGGGTTGTTTTTGTTTGTTTGGTTTTTTTTGCATAATTAGCCTTGTTTTGTGGCATTTTCCTTCACCTCTTCTCCTATTTTTCTTTATTTTTTTGATGAATATTTTTGAGAAAGCCACGATCCAATGAAGCAGCAGGAACTGAAGCGTGAAGTAGCGAGGGATCACTGTATATCACTTTCCCTCCGAGTGTGGGAGTTAGGCCACCATCCCTGAATATGATAAAGACGTGGGCAGGAGCATCACGTTTCACAAATGGGGGCGTGTGCTTGCTCATGCCCCTTCTTGGTTGGTGGTGGTCATGTGTGATAGGAAAGGCAATGCCCAATAGTTGGGAGTTGGATCCCACTAAATGAATGTGGTGGTCGTGGTAATGGGGGGATCGCTGACATTTGAATTTCACCACCAGTGAAGATGCAGTAAATATCATGGATGCCGATTACTGATTGTACAAAACCTGAAAAATTATCACGTCGCTGGTAACAAGCCGGTTCATTATGAATCCATGTTCTTGCTCAATTCATATGATGATATGATGTGTACACCTTCTTCGAGAGCTCCTTCTCTTTTTCACTCTGAGTATGAGTTCTGTTTCTCTCCAGCTCCAAATGAGTCTGTCTCTGCTGATCCTTCTCCTGATTGGCCAGCTTGAGTGAGTCTACATGTACTTCAGCTACATGTAAAAAAACAGGTCAATTCATCAAACATTTATTTTTTTATTTTAGTTTACAGCTTAAATAATGTTCTTCAATATTATATGATGTGCACAATCAAACCCTCATAGAGTTGTTAGCAGTTTTACCAACTTTGTCAGACTCCGTATGATCCACTACAATCTAAAACGAGTCTGTAAGTCATGTGCGTGGATTATCACCTGCAAGTTACAATACCAAACCAAAAGCTCGATTATTCCCTGAAACATACCATTTGTTTGTCCAGACTTTCACTTGTCCAGACAGAAACCTCACAGTAATTACAGTGATTGTTCTGCATTAAATATGGGCTCTGTATAAATGGATAGTATGTACACACACCTTTCTCTTCAACTCCGCTTGCTGTGCTTCCAGACGTCTGCAGTACAGTTCATCTCTGTCTGGTCCATTTCCTTCAAAATCAGAAGCAAAAACAAGACCATTAAAAGTACAAGGGAGCCGTATCAATCTGATATTAAGTATTCACACAAGCTTAACACTGGATATTCTGGATCATTACTGAATTTCAACTGGCACAGTTCTCTTGCTGCTCTCAGCTTGAGCTTCTCTTGTGATGGCCTGGGATGCAATGATGTCAATTTCCTCCAGGTCATCCTGAGTGAAGTCGTTGTCATCCCTGAAAGCATCTGTCTGAACTGGATCATCATTGTGTAACCCTTTAAGTCCCTTGCTTGAGGATATGCCATGTTGGCCCAGGATTCTGGGGAATCATAAATATAAAGAATAAATTAGTCATGGGGAATCATAGTGTAACAACATGCCTTTTTAGTTCTTTTTTTTTTTTTTTTTGCTGAACCATTAATCCCACTATTAGGGTCGTTGGGAGGCAGAAGAAAGCAAGGTACATCCTGAACAACTTTATCCAGTGTCGGTTGAGAAAGGCTCCAGCTTCTGTGCGATCATATTATTGAGAATTTGAGCAAATGAGTGAGTTCGTGATTGAGAGGGTGAAAAATATCATCCTCATTAGTTATCTATACTGTTTACCATCATGGGATAAGCAGGAGTCTATTGCAGCCGATACTGGTTGAAGGCAGGGTACACTATGAACAACCCGCCAGATCATTGCAGGGCATGCTGTTTAGTTCGTTTTTAAAGTTTAGGGGTGTTGGTGGCTCAGTGGTCAATCCTCTGGGTTACTGATCAGAAGGTTGGCAGTTCATGTCCCAGTACCACCAACTTGCCGCTGTTAAGTTTTTGAAAACTGCTTAGTTATGTGAATGAATGACGTCACTGCAAGGTGCTGGAAAAGGGTGTCGACCGAATGCTGTAAATGTGCAACTTTTAATCTTTTACCAGGGATTTCTGGGTGAGTTTTTGCCCGAAAGGGGAAATCTATCAAGAGCAACTTTATTCAGAATTAAATATTCTCTTTATTCTTGTCCAAATGTAATCATGCCAGTAGTTTTGTTTTTATTTTTCACCAGACTGTTAAATAATTAATCACTAATAGGATATCTGATATGATCAGGTTCAGGGGGTCGGGCGGGAGATAAGGGGAGCTCATGCTATATAAAGCATTCTGTGATAAACAGGGAAGTATTTATAACTCACCCGAACTCAGACTTAACCAGCAGATGTACAGAAATGTCAGTAAATGAAAAAAGAAAGAAAGAAAAGTATAAATGATGGCGAGCTCGCGCTCTGCGTTGTTTGCCCTGAACCACAGGCGAACCGGTTAGCTCAGGAGGAAGCTAAAGGCTATCTGGAGATTTAAGCCATTGCTTCAACCTGTGTAGAGCTTATTGCTGTTTAAACCGTCACAAAATAACAACACTCTCCTCAACATGTTGTGAAAAAAAAAATCACACTATTTACAGGGCTTTTAAATTCGGAATAACACTGGTTTCACAGAAAGCCGCTTGTTTGTTGAAGTTTGAGGCTGCGGATTGAACAGAACACTTAAGCAAGAGGATGACGTCATATAATAGCGCTGTCCTATCGGTCTAAAATTACAGCGCGTGCTGCAGCTGCTGCAAGGAGGAGACATGTCTATCGAGGTTTTGCAGTCACGTGACACGTCGAGGAACAACTCTGTTTATGCCGCCATATTGGAGTAAAAACAAATGTACACTTTGCCATTGAGGTGCCTGTTTTTAGCGTGGTAGATGATATAAAGATGAATGTTGACAGCCGTAATACAATCCCAGTGCTTTCCGAGCTCCCAGGTAATTATGATAACGATCATAAATAACAGTATATTCAAAAACGACGGTTATCAGGGCGAACAAATGACCCATACATTTTGCCCAATGGTTTGTTTGTTAACTGTATGGATGAAGCAACGGCCAGGATACCTGGTTTAACATACCTAGATATCTATAATTATTTGATTAGTGGCACATCTGATTATACTCACGAAAAACTGAAAAGTTTCAAAGGGCTTAGAGTGTAGCAAGGAAAATCTAGAGAGGTGGAGGTATGCCCTGGAAAGGAGAGGAATGAAGGTTAGCCTCAGTAAGACGGAATGCATTTGTGTGATCTAGAAGGACCCAAGAGGAACGATGAGGTTAAAGGGAGCGGAGATAAAGAAGGTGGAGGATTTTAAGTACTTAGGCTCAACAATCCAGAGCAATGGAGAGTGTGGAAAAGAGGTGAAGAAGCGTGTGCAGGCAGGTTGGAATCGATGGAGAAAAGTGTCCGGTGTAATGTGTGATAGGAAGGTATCGGCAAGAATGAAGGGAAAAGTGTACAAGACGGTGTTGAGGCCAGCGATGTTGTATGGTTTAGAAACAGTGGCGCTGATGAAGAAAAGACAGGAGGCAGAGCTGGAGGTAGCAGGGATGAAAATGTTGAGGTTCTCTTTGGGAGTAACGAGGATGGATAGGATCAGGAATGAATACATCAGAGGGACAGCACATATAAGAAGGTTTGGAGACAAAGTCAGAGAGGCTAGATTGAGATGGTTTGGACATGTACAGAGGAGGGATAGTGAGTATATTGGCAGAAGGATGTTGAAGTAGAAACTACCAGGCAGAAGGCCCAGAGGAAGATTAAAGAGAAGATTTATGGATGTGGTGAAGGAGGACATGAAGGTTGTTGGAGGAAGAGTAGAAGATGCAGAGGACAGGGTGAGATGGAGGCAGATACACACAGCTGCTTTCAGAAGTAGGGTTACGCCCTGACTTTTACACCATCACTGTATGTTTGCAGGTTGTCCGATTGTTGTCTAAGCTGTTCACACAAAAGATGTCAACATGAGCTGCTCTCAACACTGAATCCAGCTATCCATGCGAGACAGAGGTAGGATGCACAGCAAGGCCATTTCTACAGCTTCCAAATTTTCATCAATTTCTAAAGTCTTTTCCATGCATGGAAAGTTAGATTTGATATTTTGGGGGATGGAATCTTTTTTGGTCAGTTTTTGTTTCTGGTCTTAAACTCTTCCTGATTTTTAGCTGATATCGTCAGCGTGTTTCTGTCCCTTGCTAAAAAGGGTTGTGACAGGAAGGGCATCCGACGTAAAAAACCCTCTGCCAAATCAAAACGTGCGAATCAGATGATTCGCTGTGGCGACTCCCGAGTAAAAGAGAAAAAGCCGAAAGGAAGACAGACATTAGATGACAGGCTTCCTTCTGTCTACTTACTGTCAGTTAACGGTGATAACTTTGAACTCCCAAGTTGCACATCTACAAGGCGCATGAGTTCACCCAGAGATCGCGAGTTTGAAACCCGGTTAATGCCAAAGCCATCAATAGCCAGGAGTCCATGGGAGCT
The DNA here is from genome assembly GCA_024760905.1 of Plotosus lineatus. NCBI lineage: Eukaryota > Metazoa > Chordata > Actinopteri > Siluriformes > Plotosidae > Plotosus > Plotosus lineatus. The sequence continues at coordinate 8,137,086 of CM045744.1, forward strand.
AATTGGCTGAGCTGTCATGAAAGTGAGGGACCGCATACGCTCACTTCACTGTCACAGCGATCACCAGCCAATCATGGTTCTGTGAGTTCATTCATACAAGAGGGTGGATAGTACTTTTTCTCCAAGTGTGTTAAACTTGGTCCCCAACGACTGGTCCATGGCTCAATTGGTACCGGTCCGCAGAAGAAATAATTCATTTTTCCATTTTATTTATTATCTGAGTCTAAATCTTCTTTAATTTTGAAAAAAACTTTTATTTTGAAAAATGACCAAATTCTCTCGGTTACATGTCGGTCATTTGAGCGCCAAAATGTAACCCACAAGGGGATGGCATATCAACAGAGGCGAGTTGGACATGTTTCAAACAATAGCAAGTATTTTGGGTGAGACTGAGCCTGAGCCTTCATTCTCCCCACTGGTTCACCATCACCGGTGTTTTTTTTTTTTTTTTTTAGAAAATTTCAAGCTCTACTTCCCAATCAACTTTATTTCAGCTGTTGAAAAATAACATTCATGGAGTGCTTATATCAGTAATATTATTGATATTTTATATAAATAAATTATATTTACAATATAAACAATCTATGACAACCACCCCCCCCCCCTCCTGGTCCATGGTAAAATTGGGGACTCCTGTGTTGGACCACCCCTAAATACGCATGTGCCGCAGTTCAATGCATGCTTTCACCCCTCCCTCCCTAGACGGGGATTTTCATGTGATAGGGAAGGCAATACAGTATCTCATAGGTGGGAGCTGGTACGACTAGATTAGGGAGAAAATGGAAAAAAAAATAAATAAAAAAAACCTGTGATAACTATTTGAGCGATTTGAAATTCTGTTCAATCATTCACCCAGGGGGACTGTCCCAGTTTCAGTGTCTCGGCAGCCTTTTGCTTGCCTTCGCCTCTCTCTTTCTTGCTTTGAAAGTCCTGTGTAGGATATACTTAAACATATTCTTACTAATAACAACATAAAAAACCCTGAAAAAAAAAGACTGAAGTTTTGGATTTTAAAAAAATGAGAAAAGTCTGTGCTTACTCTAATCTCCTCCCACATTGGGTTCATCATGTGCATTCTGACATGCTTTTCAACCCAGTACAGGTCTACAGTTACTGTAGTGTGAATTTGATTCAGGACCCCCAGCCACCCCACCGCCTAAGTAAATCCAGATTAACAGTTTCAGATGAACAAGCAACTCTGAACTATGTACTTAATGATATCATCCCCGAACCCCATCACCTCATTCTAGAATGTTTTTATTTATTATTTATTTCTTTTTTATATATACTGAATCTACAAAATCACTTGCATGGAAAGTTAATGAAACAGTAAGATTCTGTTAATTCGAGACAAATATCTAAACAATAAAAACTACAGTACAGTGGTACCTCACCTTACGAAAGTCTCACCAAACAAAAAATTCAGGTTACAAAAAGCATTTTTCTAAAAAAAAATTTCAGGATACGAAACAAGTTCACGTAACGAAAGCGCCATCGTAAAAATTCAAACGCGCCATTCAAACAATGCACGAGCTGCTCTCCCATCAATGACGTTCAAACATCCTGCCCCGCTGGTCTTCCATTGGCTAACAACTGAGCTGTAGTTCATGTCGCCGTCACTCAAGCGCCATCTTGGACAGGTCCACCTGACACCATCTTGGACGCCATCTTGGACATCATTGATGCATCTACCTCCCATTGCCTATTATAGAGCTGAATCCACCATGATGCTTTTCATGTAAAGGACAGAGTTACTCTTGTTTTATGCTTTATTTCTTGACTCAGGCTTTTAAACTTCCATAAACATTTGTAAGATTATAACTCTGCTAAGAAGACATGGTCAACATGTCCACACACAGTGAGAAGAAGAAATGGGCTCGAGTGATATCACAAAGGAATATGACCAAACCTGTCTATCATCAGTTCGATATTGAAGCAGAAGGAGGTCTTAAAGGTATGCTTTTATAATTTTTAAAGGGTTTAGGGGGTAGTATTGGGAGCCTTGGAACGAATCACAAGTTTTACATGTAAAACGCAGTTCAACTTATGAAAAATGCAGGTTATGAAAAAAGCTCTGGAACGGATTAATTTTGTAAGGTGAGGTACCACTGTACTTGGTGTTATAATTATCATTGATGACTCCTCAGATTGCTTTTCATGGAGCAGAATTGAATCTGTTCTACTAATGTCTGATTAATAGAATGGATATATTTGTTGTTCTGTTTCATTGCTCTACTCTCAAAATCATGACTTTTTGTGTGCTATGGCATCCTTTTTGTCCAGGTGGTCCGGACGGTGGTAGTGGTCTTGCACAGGCAATGGCTGAGCATCAAAGATCTAGAGAAACATGCTGGCACTGTTCAGTCAGTGAGGGAGATGGGTCCAGGCATTCACTCAATGAGAGAAACTCTTATGTTGCTGCACTGGCTCCTCCTCAATGACTCGTCTTTCTCCACACACTGTCTGGATGTGCTGCACATGTACCATCAGATCATCCCAATCACCAGAGATTCACTCCGTAGGATCCCGGACCTCTCCGAGTCTGAAGGTGAAGGGGCACATCCAGCTTTTTTGTTAGTTATTTATTTTTAGCTCGGTCTGATATTTTTTATTTGTCAGCTGCCACTTATTGGTCATTGTTTGTCACTGCACAGGTTTATCTTACTGAACATTGTGGATAATTGGATACCTTCTCCCACTAGGGTGAAGTTATTAGCAGAGTTGTTTCTGTGTAGTTGCTGAATTATAGTGTCATCAGGGCTTATTGTAGTGGTATCAGTTGTCGTACATATACATACAGTGATCCCTCGCTATTTCATGCAAATGCCAGAAAACAAGGCTAATTATGCAAAAAAACAACAACAAACAAACAAAAACAAACAATAAAAAAACAACCCAACAAAACTACTTACATTTTTATGTGAGGTGCACATCTGTATGTGTGTATTTATATTTTATTTCCATCTTATGCATTATTTTTGAATGTTTGTTATTAGAAGCATTTATGTCTGTCTTCCTTTTGGCTTTTTCCCTTTTATTCAGGAGTCGTCACAGCGAATCATCTGATTCGCACGTTTGATTTGGCAGAGGTTTTTACGTCGGATGCCCTTCTTGTCACAACCCTTTTAGCAAGGGACAGAAACACGCTGACGACTTTGCAGCTACTCTTTACGAAAGTCAGCAATGATTCTTTTACATGCCTCTCACCATAGACAGTGAGAGACATGGCCCGCCTTTGATAACCCAGTTAGAAGCATTTATAAAAGGGAAAAAAGCCGAAAGGAAGACAGACAGACAGCGTTGAATATGTATTTATTGATATTATATATACATATACATATACGTCAGTCGGGGAGTTGATCCCACTTTGCGGAAATTGGCGGCTACAGGGTCTCGATCCCCATTAACCGCGGAACGTGAGGGATCCGTGTGTGTGTGTGTGTACAGCGTACACCTTACGAAATTAATCCGTTCCAGAGCCTTTTTCTTAACCTGGATTTTTCGTAAATTGAACCGCGTTTTACTTGTAAAACATGTGATTCGTTCCAAGGCCCCCAATACTATCACTAAACCCTTTAAAAATGATAAAAGCATACCTTTTAAGACCTCCTTCTGCTTCACTATCGTACCGATGGTAGACGGGTTTGGCCATATTCCTTTGCGATATCACTCAACCGCATGCCACGAGTCAGCTTCTTCTTTTCACTCACACTGGAAATCACACACGCATGTGTGTGTTGACCATGTCTTTTTAGCAGAGGCAGAGTTATAATCTTACAAATGTTTCTGGAAGGTTAAAAGTCTGAGTCAAGAAATAAAGCATAAAACAACAGTAACTTTGTCCTTTACACAAAAAGCATCATGGTAGGTTCAGCTTCATAATAGCCAATGGGAGGAAGCTGCATCATCCCGTCTAGCCAATGGGATCCCTGTCCAAGATGGCATTCAAGTGAAGGCGACATGAACGACAGCTCAGTTGTTAGCCAATGGGAGGCCAACGGGTCGGGATGTTTGAACGTCATTGATGGGAGAGCAGCTCGTGTATTGTTAGAATGTTTGAATGGTGCGTTTGAATTTTTAAGATGGATGAATTTTTAAGAATTTTTAAGATTTATATATATTATATATATATATAAAACAAAAATAAAAGGACAAGACAAAGACTTTCTATTGAAACTCCATTTATCACTACAGATCTGTTTCGAGGGGTGGTGAAACCATCCTCTCTCTTCAGGTGATTATAGAAGAATCTTCTATAATCTTCTATAATCTTTAATAATTCTATAATCTATAATAATTCTATAATCTTCTATAATCTTCTATAATCTTCTATAATCACCTGAAGAGAGAGGATGGTTTCACCACCCCTCGAAACAGATCTGTAGTGATAAATGGAGTTTCAATAGAAAGTCTTTGTCCTGTCCTTTTATTTTTGTTATTTGCTCTACCAAAAAAGTATTGAGCACTCTCCTACGGAAGGATCTACTCAGAAAATCACATATATATATATATATATATATACATATATATACACACATACATATATATGTATATACATACACATATACATATATATATATATATATATATATATATATATATATACAGTACACATACATACACATCTACATATATATGTACACGTACGTTCACGTGCGTAAGCACATACACACACATACACAAGTATATATAATGTTTAGATACAGATTGATACAATCAAATACTTAGTGTACTTAAGGGGGTGTGTTGCATAATAATGATTTTTTCCTGTGTCGGCATGAAGTTACGAGTTCGTTTCTTTTATTTAATGAAGACTGTTCGGGTCTGTATATAATGAGGAACTTCTCCCTGAGGCATAAATTGCATCTTTTGTTTGAGCTGTTGTATGTCGGGTGTGATGATAAAATACTTCATGAGATCTGGTGATCAATGTTCGTGTCTTTGAGTGTCCAGATGTGCTTGCTGAGTTCGGTGGAGTTTCTACTTTTTTCGTTATGAAGGATGCGATGTGGTTCCTGTATCTGGTTTTAAAAGTGTTTTCTGTGAGTCCGATGTATGTTTCTGTTGTATTATTGTCTGTCCGTGTGACGGTGGCTTGGTAGATGACCGATGATTGCAGACAGTTCCCGTTGAGTGGGCAGGCGTTTTTCTGTCGGCAGTTGCATTGCGTTCTTTTGTTTGGTGAGTTAGTGCAAAGCCAGCTGACGGCTTTGCAGCTCCTCTTTACGAAAGTCAGCAATGGTTCTTTTACATGCCTCTCACCATAGACAGTGAGAGACATGGCCCGCCTTTGATAACCCAGTTAGCCGCACTGGGGGAGACAGTGACAACCTTGTGGAGAGTGAGACTCGAACCCCCAACCTTTGGATCAGCGATCCAGCGCCCTAGACCACCACTGCCCCAATATACATATATATATATATATATATATATATATATATATATTTATATATATATATATATATATATATATAAATATATATAAAATATAGCGTGTTACCCTTGTGTTAAGAAGTCGTCTCTGTGATCTTTGTGTTTACACTGTTTTGTGGACTTTTGTAACCCTAAGCAAATATGGTTGGTCAGAAGCGTAAGCCTACTAGCATGGGTGCAAGTCTCATACACAGATCGGCGCAATCTACCATGCATACTCAGTTAAACAAAGAGAGTTGTAAAATTAATTAAAATCCAAATCCAAAAGAAAGAACTCTCCGCTCTGCTGGTGATTCACATCAGTGCAGGCTGAGTTCTTAACGAGTTCAATGGCGTCCTTGCTCACTTGAAAGACCGGAAGTCCGTTTAACCCGCAGCAAGTACACTACTTTCAGTTTTGAGCGCCTCACGTATTGTAAGTGTAGATTGGCTGTTTTAAGCTTCATGTAAAGTGACTCGGTATAAATAAGTGGCTTAATTGAAATTAATGTTGATATTATTTGATATATTTGATATTATTTTCCAATGTTATGTTTATAATAATTGATTAAGGGGTGTTTTATGAGATACAGTAATGGTATTTATTAGAGGTGTGACGATAAATCAATTTACTCATAAATTGATCTATTTTCAAACCCAATTTTAAAATCAATTTATTTTGTGCTTTTACAATTTTTTATCGATTCATGTCAAGCAACAAAGGATTCACAAAAAGCTCTAAAATAATGCTGAAATAACTTGACCTCTTACAATTGTCAATGGTGGCCACCATTTTCCTCCGTTGCTATGGAAATCTCGTGAGCGAACGAGACTTCGCAAAAACAAAAATGGCGATTGCCGCTGAATTCGTTAAGCCGGCAGCGACACACAAAAGCCCAGTTCGGGCTCATTTCTTGAAATCCCGTGACAAGAAACAAGTTTTGTGCAGACTTTGTGAGATGAAATTGCCTTACCACGGCAACACAACTAATCTGCAGAATCACATTCGTCGTCATCACAAGACAATTGACATCGATGTCAAACCGAAAGTTCGCCTACACGGTGAGCCGGTAGCGAAGAAACTTCAAGGTGAAGTATTTGTTGTTGAATTGTTGCTCTGAATGCAGAAACTGAGATTACATTCACAATATGTAACTGGTGCAAAACTGACTGTTTACTGTTACATCAGTGAAGTGTTTCAGTTCATAGTTTAAAAGTTTAGAAGAAAACATTAACTTTGTTAAGAGTCCTTAAAGATTAAGGATTTGGTTCTTTATGATCTTGAGTTGACATTTGAAATATAAATACTCCAGTGTGAATGTGAACATGGTGAACTGGATGAAACATTTAACATGTGTGTTTTATCTGTGCAAGTTGCAACAGTCAGAACTGAGAAGCAAGGTGAAGTATTTGTTGTTGAATTGTTTCTCTGAATGCAGAAACTGACACTGTAGATGGTAGATTACATTCACAATATCGAACTGGTGGAAAACTGGAAACAAATAAAGGTTATGTTTGTTTATTTTCATGTTTTGATATGTTAGTAATTGTAGTTGAATGATGGTATTGAATAACCAGTTCAGACAATTATTACTTTATATATTTGAAGTGCATATTTTACAGAAAATGAAACTAGAATCCACATATGAATCAGATTGAATTGAATTGAATCGAGAGGCAAAAATCAGGATTCGAATCGAATCGTCTCATAACTGAATTGTCACACCGCTAGTATTTATGGATGTATAGTACAGTGTGAGCGTCATAGGTCACTGTAACAACTTGCATTCACTTTCAACTTATGTTCGGTCATCCGGAACCAATTAAAAACGTAAGTCAGGGAGCGTCTGTATATATATATATATATATATATATATATATATATATATATATATATATATATATATATATATGTATATATATATGTATATATATGTATGTATGTGTGTGTGTGTGTGTGTGTGTGTGTGTGTATGTGATCTCGGTCCCAATTAACCGTGGAAAGTGAGGAATCCCAATATATATATAAATTTTTTTTTTGTTTTGTTTTGTTTTATTTGCTCTACCAAAAAAGTATTGAGCACTCTCCTACGGAAGGATCTACTCAGAAAATCCTCTATATATATATATATATATATATATATATATATATATATATATATATATATATATATATACACACACACACACACACACACACACACACACACAGACTCCTTACACTCATCTTGTTTTCCATTCACCTTTTTCCGGGGTCACCACAGTGAATCATGGGGTTCACATGTTTGCTTTGATTTCGGCTTTTCGGGGCAGCGCCTATGCAGCCTACAGACTCCTCACACTCATGTGGGTGTTAATTTTCTAAGACATTGGAGCATTTTATTCTCATTCAGGCACAAAATTGTTCATGAAGCCAGGCACTTGTGATGTTGGCTGAGGCCTGGTGTAGTTATCATTTCATTTCATCCCAAAGGTGTTCAGTGTGGTTAAAAACAGGGCTTTATGTAGATTTCTGGCATACCTCTGTTCTAAACTTATTAAACAGTGTCTCACGGAGCTTAATTACGCACGCGGTCACGGCAAATTTCAACAAGCAAGAAGAGGGCAATCTAAATTCTCCAGCATTTAAAGATATTCTAGTGAATACCATGATTCAAACCTGAAAGCGCTCCCTTTGCTCCTATTGGTTCGCAATTCAAACCCACTTCCTGATTCAAAGAAACGCCGCGAGCTGGTCCTGATCAGAGTCATTGGTTCGTTTTATAAGGAGTCACCAGCTAACCAATCAGATCAATCAATCCCTTGCTTAAATTTAAGTGGAAAATAAAGTCACGTAACTTGAGCAGGAATATAAAATCTAAAATAATGTGTGAAATGATGACAATGACAATGACAAAACTTTATTACCCGTACGGGAATTCTTTGTACATTTGAAAGTGGTGACATTAAACATTTAAAAACAAGACATACACATGATACATGACACATGGTAGATAACATGAACAAGCTCAACAATCATTTAAAAGACGGATACTGAATGGAACAAAGGTTTTAAAAGCTCTATTGGTTTTAAAACGTGGCAACAAAACATACTGTTTGTATAAGACATGGTCAGGATCAGATAAAATCTTCAAAGCTAACTTTAAAACACGTTTTTCATAGAGATAAGACAAATCGTAAAAAGTGACTCCCGCTACTTTGGCAGCAATTAAAACAAGTTTATCTAAACGTGATTTGTTATTTAAAGATAAAGCACCGTACCAACATTGAAAAGAAAAGGTTAGAACACTTTCAACAAAACAATGGTAAAATAATGACATAACACTGGCACTAACATTAAAGGACCGTAATTTTCGAAGGAAGTGTAGTCTCTGTTCACATTTTTTAAAAACTGCATCGGTGTTAGAGTTCCAGTTCAATTTGTTATCGATACTTGTCCCAAGGTACTTGTATTCCTCAACAATATCCACACACTCGTCCTTGATAATCACAGGTCCAGATACGACTTGTTTGCTGCGAAAATTAATCACCATTTCCTTTGTCTTTGAAACGTTTAACTTTAAATAATTGTCCTCGCACCAGGTCACAAATCTGTCAATTTCGGATCAATAGCACAGTTCATTGTCTTGTATAAGACCAACCAAAGCGGCGTCGTCAGCAAACTTGACCGTCAGACAGTTTAACGCTTGGCTTACACAATCATTGGTATACAATGTGAATAAGACCGGTGATATAACACAAACTTGGGGGACTCCAGTGTTGGTGAACAACAAAGATGAACAAGATGAATTAACAATAACAAATTGGGGTCTTTCGGTTAAAAAACTCTCAATCCACAATAAAACCTTGCTGTTTACAGCCATGTTTAAAAGCTTAGACAATAAAATGTGAGGCTGAATGGTATTAAAAGCAGATGAAAAATCAACAAAGAGAATTCTAACATAAGATCTGGGTAATTCTAAGTGCTTGTATATACTGTTTAAAATAACAAGTTTGGCATCCTCAACACCTCTCCTTGCCCTGTATGCAAACTGATATGGATCCATCAAGTGTTGAACATCACACAATAAGAAATTTAGCACAATACGTTCGAAACACTTCATTGCAATGGATGTAAGGGCCACAGGTCTAAAATCGTTCATCTGAGTGGAGTTAGCCTTCTTTGGGACTGGGACAATCTTTGATGTTTTCCAAACTGAGGGTATCACATGGCTGTCGATGGAGAGTTGGTATAATTTCGAAAACACATTACACAACTGTTCACAGCACTGTTTGAGAATTATTCCATCAAGAGAATCGGGTCCTGAAGCTTTCCTTATATTGAGTCTGGAGAACTGGTGTTTGACGGCCTCCGGTGTAATGGTGATGTTGTCGTCGTTCAGGGCGTTGATCTTGTCGTGGATGATGCTGCGTTCATCACTGAAGTCGTAGGTGTCGAATCTGGCGTAGAACTTGTTGAGGTCCTCCGAGTAACTGTTGTCGTCTCCTGTGCTGATTGATGATTGCTTACGAGGACAGCCAATCATGTTCTTGACACCCTGCCACGCTTGTCTGGTGTTGTTCGAGCGGAACTGGGACTCGACTTTGTCTTTATAGTCCTCCTTGCACTTCTTTATCTGCATGTTAATATCTCTCTGAATAGATTTCAGCTGAACAGTATCCTTAGCACAGAACAACCTTTTCTTCTCGTTGAAGAGCACTTTGAGTTCTTTCGTTACCCAGGGCTTGTTATTAGGGTACAGTTTAATCTCTCTCTGGGGGATAACACTGTCCACACAAAACTTGATATAGCTGGTGATGGTGTCAGCTACTGTGGAAGGGTCGTCACAGTTATCAAAAAACATGTCCCAGTCGGTGCAGTCGAAACAACCTTGCAGCCGCTCTACTGACTCAGGGTCCCAGGATCTGACACACTTTGTCTGCACCTTCTGCGTCTTCAGTTTCTGCTTGTAGGAAGGCAGCATGAAGATAGAGTTGTGGTCAGAGGCGCCGATGGGCGGCTTGGCGATGGCTTTATAGGCGTGTTTGATGTTACCGTAACATAGGTCGATTGTTCTGTTTTCGTGTTGCACACTTCACATACTGCTCATAATTAGGTAAGACAGACTTGAGCGTAACACCGTTAAAATCGCCTAGCACGAACTTGGGGGCTTCTGGGTAGATTGAGTCTAGTTTCTGAACTTGATCGTGTATTACAGATGCAGCTTGGTTGTTGTTGGCACTGGGGGGAATGTACACAAGAACAACAAATAATTGCCCGAACTCTCTAGGCAGATATGATGGTCTCAGGGATATCGATAGCAACTCTATGTCAGATGCACATATCTTGTCTCTCACTGTATAGTTCTTACACCATCGTTCATTCACATAGATACACACCCCACCTCCTATGGTCTTGCCTGTATCCTCCACCCTCCTGTCTAAGCGTATAGGGGAGCCGAACCCGGGTAGCGTAAGGGTACTGTCATCAACGGAACTATTGAGCCATGTTTCTGTCAGGCATATCAAACAACTATCTCTAAACTCATACAGGTACCGCGTACAAGCATCAAGTTCAGAAAGTTTATTTCTTAGCGATCGTATGTTAGACAACATCAATGTAGGTAGTGGGGGTCTGGATTTCGGCGCGCGTACTCGCCGTCGCACCCCTCCTCTCTTACCTCGTTTTCTGTGTTTCCTCCCTGAATTACCAGATCCATCCTGAGAATCACTGAACACACATTCCGAGGGTAAATCCATAGACAACGTGCTAGCGTCAGCTCTGTCCCTGAGAGAAAATAACTTGTCCCGGTCATACTGGAGTGGACGTCTTACATCATGGCGTCTGTCACCTCTCTCACCCTGGCTGTAGTGAATGGCCAAGCCATGTTCAACGAGCACATTCAAGATGAAAATTGTCAAAAACATACAGCAAACCACCTCTTTGTTCATGATTGTTCACTTTGGTATAAATAAATAAACATAAAAACATCACAAGGCACAAAACGAGAGAAATTGTCAGAGCACTTTCAAACGTGTGTCGCCATGGAGCAGCGCCACAAATATTAGTCACAAATGTTTATTGTCATAATTCTGACAAACGTTGTTATTTTAACGAAGAGAAAATGCATCACTAAAGTCTTACATGCTACACTCTTATTGGTTGAGTCAAAATATCAGACAGACAGACAGACATTTTATTCAATAAAAAGCCATTAGCCCAAAATACAGACAAAATGAATAAATTAAAGCATGAACTATTGTTATAGACCAGTTTTATTTCTGATTTTCTGAACATGGATAAGAAATAAGCATAGCTTTCGGATTGCATTAACATCACTTGATGACATAATATTAATAAAACTGTGTTGTGATAAGGGATACTTCAAATATTTACTTAATAATGTATTTCTTATACCCGTGTAGCCTTTCCAATAAAGTATTACATGGATTTCATCTTCAATTTCATAGATATTGTTTTTCTCACATAAAGGACAAAATATTAAATTATAAGGAACATTTTTATATCTTCCAGTCTCAGTGCAGAGTTTGAAAGTACCGCATCGAAAATTTGCTAAATAGATTCTCAAATAAGATGCTACATCTGAGTTAATGTATGTTTCTACATTTAGAAGGGACTTGAACAGTAAATAACTAGAGGACTTGGATGTGTTTTGTAATGATGAATGCCAATTTTGTAAGAGATGATCAGATAACCTCTACTTAAAAACTGAAATAAAAATATCAACATCACCAATATCCTGTGATACCCAAGTGAAGCCAAACCCCAGTCTAAACAAAATATTTTTAATATACGATGCCCATGTTGTGTGTCCAGACTCATCTAATGCCTTCAGCATTAAATAGAACTGGTGAGGTAATCTAGAACTTGGAAGTCTTAAAAGTCTACACCAAAATTTAACGGCCCTTGTCATATAAGTAATTTGTAGGGGGAACCTGCCACAGTCACCTAAAACCATATTATTACAACAATTTTTTGCCAACTTTCAAGAAATATTTACAAGTTTTTATTTGTATTTGCTCAATAATTTTACAATAAGTGTGACCCCAAATTTCTGAACCATAACATAGTATGGGTTTAACCATAGCATCGAATATTTTAAAAAGATCTACAAAAGCCAAAGCCCCTGCTCTCTTTTGATATCTATGGATACCCATAAGAGCTTTGTTAGCTTGAGAGGCTAGAGTAGTCCGAGTCTTAGTCCAAACTAGCCGAGGTGTGAACACAATTCCTAAATACCTATAATGAGAAACAAGCTCTAGCATCTGACCACACAAAAACCATTTTTCATAAGATCTCAGAGGACCACTATTCCTAAAATCCATAACCTTTGTCTTTGCAATATTCACTTTCATTCCAGTAAGTTGACAAAATTTTTCTAAACCATAAATTTTCTTCTGCAGCTGGAGAGCACTATCCGAGACTGATGACACATCATCGCAAACATTAGAGCATACAAATTACTAACATCAGGAGAAATATATAAACCTCGACCACCAAACTGTTCCATACACTCTACGAGCTGATTTATAAAAATGATGAACAACTGGGGACTAAGGATGCACCCTTGTCTTGTGCCTATGCTACAATCAAAATATTGAGAGAGACCATGGGATGTTCTAACACAAGCTGATAGATTACTATACATTGATTTGAGAATGTTATAAAATCTGCCACAAATACCAACTTTCTGCAAACTCCACAATAAACTGTTGTGATTAACCGTATCAAAGGCCTTGGAGAAATCTATAAATCGACAATAAAACCTCCCTTTCTTCTTACATGAATATTTCTGCACCATGGCCTGGAGTGAAAATATGTGATCAACAGTAGAGTACTTATCCCTGAAACCTGCCTGAGATTCATCATTAATATTCTTATTCTCACACCAAACCTTTAACCTGCTATTGAGAATAGAAGTAAAATCTTACAAACTGAATGAATAAGAGATTTGCCTCTATAATTACCGGGATTACCTTTCACACCTGATTTATAAAAATGACAAATAATGCTTTCCCCCCATAAAACTGGAAAAGTGCCAGCATAGAAAATCTTATTGAACAGCACTTTTAAATATTTGCTGACAGAATTCTTTGAAGCCTTAATAAATTCAATTGTAATTCCATCTGGTCCTGGTGACTTATTATTGGAAAGTTTATCAATGTGATAGAAAACTTCATTTTCAGTAAAGTCACTATTCAGGGTTTCCAGCTCTTCATCCTGTTGTATAGTCTCTGGGTTCATATCATGTCTGTATGTATTATCAACATTTTCTCTAAGGAGGTGAGAAAAGTGAGCAAACCAGTCTTCATAACTAATATCTTGAGAGAAGTCATAAATTCGAATAGAGCCAGTGTGCTTTAGTGTTTTCCAGAATTCCTTTGGGTTATCTCTTGTAGATACTAGCTTGTCTTTATGTGCAGTATCGTCATCTCTTCGTTTAGAATTGAAGTTTGTTTTGAAAGATTTCCGTAATGATTTAGACACTGTTATATCTAAGCCATTATCTCTGTGATCCCGGAGAGCTTTATATTTTATATGCTTCAAGTGATCCAGTTCATGGTCCCACCATGGGGGCTGTGATTTCACATTAATGTCACGGTAACCTGAAAATATCCTTTTGTTGTGGTTGGCAGCCTTGTGGTACAGTTTTGTAAAAACCTTTAGTGAATCTTCGATATTCGTGTCTATATACTGAAACAATTTGCTGCTAAAATGATTGAATAGTCCATGAAAATTGGAAATAAGTCACATTGCTCTTTATGCCATATATATTTGGTCCATTCTCTGGTTGGGTGGGGACCAGATTGGGAATGTGTTGGGAAATATAGTTCCGCTGTATCACGTTCAGTACAATTCATACCAAGTTTCTCGATATTCAAGGAACAATGTCTAGGAAAATGGTCAGAGACATCACAAGTGCCAACTCCAAAATCCTTAACTCGTGGAAACAACGAGGTTGATGCTATCATATAGTCGACTAAACTTGCTCCGTTATGTGTAACACAAGTAAACTGGCCCTCTTTATCCCTGAATAACCTGCCATTCATGATATGGATTCCAAAAGTACAACATAATTCTACTAACTTTTTTCCAAAATTATTATGGTTGATTATCTCGACTTGCAATAATGTATGCACTGTATGTGAGTGGCCTGCACCCCAGTGTCACTGAGGGACATCTAGCTGGAAGACTGAGCCCTGCGGGACACATCCAATCTGTCCACCTGTGCAGGGACAGGAGGACCGGGTCCTTTCTTGGCTATGCGTATGTTAATTTCATGCTTCAAAATGATGTAAATACAAACCACTCAGAGGAAAAGAGAACACTGTTCCCTACATTACTACTGTATTTATTATCGCTTTATGTCCTGCATAAGGCTTCAATTAATAAGCTGGACTTGTTTTTCCTCACACACCTGAAAGAGCAATCGACATGTTTAATTTCGAGCTTCTACTGGGATGGCCTATGCATGTGATGTGGTCAAAGTGGGAGGGATCTGCCAGGCCGTCCAACACCAAGGAAAAGCTCATCCTTAAAAACCTGGACGAGTCCATCGACAGCATGGCCCTTTTTGACACCTTCCTTTGCTTTGGAAAGGTTCTGTCATGCAGGATCGGCGCTTTCCACTGTTTGGATCTGAATAATCCTTGAAGTGTGATTAGCATTAGGTTTTCATACTTGTATTATTAGTTTGACTTGATATAAATCCTGTGTGTTAATGTGAAATGTCTCTTTTTGAATGTTTCCGGTGAGAAGGAGTCAAAGGGCTACGGATATGTACAGTTTGAGGCTGAGGATGCAGCGGAATTGGCGATGAAGCAGCTAAATGGGATGCTGCTGAACGACCGTCAAGTGTAAGCCATATATAGAATGATTACATTTAAACTGTTTTTAGGGGACGGCGGTGGCGTGAGGGTTAGCACGGCCACCGAACAGCAAGAAGGTCCTGCGTGCGAGTCCAGGGCTCAGCACGGGTGTCTCTATAAGTAGTTTCCGTGTTTTTGTGGGTTTCCTTCAAGAAGATTGGTTTCCTCCGACAGTTTGAAGAAAATTACAGAAAACAAAATGATTGCTCCAAGGGTGTAATGTGAATATTTTTGTCCGTGTTTGCCCTGTGATGGTCTGGCAAGCTATTCAGGGTATACCTTACCTTTTCCCACTGTTGGCTGAGATAGGCTCCAGCCTCCTCAGATGTGGCGTACATTGGGTTGAGGTACTTTTATTACTTCATTTGCCAACCAATTTAATTATAGCAGGGATGTGGGGAGACCGGAACCTACCTCAGCCGACTCTGGACGAAGGTACAGAGCATCTCACCAGTCTATCACAGGGCAATCACAAAACTATTCACAATCACACTTGGAGCCAACTTGGAAGAGCCAGTTCATCTAATGAGCACGATTTTGGACCGAGGGAGGAAACTTTCCTAAGCATGGGGAGAACACACGCTCACCAAGCCAAGAGCACAAACCCGGGACCTTCTTGTTGTGTGGCAGACTTACTCATGACTACAGCACCATTCCGCCCCTAGAACAGTCGAACGAATTTCATGTGATGTTTATTGAAGTCCTTGCAGGTGTCGGTATAAAAAACTAGAAGCACTTTTTGAATACAGACTCTCAGTGTGCACTGGTTCTCTTGTGTTTCAGTCTGATTGAGCGATTTAAGCCCCGTTACTTTTATGAGGCTGAGGCGGGTCGTTCAACTTGCATTTTACTGCCAGAAAGGTGGGCCGAGTGCAGGCCATACACAATCCTATGTCGCCTCCCTGCTGTGAATATTACACCATTCCTCAGGTGCACATTATTAAAAATTATCTCGAGATGAGACTGCACAACTAACTGCTACTGATCATAAAGAAACAGGAAGAAATAAAGAGACGAAAGGCTGTGTGTGTGTGTGTGTGTGTGTGTGTGTGTCTGTGTCCAGGCAGTTAAAGCTGACCCCGCAGAGGACAGTGTCCAGGTTGCAAAGGCTGATCACACAGAGGATCGTGAACAGGCAGCAAATGCTGACCCTGGAAAGGACAGTGTGCAGGCATTGAAGGCTGACCCGGCAGAGGACGGTGTCCCAGCTGCGGAGAGAGACCTCTCAGTGAACAGTGTCCCAGCAGCTGAAACAGTCTTGTTGAAGGACAGTGTCCCCGCTGATGAGGCAGTTCCATCAGTCAACACAAGGGTAAGAACAAAAACAGAGCAGTTCATTAAACATGTAATTATCAAATCAGCAACTGTGTGTTTATAATTTGACTAAAAAATAATAACAAAAATAATAATAATAGTAACAATAACAGTAATAATAAAATTCATTCATTGTCTGTAACTGCTTTATCCTAATTAGGGTCATGGGGAGGCTGTCACCAATCCCAGCCGACCCCGGGCAAGGGCAGTGTACACTCTGGACAGCTTGCCAGGCCATCACAGGGCCAAAACCCGCTTACGGCTATGTAGCTACTCTTGTCAAAAGTCAGCAATGGTTCTTTTCATGAACCTCTCACCATAGACAGTGAGAGACATGGCCGTCCTTTGATAACCCAGTTAGCTGCACTGGGGGATAATTATAATAACAGTTCATTAATTTTCTGAACAGCTTAATCCTAACTGGTGTTTATCTCAGCCGACTCCAGGCGAGGGTGGGGAACTCACCAGGCCATCGCAGGGTCAACACTCACACACTTGAACTCATACCATTCATACTCACACGTACACCTTGGGGAGATTTGAAACAGCCAGTTAGCCTACTGTGCATGTCTTTGGACTGTTGGAGGAAACCGCCTTCAAACTCCAGGCTGGGAAGTGAATCCAGGCCTTCTTGCTGTGAGGTGGATGTGCTCACCACTACACCATCGTGCCACCCGAATAATAATCTTTTATGTTCCCAGGATGTAACCACACACCTGCCCACCACTGGACGTACAGCCCTGTACCTGTTGGAGTCCTCTCCACTCAATCAGGTCCAGATGGCAGATAAGTTTCACACTCATACACAACGCACACACACACACACACACACACACACACACACACACACACACACTCGTACTCCACAATCCAGTGTTTTAATGCCGTTTTTAATCTCTTTAACCCCTACAGCGGAACACGTGCTTCCCCTTCTTGAGGAAATCCATCCGACTCAACCAAAGCTCAGCACCCGGATGCTCATCGAAGGGGAAAATAGCAACAACATCATCAGCATGATTCCAGACAAACATCTGCTGTGTACCAAGGTGATAACCGCTCACTAAATCACTCTACTCACCAGTACACCATCGTGCCGCCTTAATAATAAGAATAAAAATAATACAAATATTTTTATTGGATGTTCTCAGGATGTAACCACACACCCACCCACCACTGGACGTACAACACCGTACCTGTTGGAGTCCTCTCCACTCAATCATGTCCAGATGGCAGGTGACTTTCACAGTAATATCCAGACGCTTCCCGACTTGCGTTCATTCGTTTTACGTATTTTTCGATTTTACTTTTTTTTTTTTTTTTTTAATTGTCAAATTTTGAGTTTAGAGTTCTCGCTGTAGTACGAGACGTAGTACGCTGATGTAATGACTCTGCGTCCATTGTTTACCAACGACAGACTGAACGTGCCCCTCCTTCTTCCCAGTTCACTGCATGTTACCCTTGTGTTAAGACGTTGTCTCTGTGATCTTGGTGTTTACACTGTTTTGCAGACTTTCGTAACCCAAAGCAAGTAAGGTTGGTCAGAAGCGTAAGCCGCCGAGTGATAGTGGTAATCAGAAAAAGCGGCAAGCCATCTCGTTAGAAACAAAGATGGTTATTATCAAGAAAATGGCCGTCCAGAACCAAACCAAAACGCAAGTTGGGGAGCATCTGTACACAACACACACACACACCTACTCTACAATCCAGTACAATGCCTTTTTTAATCTCTTTAACCCCTACAGATGAACACGTGCTTCCCCTTCTTGAGGAAATCCATCCGACTCAACCAAAGCTCAGCACCTGGATGCTCATCGAAGGGGAAAATAACTATAACATTAGCATGATTCCAGACAAACATCTGCTGTGTACCAAACATCATAGTCCATGGAGATTCTTGCCTAACTTCGTCTGTCAGCCTGTCCATCACCATAGCAAACAAGAAGGGGCTCAGAGCTGATCCTCGATACAGTCCCACTTCCACCCTGGACTCTTCTGTCACGCCAATAGCACACCTCACCACTGTCTTACATCTCTCATACATGTCCCGCACCACTCTAAAATACTTCTCTGCCACTCCAGACTTCCTCATGCAATACCACAGTTCCTCTCTTGGCACCCTGTCATCTGCTTTCTCCAGATCCACAAAGGCACAATGCAGCTCCGTCTGACCTTCTCTGTGCTTCCCTATTAACATCCTCAAAGCAAACACTGCATCTGTCGTGCTCTTTCTTGGCATGAAACCTGAGCAGAAAACATTCAGTGAACCTTAAACGTTTGTGAGCTCAACAAGATTCTGTTCAAATGTGTCCTCTTTAGTGCTCAGGTCTGCTGAGAAAACTACACCAGAAAGACGGACAACCAGCTGTTGAACACAATAATCAGGCCAGGCGGGCTGAGTTGTGAGTCTGCTGCTTGACTCATTGGAGACTGTGATGGAGAAAAGGATCACAATTTATAAATACTTATAAATTGTGTGCACAGAGTTGCTCCATACCAAATAAAGAATAAGATAAAGTCTCAATTTTTGAAAAATTACAAATATCTATCTATACACACATACACACACATCCACACATATGGTGCCTATGTTGGAGAACCACTTCTGGAAAGGCTAAACATCATCTGTTCCATGGATATGGGACAGTGTAAACTCTTAAAATTACACACGATTCTTACTTACACCTAACTCTAATTTTTCATTTTGGGATTAACTGCTAATCCTAGAGATTCACAAACTTTTGTCACTTACAGATGTCAACTTTTTGGACTTGTGTTAAAATGTGTAATGCTCCAGGTTTGGTAGACCTGAGTAGCATGTGGTGTTGATGCCAGCAGAGGTCTGAAAAATTAAGTATACTGTATACCAGGGATCCCCAACCTTTTTATCACCGTGGACTGGTCAACACACGACAATTTTACCGCGGACCGGGAGGGGGGGTGATGGGTGTCAGATTGTTTATATTGTAAATACTGTATAATTATTTTTATAAAATATTAAATTATTATTTTTAAAATTATCATAATAATAATAAGCACTCAATGAATGTTATTTTTGAAAAACTGAAATAAAGTTGGTTAGAAAGTAGAGCTTGACGTTTTCTATCAAAAAAAACAAAAAACGGTGATGGTGCTCCAGCAGGGAGAATGAAGGCTCACCCAAAAGCCCCGCTATTGTTTGAAACATGTCCAACATGTGCTGTCCCCTTGTGGGTTACATTTTAGTGCTCAAATGACCGACATGTAACAGAGAAAATCCAGTCATTTTTCAAAACAAAAGATTTTTTCAAAAATAAAGATCGTTCAGACTTGTGAAACGGAATGTCTCCACAAACCAAGTAGAACAGCAGCACACCCAGACTCCAGACGGTTGCAGGACGTCCCATACATTGTCTGTTCTGCATCCACTCAGACGGCCAATAGAAGTTCCTGAGCAAAAAGAGAGAAAGATTAGCATCCATTACAAATAAGGCTCTACACTGACGTTCTTTTGGAATTCGACTCATATACGTGCATATATCTTCTTCTTTTCCTTTCGGCTGTTCCCTTCAGGGGTCGCCACAGGAAATGATCTGCCTCCATCTCTCCCTATCCTCTGCATCTTCTACTCTTACTCCAACAACCTTCATGTCCGCCTTCACCGCATCCATAAATCTTCTCTTTGGTCTTCCTCTGGGCCTTTTGCCTGGTAGTTCCAACCTCAGCATCCTACGACCAATATACTCACTATCCCTCCTCTGTACATGTCCAAACCATCTCAATCTAGCCTCTCTGACTTTGTCTCCAAAACATCTAACATGTGCTGTCCCTCTGATGTACTCATTTCTGATCCTATCCATCCTCGTTACTCCCAAAGAGAACCTCAACATTTTCATCTCTGCTACCTCCAACTCTGACTCCTGTCTTTTCCCCAGGGCCACTGTCTCTAAACCATACAACATTGCTGGCCTCATCACCGTCTTGTACACTATATATATATATATATATATATATATATATATATATATAGATACATATACATACACAAACAGTGGTACCTCCCCTTACGAAATTAATCCGTTCCAGAGGCAGTTCTGTAACCTGAATTTTTCGTAACTGCATTTTACAAGTTAAACGCGTGATTCGTTCCAAGGCCCCCAATACTACTCTTTAAAAATTATAAAAGCATACCTTTTAAGGTACTTCCTTTGTGTTGACCATACCTTCTTTGCAGAGTTACAATCGTACAAATATTTATGTAAGGTTAAAAGCCTGAGACAAAAAAATAAAGTTGCAATGAGCACACTCGAAAAACCCATGAAACAAGCCGCTGCTTCCCAGTGCAGCTAACTGGGTTATCAAAGGCCGGCCATGTCTCTCACTGTCTATGGTGTGAGGCATGTAAAAGAACCATTGCTGACTTTCGACAAGAGTAGGCTGCAAAGCCGTCAGCGTGTTTCTGCCCTGCGATGGCCTGGCGAGCTGTCCAGGGTGTACTCTGCCCTCGCCCTGAGTTGGCTGGGATGGGCACCAGCCTCCCCGCGACCCTAATTAGGATGAAGCGGTTACAGAAAATGAACTGATGAACAAGCTGCTGCTCAAGGGAGTTGCATCATCTCTCCTAGCCAACGGGAGGCCAGCGGGGCGGGATATTTGGAGAGAGCCAATGGGAGGAAGCTGCGTCACCTGTCCTAGCCAATGGGAGGCCAGCGGGGCAGGATGTTGGGAGATAGTCAGTGGGAGAGCAACTCGTGCATTGTTTGAATGACGTGTTTGAATGGCGTTTCATATACAGGGACAAAAAATTTTGGAAAATGTTTTTCATAACCTGGATTTTTCGTTTACTGGGACTATCGTAAGGTGAGATACCACTGTATATAGTTACCTAGTTACCTGCAAGTCTGGTGTCTAGGCAGTTCTTCAACACATCTCCACAGCTGAAGTCAATCAGTTTAACACGCATGGTGTCGATATTTGTGAGGAGATTCTCAGGCTTGCTGTCCTGGTGAAGGACTCCTCGGTCACAGCCGTGATGAGCTGCCTGAACCACCTGCTTCATTATACATTTGGCTAATGGTTCACACAGTTGACCCATATGACTGCAGAGCATTTGACGGCCCATGCAGTGGCCAGGTCGCTCCAGAACGAGGACATAACCAGAAGACATGTAGAACAACTCCAGCAGCTCAATTATATTTTCACAGGGCAGTGGTGTTGACACCATCTTCATCAGCGCCACCTCCACAGGTAGTCTGTCTGTTTCTCCTGGCTAAAAACACAACACAGAGTTAGAATGGGCAGGACTGTAGTCGGACATCAATGCAGGTATACGCCGTATACTCACTTATTTTATCAAGCATGTCGCGTTTACCCACTTTCGATCGTTTATATCAAACAGTTATCGATTTTTTTTGATCGTTTATCAAAGTGTTGTTTTTTTTTTACAAGTGAAAAGTTTATTATTGTTATTATTATTGCTATTTTTATTATTATTATATTGCTTTGTCAATTGTCCCAGCTTGTGAAGATGTCACATTCATCAGTCCTCTCGCTCAGTGTTTTTAAAAAAACTTTTTTGCGCCAAGGCACAAGACAACACCAGAAGGAAATGTTAAAAAATTACCCTCTGTAGCCGATATTGACAATCTAAAAACATTCATCAAAGTATCTTGTACAGGAATCAAATAAACACAAATAAAAAGTGTTTTATATCCGTTCATATTTCTACTCGGTCACTGTGAAACTGGCACCTGTTTGGATGAATATAGAGCTGATAACCTGGTAGGAATCGAAGAAAGACACGAAGCTGTTCCTCAATAGCTCTCGGTCTCTCACTGGGTTTTGTTTGTATGGCAGTCAGGCTTGAAAAGCTCACCTCACACAGATATGTCGTGGAAAATGGGACCAATGTCAAAATAGCTTTGTTTGCCAGAATGGGGAACTCTTTGGCAGTCGCCAACCAAAAACTATCCAAAGGTAGAATATCAGAGCTTCGTATTAAACCACGATTCTGTCTCAGTTCAGTAACGTCCTCCTGCTCTCAGAAAATCATGTCCTTTCTACCAAGTGATCCTGAGCTATACGGGTCCCGAACCCAGTCCAGGCATTCAGTGGAGGCTGAAGAGAAATAAAATGACATCTTCTCTTCAAGAGTTTTAACATTTTTAAATATTGCCTCACACAATGCAGGGCAATCATGCCTTTGCTCGGTGAGTGTGAACATTTCAAGGTTGACACTTTCTAGATGTTGTTGCCAGAGTTGTACCTTTGAATGAAATCTGTATAGTTTATCTGTACTTGGAAGCAGGTTTTGATTTCAGCCTGTACTTGTGTGTTCAATTTATTCAGATGATGAAATAGAATCAGAATCTTTGCTGTTCAAAAACTTCTCAATCACTGTCACCGTATACAGTAGTCTCGTGAGCTACAATGCCGTCCATGCATCACCAATTCTCTTGTCTCAAAGTACAAAGCAATTAGCTACATGTTGCCACCTACTGATAGGGAAAAGTATTACAACGGTTACTCTGCCGATGAACCAACGGCAGAGATACTCGACAATGGCATATTAATTGCGGATCATTAATTTGCTTTCCAATTTTTTTTTGATCAACTAGGTGTCATTTGTTAATTTCCTGCGGTCCACCAGACAATATCTCACGGCACGCGAGCGGCACAGTTGTTGAAAAACACTCCAGTCCTCTATCTCAATCCTTCCGTGTGTGGAGCGCCCGGGAGAATAAGAGCCATGCCGTGATTGGGCAGTGCTAATTGTCACGAAGGCCTTCAGCCAATAGAATTTGTTTTTATAAAGGCTCGGAAATCCCCGCTGAAAACAAAAGCACGGTTCATGTTGCTAATTGTGAAGAAATGCAGTGACCGACTCCATCTGGACTTTGGCTTCTCATCATTGATATTAAAATGAGTAAGAGAGGGAAGCAGTCCCAGGAACCTGATCGCCAACAAGCCACATTAACCAGCCAGGTGGGTTTTTTGCAATAATCTCTGTGTGGCGTGTAAAAGAAGCATTGCTGACTTTGGGAACGAGGAGCTGAAAAGCAGTCACGTGTTTCTGTCCCGCGATAAAACGGTTGTGTCAGGAAGGGCATCGACCTAAAAACCTATGAACCAAATCAAACATGCCAATCAGATGATTCACTGTGGCGACCCCTGAGAAAGGAAAAAAAGCTGAAAGGAAAAGAACAACATTGCTGTGGAATCTTAAAAAATGACGTCACACATCTTGCGGACTCCGCGTGAGGCTCAACATGATCTAAATCGGCCCAGATTCCGGTAAATTACATTCCACTTCTCTCCAGCATCATCATCATATAAATGTGTTTTTTATGATAAACGATATTTGATGTTATTATTGTAAAGTTCTAAAGTTTGAGGGACTTTCCCGAGCCGTCAGTGTCACTGTGAGTGTTATACGTGCAGCACGTGACCTGCACGCCTATGCGCATCGCCATGATGACATTAATACATATACTGTACATGTAATGTTAATATTGTTCTATAGAAATAGATCAGTGTCCTGCTCATAGGGTGATGGGTCTGATGAGGACTCGTCGTGCATGATACAGCTCTGCGCATGCGCGGATGATGCTCCGCCTTTAATCCCACCTTAAAAATGTAATATGCATGCATAAATAATTAAGGCTTCACAATCTGCGAATAAAAGCACGAGATCCACTGACACTATTCTAATGCTTGTTGTGTGTATTTAATGTTTCAGTCGCTTATTTTGCTCAATATGCAGTTCGAACTCAGTGTTAATGTTTGTACCAAAGTTTAAAACGTTACATTTTCAGGAATTCTTTTTTTTCCTGATGCTTCAATTTTTAAGTGACTTAATAGGTTTGCATTTTCTGCATATCAATGGCTTATTAAATATTAAATGTATTAAATACAGATGTACATAATTGTAATGATAGAAACATGAAGCAAGACTTGATTCAGTGGAATAACATGTGCTGTACATCTTGTAGTTGTCCTACTTTATTTAATGCTATTTTTATTCATATCAAATTGTGTCTGTTCCAAGTTGATGAGATCATCAGCAGTGATTTGTACAGCCAGTTAAGTGCAGACTGGAAAAGTTCAAGTTTGGGTGGACCACGTATGCATGATGTGGTGGTGTCAAGCTTCGCTTCTGTTATTTTCCAATAATATTATATCTTGAATCGTCGTGTATAATGTTATTAAAAGCTGTCAGTATTTTAAATTATCTTCTGTGTCTTTACATTATAGATTTTTAGTTTGGCCTCAGTATATAAAACCGTTGTTCTTAGACACATGACAACAACTACAGGTTTACTGTGGGCTAAATGTTCTGTGCAGTTTCTATACTATATATTACACATTACATTCTGCAAATAGTCACGGAATGGCATCTACAGCATTCAAAATTTAAACATTACGGCCCAAAGTGTTGCTCCGAGTCTCGTTTGACTGCCGAAGTAGCCTCATGGTCGACCCACTTATTTTTTCCCCCACTACAGCACTGAGTATGGGACAGGGACTGTTCTGATTGGACTCTGTAAAGTAGGTTTACTTACAATGGTGAAGTTCCTTTTGTAGTGTGACTTGGCCACATGTTTAATAGCAACCTGTTCATATATGAAAAAACATTCATTCAAACATCAACTTGCATTCGTAAGTTATAACAACCACATTTGTACTTATTCAAAGGTTATAAGGTATGTACCACCAGGGATCATTAGCGGAATGTATTAGGTGGATGGTGGCAGTGGTGGCTTGGTGGTAAAAGGTACCCCAGCTACCTTCATGTCCTCTTTCACCACATCCATAAATCTCTTCTTTGGTCTTCCTGTAGACCTTCTGCCTGGTAGTTCCAACTTCAGCATCCTACGACCAATATACTGACTATCCCTCCTCTGTACATGTCCAAACCATCTCAATCTAGCCTCTCTGACTTTGTCTCCAAAACATCTTACATGGGCTGTCCCTCTGATGGACTCATTCCTGATCCTATCCATCCTCGTTCCACCCAAAGAGAACCTCAAGATTTTCATCTCTGCTACCGCCAGCTCTGCCTCCTGTCTTTTCCCCAGGGCCACTGTTTCTAAACCATACAACATCGCTGGCCTCAACAGTCTTGTACACCTTTCCCTTTCATTCTTGCCGATACCTTCCTGTCACACATCACACCGGACACTTTTCTCCAACCCTTCCAACCTGCCAGCACTCGCTTCTTCACCTCTTTTCCACACTCTCCATTGCTCTGGATTGTTAAGCCTAAGTACTTAAAATCCTCCACCTTCTTTATCTCTGCTCCCTGTAACCTCACCGTTCCTCTTGGGTCCTTGTCGTTCACACACATGTATTCTGTTTTACTGAGGCTAACCTTCATTCCTCTCCTTTCCAGGGCATACCTCCACCTCTCTAGATTTTCCTCCACTTGTTCTCTGCTCTCACTACAGATCACAATTTCATCTACAAACATCATAGTCCCTGGGTAATCTTGTCTAACCTCGCCTGTCAGCCTGTCCATCACCATCGCAAACAAGAACTCTCACCCACTACTACTTTGCAGTCACTGACTTCCTTCAAATTACATCGTCTACACAAGATGTAGTCTACCTGTGTGCTCCTACCTCCGCTTTTATAAGTCACCCTATGCTCCTGTCTCTTCTGGAAGAAAGTATTCACCACAGCCATTTCCATCCTTTTTGCAAAATCGATCAACATCTGTGTTCCTGTCCTGGATACCAAACCTGCCCATCACTTCTTCGTCCCCTCTGTTTCCTGCACCATGTCCATTGAACTCTGCACCAATTACCACTCTTTCACCTCTGGGGGTACTCTGCATCACTTCATCTAACTCACTCCAGAATCTCTCCATCTCTTCTAGCTCACATCCTGGACGTGGGGTATAAGCACTAACAACATTGACCATCACACCTTCAATTTCTAACTTGAGACTCATCACTCTGTCTGACACTCTTTTCACTTCTAGAACATTCCTGACAAACTCCTCCTTCAAGATGACTCCGACTCCATTTCTCTTCCCATCCACACCATGATAAAACAGCTTAAACCCTGCTCCGAAGCTTCTAGCCTTGCTACCTTTCCACCTGGTCTCCTGAACACACAGTATGTCCACCTTCCTCCTCTGCATCATGTCAGCCAGCGCTCTACCTTTTCCTGTCATAGTTACAACATTCAAAGTCCCCACTCTCAGTCCTAAACTCATGCTTTTCCTCTTCTCTTTCTGCCTATGGACACGCCTCCCGCCTCTCCTTCTTCGACCAACAGTAGTCCAATTTCCACCAGCACCCTGTTGGGTAACAGCACTGATGGCGGTCGTTGTTAACCCGAGCCTCGACCGATCCGGTATGGAGGTAATATTTGTGGTTTGTATGTCAAGGCTGGCTTTGGTTTTACGTCGGATTCCCTTCCTGACACAACCCTCTGCATTTATCCTGGCTTGGGACCGGTGTGAGGGAGAGTCACTGGCTTGTGTTCCCGTTTAAAAATAAATATGGAGCTGAATTCAGAAAGTTGACCAGATTGAGTGAAAACAATGTGATTTTTGGATTCAGCACATCAAAATGTTTCAAAATCGGCTAAAAAAAACCCTGAAACAATAAATTTGGTTCTGACCAGTGTTCTGTGTTCTCATCTCATTCATTTCTCTATTCCAGTTGTTTTTCCAGCGGCATTCATAGTGCTTACGTTCCAGTTTCCTCTGATGGTTTCTGTCCTTGTGTCTATTAATGGTTTCATCGGCTCCTGAGCTTCCTCTCGGCTTGGACTCGGGCGTGTCATTCGTCCTCCTCTCTCACCTCTCCACACTGGAGGAACCACGGTATTGCCAAGATGTTGAGTGTTTGTTTGAGTTCTTGTGGTTTTTGTACTCGGTGTAGTTGGATTAGCCCCACAGTAGGGGCAGAGCGAGCAACACGCTGAACATGCAACTGCCACACTGAAAGTCTCGAGACGCACAATATCACTATCAGTTCCTCCCACACTTTCAAGATGTGCAATTGCTTATGGACATCAATATGATTGTGAATATGTGTGTTTGTTGTTCTGCATGTTTGAGAGTCGGCTGAAATAGGCTTGCACCTCCCAGGATCTCTAGTAAAGGTAAAGTCTGTTTAGACTTTTAGACCCAAGTCCAGTGGCTCATCAGGCCGGTGTTTATCCCTGGTTTCCGTAGTATGAAGCAACCAGCAGTTCAGTTCCTCCTGGATGGGACGCGAGTCCAGTGCAGATTACCCTCAGAGTATATTTTTACTGGTACCCATTTATATTGCTGGGTGGACAGAGGCACACTTGTGGTGAGGACCTTGCCCAGGGGTCTCAGCACAGTGTGGGTCTAACTGGGATTTGAACACAGAGCCTCCCAATGATGAGTGCGGCATCCTAATCACTACGCCACCGGCCCCCTCAGCATCTCTAATAAAAGATAAAATGGTCTGGAAAATTCCAAGGCAAGACAATGTCTCTACAATTAAGTCAGAGAAAAAAATACAGTACCGTCTGTTGAAAACTGTGAGAGAGCTTTTATTTTCAGCCGAGTGCTGCCATCTAGTGGTAAAATTGAAAATTGCAATTTTCCAAGTCACATACAGTACACACGGAATCATAATACATGCGGTTTTCTCACACAGTCCAAAGACAGGCACATGACACTGATTGGCTTTTCCAAACTGATCCCAGGTGTGAGTGAGGATAATTGTGTTTGTGTGTTGGCCCTGAAATGGTCTCAAATGTTGGCTGAAAAAAGCTCCAGTCTCACCATGCAACAGGAACGCCTGAGCCCGGGACTCGAACCCAGGATGTGGTTGCTGTGAGGCGAATAACGTCACCAGTACATAATAAACAAACAGATAAACACAGTCGGGTGTAATTCAAACAACTCAATCAACTTTTTATAAAGAATGGTAAATATATTAATATTAATGTTTTTATATTACAGTATACTTTAATTTTTTTGACTGTTAATTTTTTTTTTTACTGTTTACCGATTGCTGGAGGTCTAGTGGTATAGGGCGCTGGATCGCTGATGCAAAGGTTGGGGTTTAGAGTCCCACTCTCCACAAGGTTGTCCCGGCCCCCCCCCCCCCCCCCATCCCAGTGCGGCTAACTGGGTTATCAAAGGCGGGCCATGTCTGTCACTGTCTATGGTGAGAGGTTCATGTAAAAGAACCATTGCTGACTTTCGTAAAGAGGAGCTGCAAAGTCGTCAGCGTGTTTCTGTCCCTTGCTAAAAGGGTTGTGACAGGAAGGGCATCCGACGTAAAAACCTCTGCCAAATCAAACGTGCGAATCAGATGATTCACTGTGGCAACTTTCGAGTAAAAGGGAAAAAGCCGAAAGGAAGACAGACAGAGAGAGAGAGAGAGAGAGAGAGAGTATAGGTTACTTCGACAAGATTTAAACATACGTTCCCTATACGACTTTGTACTGTATACAGAAATGCAGAGGGTTGTGTCAGGAAGGGCATCCGACGTAAAACCAATGCCAATTACTTAAAATGCAAATCAAAAGTATTACCTCCATACCGGATCGGTCGAGGCCCGGGTTAACAACGACCGCCATCAGTGCTGTCAATCAACAGGGTGCTGATGGAAATTGGACTACTGTTGGTCAAGACGTCGAAGAAGGAGAGGTGGGAGGCGTGTCCGTGAGGCAGAGAGAGAAGAGGAAAGGCATGAGTCTAGGACTGAGAGTGGGGACTTTGAATGTTGGAACTATGCACAGAAAAGGTAGAGAGCTGGTTGACATGATGCAGAGGAGGAAGGTGGACATACTGTGTGTTCAGGAGACCAGGTGGAAAGGTAGCAAAGCTAAAAGCTTAGGAGCAGGGTTTAAGCTATTTTATCACGGTGTGGATGGGAAGAGAAATGGAGTCCGAGTCATCTTGAAGGAGGAGTTTGTCAGGAATGTTCTAAAAGTGAATAGAGTGTCAGACAGAGTGATGAATCTCAAGTTAGAAATTGAAGGTGTAATGCTCAATGTTGTTAGTGCTTATGCCCCACAGGCAGGATGTGAGCTAGAAGAGAAGGAGAGATTCTGGAGTGACTTAGATGAAGTGATGCAGAGTACCCCCAGAGGTGAAAGAGTGGTCATAGGTGCAGACTTCAATGGACATGTTGGGGCAGGCAACAGAGGGGACGAGGAAGTGATGGGCAGGTTTGGTATCCAGGACAGGAACGCATGAAGGACAGATGTTGATAGATTTTGCAAAAAGGATGGAAATGGCTGTGGTGAATACTTTCTTTGAGAAGAAACAGGAGCATAGGGTGACTTATGAAAGCGGAGGTAGGCGCACACAGGTAGACTACATCTTGTGTAGGCGATGTAATTTGAAGGAAGTCAGTGACTGCAAAGTCATCGTGGGTGAGCGTTGCCAAACAGCATAGGATGGTGGTGTGCAGGATGACTCTGATGGTGAGAAAGGTGAAAAAGGCAAAGGCAGAGCAGAAGACAAAGTGGTGGAAGCTGAAAAAGGAAGAGTGTCGTGTTGTCTTCAAGGAGGAGTTGAAACAGGCTTTGGGTGGCCAGGAAGTGTTTCCAAATGACTGGACAACCACAGCAAATGTGATCAGGGACACAGGTAGGAGAGTACTTGGTGTGTCCTCTGGAAGGAAAGTAGATAAGGAGACTTGGTGGTGGAATGAGGAAGTGCAGGAGTGTGTACAAAGGAAGAGGTTAGCCAAGAAGAAGTGGGACATTGAGAGGATCGAAGAGAGTAAACAGGAGTACAGGGAGACACAGCGTAAGGCTTAAAGTAGCAGTGGCTAAGGCCAAACAGAGGGCATATGATGACTTGTATGATAGGTTGGATAGTAAAGAGGGAGAAAATGATCTATACAGGTTGGCACAGCAGAGAAATAGAGATGGAAAGGACGTGCAGCAAGTTAGATTGATAAAGGACAGAGAGGGAACTCTATTGACTGATGACAGAAGTGTGCTGGGAAGATGGAAAGAGTACTTTGAAGAGCTGATGAATGAGGAAAATGAGAGAGAGAAAAAAAAAAGTATAACAGGTAACCATTGAGAGGGAGGATGTAGCAAAGATCAGTAAGGGTGAAGTGAGAAGGGCATTGAAGAGGATGAAGAATGGAAAGGCAGTTGGTCCTGATGATATACCTGTGGAGGTATGGAAGTGTCTAGGAGAGGTAGCAGTAGATTTTCTGACAAGAACATTCAACACGGTACTAGAGAGTGAGCAGATGCCGGAGGAGTGGAGGAGAAGTGTGCTGGTGCCCATTTTTAAGAACAAGGGAGACGTGCAGAGTTGCAGCAACTACAGAGGGATAAAGTTGATGAGCCATACGATGAAGTTATGGGAAAGAATAGTGGAAGCTAGACTAAGGGCAGAGGTCAGCATTTGTGAACAACAGTTTGGTTTCATGCCAAGAAAGAGCACCACAGATGCAATGTTTGCCTTGAGGATGTTAATAGAGAAGTACAGAGAAGGTCAGAGGGAGTTACATTGTGCCTTTGTGGATCTGGAAAAAGCATATGACAGGGTGCCAAGAGAAGAACTGTGGTATTGCATGAGGAAGTCTGGAGTGGCAGAGAAGTATGTTAGAGTGGTGCAGGACATGTATGAGAGATGTAAGACAGTGGTGAGGTGTGCTGTCGGTGTGACCGAATTCAAGGTGGAGGTGGGACTGCATCAAGGGTCAGCTCTGAGCCCCTTCTTGTTTGCGATGGTGATGGACAGGCTGACAGACGAGGTGAGACAAGAATCTCCATGGACTATGATGTTTGCAGATGACATCGTGATCTGTAGTGAGAGCAGAGAACAAGTGCAGGAAAATCTCGAGAGGTGGAGGTATGCCCTGGAAAGGAGAGGAATGAAGGTTAGCCTCAGAAAATCAGAATACATGTGTGTGAATGAGAAGGACCCAGGAGGAACGGTGATGTTACAGGGAGCAGAGATAACGAAGGTGGAGGATTTTAAGTACTTAGGCTCAACAATCCAGAGCAATGGAGAGTGTGGAAAAGAGGTGAAGAAGCGTGTGCAGGCAGGCTGGAATGGTTGGAGAAAAGTATCCGGTGTGATGTGCGATAGGAGAGTGTCAGCAAGAATGAAGGAAAAGTGTACAAGATGGTGGTGAGGCCAGCGATGTTGTATGGCTTAGAAACAGTGGCGCTGAGGAAAAGGCAGGAGGCAGAGCTGGAGGTAGCGGAGATGAAAATGTTGAGGTTCTCCTGGGAGTAACGAGGATGGATAGGATCAGAAATGAGTATATCAGAGGGACAGCCCACGTAAGATGTTTTGGAGACAAAGTCAGAGAGGCTAGATTGAGATGGTTTGGACATGTACAGAGGAGGGATAGTGAGTATATTGGCAGTAGGATGCTGAGGTTGGAACTACCAGGCAGAAGGCCTCGAGGAAGACCGAAGAAGAGATTTATGGATGTGGTGAAGGAAGACATGAAGGTTGTTGGAGTCAGACAAGAAGATGCGGAGGACAGGGTGAGGTGGAGGCGGATGATTTGCTGTGGCGACCCCTGAAGGGAGCAGCCGAAAGTAAAAGAAGAAGAAGAAGAAGACAATCTCTCTCTCTCACACACACACACTCACACACACACACACACACACACACACAGCTCCTACACTGTGTGCTGTGCACACTTTCATCACCTGTTCCACATTACAGTGGTTTGTAAGTTTGTGTCCTCCCCTGGTGCAGGTCTCTTACAGCCCAGGGAAAGATTCTCTCAGCGAGACTCATTATAAACAGAATAATGTAGATTCTACACACACAGATTCCTGATCATATCAGGTTTACACACCGTTGCTTACATTCATTCATTCACTTTCTAAGACACTTAATCCTAATTTAGGGTCACATGGAGACTGGCGCCCAGCTCGGCCGACTTTGTGCAGGGCAGGTCATTGCAGCACGACACACATCCAACCATTCTGACTCGCAGTCACAGCTCGGGGTGATTTAGACCCAGTGATGAATCTCCAAAAAGCTCTGATGGAGAAACTGCCTGGGAAAGATCTTCTGTTTATTCCAGATTAGAGCAGCGACATCCACCTGCTTTTATAAAAAAACGCTTGAATGGGATTAAATATCTATTCAATCGGTGGCCCGAGGGCCGGGTCTGGCTGAGACGGTTTGTACCTGCACTTTGAGTCGGTGACTCTAATATTTAAAAAGAAATAAAATCTACATGTATATTATTTAGAAATGAGTGATAAATGAAAAATATCTGAAGTGAATATTTGCGGATGATTCTGAGTCCCAGTCGTCACCCGGTTTGTGCCGCCCGTGCTAGGCCTCCGCCTGCCATGTGTTCTTCAGGCCGAGATATTTTTAGCAGAGGAGCCTGGAAACATCAACCAAATGTGTTTTTCTCGTGAAAGGCGGAGACTTTACTGCGGGGAACAGGCGGTTTAACAGTGAATACACAGAGAAGGATTTCTGTGCTGCTCGAAGTCGTGTATCTGCTGTGCAGCGACGCTCAGAGATCAGATTTCCACCGAGTTCATTTCTATCTGGGATCAGAAATGATCTGTATGTAGAGGATTCGCGGTGGGCGGGACTTCAGTTATCAGATTTAACCCGCTGCTGCGTTCAACACCAATTAATATGCACGAGTTTATTTAGTGATATAAAAGGAATTGGATTAATCTCAGTGTTTGTGTTTTAACACCCAAACTGTGAAGGAATTTATTGTAACTGATGAATTTATTCTAATGAGGGAAATTAATTCCACAGAATTATTCCTGAAACTGGACTGAAGCGGTTCCATCCAGTAAAATAGTTGAATCAGACGTGGAGTAATAATTCTGCTGAAACTTCTCTTTACTGCTCAGTTCAAAGAGCTTCATTGGAATTAAAGTTAAAATTAGTGTTCATGGAGCTCAGGTTAGCCGGAGACAGTTCAGGGGGTTCTGTGTTTGTAAGAAACAGCCAAAACTCAGACAACACACAAAAATGTATTTACGGCACACAAACAAAGACGAGACGAGATGAATGATGGTTGGAATTTGGAAATGACTGAACCAGAACAATATTAACAGAGATGTAATTCTGGTGAAGTTTGGATCCTGCCTCAGAGCAGTGAGAGCACCATGATGATGATGATGATGATGATGAAGGTTAACTGAAAGGCACCGTGAGGTATCAATGTGATCAGAACCTGTGTTACTCGTCCCTTTTGTGTGAACTGGGCTGCTGCGCTGTTCTGTGATGTCGGGCCACATACTGATGTGATGCGCTCTCTGCACTGTGTCTCTGTCCTGATCCACGGGGAGGTCGGGTGTGTTCATGGGTTTCGGGTCGAGCTGGGCGTCATGATGATGAAGCTCCTTTTGGAAAGTTTCTCATTTCTCCGTGTTGCTCTCAGGCTTCACAAAGTGTGATGAACTGCCCTGTGAAGAAACCTGCTGCAGGCCCAAGTTCTACTTTGTTCTTTTTTTCTTTGTTTCATGTTATTTCCTGTTTTCTGTGCTTCCTCTTCCTGACACGACTTCCCCTGTTTTTGTGGAGTATTTTACCCTGTTTTCATGAAGATCTCTTTGGCTGATCCAAATTGCCCATCGATACGAGCGTGGCTGTGAATGGTTGTAAGTGTGGTTGCCCCGCCATGGTTTGGTGAGGTCCTCAGAGTGTACCCCACCTTCATTCAAAATCGGTTGAGATAGGCTTCATTCTCCACTGTTATGAACCAATGCTCGTCCCCAAAGCTCCTGGTCCTGTAATTTGAAGCCGGGACTTTTGTGCTGTGAGGAGGTGGTGCTGATCACTACAGCCCACTCTGATGCACTGAAGGAAAACAGTGATGATAAAAAGATTTCTATAATTGTGTGCTTTTCACTTCAGTGAGAAGAGTGGAGAAAAGGCTTGTTGGTGAACGTGATGACCAGGTTTGATGATATAATGTATGTTCTATGCATTTATAATTACGCTGCCATGTCTTTGAGTTCCTGCTATTTCCTTTTCCGGCTACAAATAGTCGCTTCCTCCAATTTATTTGTCCCGTGTTGATGAGAATTGTCTCAGATCTACAGTGGAATATTGTTTGGTTTTCTCAGCTGTTACACTGATAAAAGTTGTGGGTTTTTTTGGCAGGTCCGGAAGAACACAGACACAGGAGGCAGCGAGTCGGGTGAAAATTCTGATCTTTTATTCACTTTCTTTAGTGATGAAGTGCGGTGAACGACAAGGACCCGAGAGGAACGGTGAGGTTCCAGCGAGCAGAGATAAAGAAGGTGGAGGATTTTAAGTACTCAGGCTCAACAATCCAGAGCAGTGGAGAGTGGAAAAGAGGTGAAGAAGCGTGTGCAGCCAGGTTGGAATGGATGGAGAAAAGTATCCGGTGTGATGTGTGATAGGAAGGCATCGGCAAGAATGAAAGGAAAAGGGAAAATTGAAAACCACCTAAAAACTATTATACAAAGGAATTAAAAGTAGTTTTCAATCCTTTAAACTTAAAATGATCTATAATGTGTACTATTTCGACCCCTGGTGTATAAATCCCTGAATAAAATAATGGTATTGATTGTTAGATATCTGGGAAGTGCCTCTGTTAGTCTTTCAGTAAATCCTCATCATTCAGCCAGAAATCTAAACAGAGCAGGAACACAAATATTATTCAACAATAACCACATGCAGATGCTCCTCAGTGGAAGTGTGAGGGAAACGAACCGAGTGACGTCACTCTGTGCTTTATTCTCTCACACGTGATTATCACCCGTCGCGAGCTCCACAGTGCCCTCTACAGTTCGAGTCGGATCACTGTCAGGAACAGGACCAGACTGAGACGGATCCGGTCCTGTCAGGAACAGGACCGGATCCGTCTCAGTCCTGAACCTCAACAGTCTCTTGTGTTTCAGGGAGAATTTGTGATGGAAGTCGTGTTTTAGAACTGCATGAACGATTGTCTGTAACCATGGTAACGATGATGTTTATATAGCAACATAACAACAGAACAATAACATAACAACAGGCGGGCCATGTCTGTCACTGTCTATGGTGAGAGGCATGTAAAAGAACCATTGCTGACTTTGGTAAAGAGTAGCTGCAAAGTCGTCAGCGTGTTCTGTCCCTTGCTAAAAGGGTTGTGACAGGAAGGACATCCGCCGTAAAAACCTCTTCCAAATCAAACGTGCGAATCAGATGATTCACTGAGGTGACTCCCAAGAAAAAGGGAAAAAGCCGAAAGGAAGACAGACAGACACATTTTCCTCACCATCTATCTGATCTAACATCTTCAAATCTGACAAACCACTCCCTGACCCGGTGTCGGTTCCATAACGCAGAACCAGTGCGAGCTGCGCCGCGTTCCTCGCATCTGTCTCTCATCCACCAGAACCGGGACAAACAGTGCTTTATTCACTTCCCTTCTGATCTCTTCCCATCACTTCGGCAACAGCACTGATCACATCATTCTGGATTCTGCTCGACGTCCCACTGAACCCTTTATTAGTGGACAGGTGGGAATGGAAATCCGTGTTGCTCTCAGCAATCACACAAAGAACATCCACAGAGTTTCCGCTGGTTTTGGATCCAGCGCTTTCATCGTGTCCCCAAAATGAAAGTTCCTGCGCGCACAAAAACAATCACAGTCTATCAGTCTTTTTAAGATTTCCCGATATTTCTTCACCTTTTCGTTGTTTTTCGCTCCGTTTCCCTGTGCACTCGCTCAGCTGTAGATCCGCTCGGGTTTCCCCAAAAGTTCTGGACAGCACCGTTGCTTGTAAGTGTCCGGGCGGTGCTTGATGTCTCGTTGCTGCCGAACCGAGGCAGACAAATCCTTTTCCCGGTTGTGACAGGCTCGCGAGCTTCGGAGTCACCCGACCTTTCTTAACGATGTCCAGCTTTTGTTGAAAAGTCCGTCTTGAAAATGGCTTCGACAGTAAATCTGTAACTGAATCCGTTTCTTGTCCTCCTTCAGCCATTGTGGGACAAAGCTGCTATTAAATCAACACAACAATAGATTCGCTCGTGCAGCTCGCGACAGATGCAGTTTGCTCGCTCTGGCTAGTCCACTCTCTCACTATCCAATCAGAGAGCGTGAAAGCGCTGAGTTTCTGTACGCCTGCTAGAAGGCCTCGGTGTCGCCAACTCTAAATCTGATTGGTTAAAGCAACAGTTTTCCCGACACTTATTTTATGCTGCAGGGCCGCAGAACTGATTATGAAGGTCTCCGGGTAGATTTCTGACCCTGGCAACAAATCATGGCTGAAATGTGATTGGTGAAATGTTTAAATATGAAAACATACATCTGGAAGCAGCGCAACCTGAAAAGCAATGAAAGGAAACTGACAGACAATTTGGAATTATTTAATAAGTATTCATGGACAAAATATAATTAACATCAGTCTGTCATTCAGATATTTTTTAGGCCAG
This sequence comes from Plotosus lineatus, assembly GCA_024760905.1. Classification (NCBI taxonomy): domain Eukaryota; kingdom Metazoa; phylum Chordata; class Actinopteri; order Siluriformes; family Plotosidae; genus Plotosus; species Plotosus lineatus. The sequence continues at coordinate 8,174,014 of CM045744.1, forward strand.
CGGAGAAGACCTTGCAGGCCCTGATGGCCCACCACTGCCTTTACTATATTTTTATTTTATATTTATATATTTTTAAACACATAATATTTATATTTTTCACGCCTTTATTATATGTTTCTCCTGGCAATGTCACAGCTCCAGTAACAGACGTCAGTCTCGAAGGACTATGGAGCGGCGCTCTGGCTGGTATTCCGGCTGGTGATCGTCTCCAGTGTGCAGAGACTGGGTACGAAGTATGGAGGACAGGCTGGTACCCAAGCGGCAAGTCCCCCCTCGGCTCCACCGGAAGGATTCAATGGAAGGACAGAAGCCGGTACCACTGGGTTCCAGTGCCGCTGCGGGAGATCCCAGAACAAACTGCCTCGGGGGACTCCGACTTCCGATTAGAGACACGCTGACGGCTTTGCAGCTTCTCTTGTCGAAAGTCAGCAATGGTTCTTTTACAGGCCTCTCACCATAGACAGTGACAGACACGGCCGGCCTTTGATAACCCAGCTCGCTGCACTGGGGGGACAGTGACCACCACGGCCCTGCTGACTGGAAGCACGAGGGGATCAGAGTTGTTGGAGACTTGATTCAGGAAGGTTCAGTTCTTACATCCCAACAAGTGAAAGTAAATATGATGTCACCGATAGCGACGTCATAACATTTCTACAAGTTCCACACTTTATTCTGTGTAATTTAAAAGATTTCACTAGAAGTGTGGCTTTTTCTCCTCTCGTTATTTAAATGCACTACACAGGAGGAATACACCTGGTTCTCCATCACCTGTATACCTTGTGGAGAGTGGGACTCGAGCCCCCAACCTTTGGATTAGCGATCCAGTCCAGCGCCCTATACCACTAGACCACCACCTCAAAGGTACAAATTCTTATCTTTATTGTTCTTATGCTTTAACTTTAACACACACCACTATAAGCCCCACCCCCTGATTAAAGTTGATGATCAGGCTGTTGTTCTAAATGGATCCTCAGTATGATTATGTTAATGAGATGTTAATTAGAATAATCAGATGATATTAAATCCTCATGTGATTCTGAATAATAAAATCATTTTACACACACATCATCTTTAAAGGAAATCTTAAACCAGGATGAGTATAAACCAGGACAGTAGAATCAGTGAGATTTATCTCCAGCTTTTAGTGTAATATTAACTCTGAGTTCTGAGGAAAATAAACAACTTTGGGAGAGTGTTAAATATTTAAATATTTTGAAAGTGTGAATTTAAATCAAGAGAGGAGCGTCTGAACCGCACTGCTTAGGCTGCTGCCCCCACGACCAGCCCTGGACCAAAGGGAAGATGATGATGATGATGATGATTTCTTTTCTTTGAATGAATAAAGTAATACAGATGTTAATGTGAGTTTTATATAAATATGTATTTTTTTATATGTATCTGTATCTTCTGTAACTTTTCCAAACTCAATCTTCCTTCTCTCAGTTCAGATTCAGAAATAATATTCACAGAGACTTTATTCACATCTGTATTTCTCTCGGCTGTTTGTTCCTTGTTGAGAAACAATGGAGAGATTGTGCAGAATATCAGAGATGAACTTTTTTCTTGAACTTGGTGTGTTCTCCTGAATGTCCACTAGATGGCAGCGTGAGAGAGTAAATCTCAACCGGCAGAACTCTGAGGAAAAAATGATGGATTATATTAATATGAGATAATTATACATTTATGCTTTTAAACAAAAGAAGTAGAAGGTAGATATCAAAACGTCTCTCTCTCTCTCTCTCTCTCTCTCTCCCCCCCCTCTCTCCCACACACACACACACACACACACACACACACACACACACATTGCCCTTTGCCCTTGACAGAATAACAGGTAGAGGGTGTGTCGGTAATAAAGTCCATGTTGTTGAGAGAGTAAATGATTTGAGGAGTAAAAACACAGTGCGGATCTGAATCTAAAGCTGTAATATATAAACACACTGAACTGAGAGGAGATCCAGAACAGGTTGGTGGGTTTGGACTGAAGTGGGAAGGCACACGGGTTGTTTTAGGACTTGACGGTGTGAATATTTGCTGTAAGTGAACTGTGTACTGGTCCAGGGTTTGATTTCACACTCGGATGTTGGAGGGAAGTGAACGTGTGTCCTGCTGGAATCTGGAGAAGGAAACATGAGCTCCAACATGAGTGTGTCTGGAAAACAGGACTTTTAAAGAAAGACGAGAGGTGAGTTACTTTACCATCAGCACCAATACATCAATAAATCCAGCCTGTCTCAGATGAAACACATCTGGATCTCGAAACACTCCCCGGTTACCATGGGAACTAAACTGTGGTTGAAGGGTTTAATAGCAGTGAAGATCTGACTGATCTGATGTGAGAAGAGTTTAGAGAAATCATTCAGTGAGAGAACAGTAGAAACGCCTGTGGAATGTGGAGCAGAAGAGCAGCACAGCTTTGAGTCAGTGAACTCTACAGGCTTTAAGCCCAACGGAGCCGGTTCTCTGGGACCGGGACTCCTGCCATCGGTGGAATTCCTGAGCTACGAGGCGCCTCCTGTTGGAACAAGTGTTCAGACTGGAGCTGGATTGAAACGATGGAATTATTGGTGTTTAATGATGAACACATTGTTTAACAGCACTGAGACAGCAGAGTGTTCATTATTACTGATATTTCTGTTGGGTTCTAGAATGATGGAGGGAAAGAGATCAGAACCACCAGAACCCAGCTGTGTGTCCATGAAGAGTGATCGGTCCATGGGACGTCCAATTTATTTCAGATCCAGTTGTGATGATGTGAGGTGAGTATAGTGAGGTGTTTTACAGCAGTGATCCACCTGATCAAACTCTCTGGTGTGATGATGAAGCCCTTCATGATGTTTATCAGGTGCTGAAGCAGTTCAAAACATATCGTCCATATTACATGATGGTTTTATTTATTCACAGAACACAAAAGAAGAAATCAAACATCAGCACCAATCAGCTGGACTCCATATTCAAGGTGTGTGCGTGCGTGGGCGTGCGTGTGTGTGCGTGTGTGTGTGTGTGTTTAATCTGTGAAACTTGTGTGTGAGAAGGTTGCAGGTTTTATTTAAAGATGATAATAGGGCGCAGGATCGCTGATCCTAAGGTTGGGGGTTCGAGTCCCCACAGGGTTGTTACTGTCCCTCCAGTGCAGCTAACTGGGTTAACAAAGGCGGGCCATGTCTCTCACTGTCTACGGCGAGGTAAAAGAACCATTGCTGACTTTCGCAAAGAGGAGCTGCAGCGCCGTCAGCATGTTTCTGTCCCTTGTTAAAAAGTTGTGACAGGAAAGGAGTGTGTGTGTGTGTGTGTGTGTGTGTGGAGGCTGCAGGTTTTATTTAAGGATAATAATCATGCCCAGATTTAGTGATGTGCAGTTGCATTATGGGTACTCCATCAGCACCAATCAGCTGGACTCCATATTCAAGGTGTGTGTGTGTGTGTGTGTGTGTGTGTGTGTGTGTGTGTGTGTGTGTGTGTGTGTGTGTGTGTGTTTAATCTGTGAAACTTGTGTGTGAGGAGGTTGCAGGTTTTATTTAAAGATGATAATAGGGCGCAGGATCGCTGATCCTAAGGTTGGGGGTTCGAGTCCCCACAGGGTTGTCTCTCACTGTCTATAGTGAGAGGTGTGTAAAAGAACCCTTGCTGACTTTCGTAAAGAGGAGCTGTAAAGCTGTCAGCGTGTTTCTGTCCCTTGCTAAAGGGTTGTGACAGGAAGGGCATCCGACGTAAAAACCTCTGCCAAATCAAACGTTAAATGTGCAAATCCTTTGCTGTGGCGACTCTTGAAAACAGGAAGCCACAAAAAAGCTGAAAAGAAAAAGAAGAAGAAGAAGAAGCATGTCCAGATTGAGTGATGTGCATTATGGGTACTCGGACAGAATTTGAGTTGTAACTGTGGTAATAGAAAGAGACTTTTGTTCTTTTCCTAAAATAAACTCGTCTCTCACTGTGTAAGATTATAATATTTAGATCTGTTCCTGTGTGTTTCTCACCAGGAGCTCGAACACAAAGTCATCACTCTGATAAAGAACGAGCTGAAGAGGTTCAGGAAGCTCCTGAGTCCAGATTACCCAGCATGCACTGAGAGGGAGGTGGAGGATGAGGAGGATGTGCACGGTGTCAGAGACGGAGCGCTGAAGATCACACTGCACGTCCTGAAGAACATGAAGCACCCAGATCTCGCTAACACACTGCGCTACAGTAAGAGCTCTGAGTCCTGACTTTATTCCATCAGGTTCACTTCAGAGAGGAAATTGTTTCAGATCCAAACACTTTCAGTTTGAACTTTGATTTTACGATCATGTACATCTGGGGCTTTTCTGTTCTGTGGTACTCCAGCTCGTGGTTCCTCTGTACGATGGTCCTGTTCCTTCAATAATATTTACTCCATGAATCAGGAATAAGATAAGAGAAGATACAGCTTTATTAATCTCACAATGGAGAAATTCACTGTTACAGGCTCTTGAGGTATCATCAGTAGGGGGTGCAAAAATAGATACAAATACAACATACACACATACATATATATTATATAAGTAAATAAATAAATAGATACATAAATAGTATAAATTAAGAAACAATAAAAGAAAAGAAGGGAACGACTTTGTAGACTGGCCTATATTCAATGAATGAACAGCAGCATTGGAAAGAATTTTACATTTGATATTGTGTTGAGTGATTTTACATTAAAACATGTTCTTACTTTGTTTATTAGAGTCTGTGGCCCCTGTGTGTCAGTTAAAGTTAAAATCCAACCTGAGAGAGAAGTTTCAAAGAATTCATGAAGGAGTCTCACAGCATGGAAGCTCAGCACTTCTGAATGAGATCAACACAGAGCTCTACATCACAGAGGGTTGGAGTGGAGACGTCAATAACGAACATGAGGTGAGACAGATTGAGACGTCGTCCAGGGGACCAGCGACACAGGAGACAGCCATCAAATGTAACGATCTCTTTAAAGACACATCCATCAGAAGTGTGCTGACTAAAGGCGTCGCTGGAATTGGAAAAACCGTCTCTGTGCAGAAGTTCATTCTGGACTGGACTGAAGGAAAAGCGAATCAGGACGTCACCTTCATGCTTCCACTTCCCTTCAGAGAGCTGAATCTGATGAAGGACAAACATCTCAGTCTGATGAACCTTCTTCATCACTTTTTCCCAGAAATGAGAAAACTAGAACAAATAGACTGTGACCTCTACAAAGTGGTTTTGATCTTTGATGGTCTGGATGAATGTCGACTTCCTCTAAATTTCCAGAAGAACGAGAGACTGTATGATGAGACAGAATCCGCCTCAGTGGATGTGCTGCTGACAAACCTCATCAAGGGGAATCTGCTTCCTTCTGCTCTCCTCTGGATCACCTCTCGACCAGGAGCAGTCAATCAGATCCCTCCTGAGTGTGTAGACCAGGTAACAGAGGTGCGAGGTTTCAATGATCCTCAGAAAGAGGAATACTTCAGGAAGAGGATCAGTGATCAGAGCCTGGCCAACAAAATCATCTCACACATGAAGTCCTCAAGAAGCCTTCACATCGTGTCACATCCCCGTCTTCTGCTGGATTTCAGCCACTGTTCTTGAGAATATGTTGGGCGGAGCAGAAAGTGGAGAGATCCCAAAGACTCTGACTCAAATGTTCACACACTTCCTGATCTTTCAGATCAAACACAAGGACCAAAAGTACCATCAGAAACATGACCCTAATCCTCAGAAGACCAGAGAGAGTATCCTGGCACTGGGAAAACTGGCTTTCCAACAGCTGGAGAAAGGAAACCTGATCTTCTATGAGGAAGACCTGAGAGAGTGTGGCATTGATGAGAGAGAAGTGTCCGTGTACTCAGGAGTGTGCACCCAAATCTTCAGAGAGGAGTTTGAGCTTCACCTTGGGAAGGTGTTCAGCTTTGTACATCTGAGTGTTCAGGAGTTTCTTGCAGCTTTATACGTGTTTCTCTGCTTTATTTTTAAAAAGCAAAATGTACCCGTGGAGCAAAACACTGGAATTTTCAATTTCTTCATGGGTCCAAGCATGTGTGATTTGCTGAAGAGTGCAGTGAACAAGGCCTTACAGAGTGAGAATGGACACCTGGACCTGTTCCTCCGCTTCCTCCTGGGTCTCTCACTGGACTCCAATCAGACTCTCTTACGAGGCGTAATAACACAGACAGGAAGTAGATCTCACAGCCAACAGGAAACGGTGGAGTACATCAAGGAGAAGATCAGGGAGAATCCATCTCCAGAGAAGTCCATCAATCTGTTCCACTGTCTGAATGAACTGAATGATGATTCTCTAGTACAGGAAGTCCAAACTTACCTGAGCAGAGGAGGTAACGGTCGTCTCAGGGGAACCAGACTCTCTCCTGCTCAGTGGTCGGCTCTGGTGTTTGTGTTGCTGAACTCAGAACAGGAACTGGATGAGTTTGATTTGAAGAAATTTGACCCCTCAGAGGAATGTTTTCTGAATCTGCTGCCGGTGGTCAAAGCCTCCAGAAAAGCTGTGTGAGTATTTTATTTATAAATGTTTTACTGTGAGGGTTATTATTTTAATGGAACACTGAACTGCACTGTTGGGACGAAAGTTTATTATTAATTACTCATATTATCTTTAAATAAACTTCTGGTACTTTAACTGAAGATTGTTTCACTTTTCACACCAAAACGTTATGTGTCCTCTGAGGGACACGTGAGAGAGAATAAGGAAACTTTCACACCTGTCTTGTTGGGTTTGGATTGATCGGACTTTCTCTTTAGTTTGGATGGATGTGGATACCCCACCTGTATTGTGAACACTCCACCTGTATTAAGGTCCACAACAAACAACTGAACCGGTGTGTGTAAAATCGGAGGTGATGAGGAGACAGATGTGTAACTGTCCGAGCACAGAGAACAATACACACCAGCTGTTTTAGTGTCTCTGAAATTCCACCGAGAACTCGGTGTAGAGTCCGACGAGTATGGGCGTGTTCTGAAGTGGGCGTGTCCAGGTGTAGAGTTGTTTCTTCCCTGTAATAAAATGCACTGGATGTGCAGTGTTGGTTGTAGAAACCTGAAGACAGATCAGAGTGTAGTGTGTGTCGCTGCTCGTTCCCGGTTCTCTTCAGGGCTGTCGTCGGGTGTAAACGCGGGTATACGCCGGATGCTCACTTATTTTATTAATCATGTAGCGTGGACACACTTATTTTGCCTTGCAAGATCGTTTATTAAAGTTTTTTTTTTTTTTTTTTTTAACAAGTAAAGTTTTTTAAATATTTAAATATTTGCTATATTTGTATTTAAGAGCCATGCCATGATTGGGCAGTGCGGATGTCACGCAGGCCTTCAGCCAATAGAATTGGTTTTTATACAGGAAACGGAAATTCCCGCTAAAAACAAAACCCCGGTTCATGTTGCTAATTGCAAAGAAATGTACTGACCTTCTACATCTAGATTTTCTCTCATAAACATCTATTTTAAAATGAGCAGAAGAGGGAAGCGCTCCCATGAACCCGATCTCCAACAAGGTACATTAACCAGGCAGGTTTTTTTAATAAACGCAGCAAGAATATCTCTGACGCTGAAAAAATGACGTCACACACCACGCGGACTCCGCCTCAGGCTCAGCAGCTCAGAATCGGTCCAGATTCCAGTAAATTATATTCCACTTCTCTCCAGCATAACGATCATATTAATGTGATTTATATGATAAGCGATACGGCATGTTATTATTGTAAAGTTCTAAAGTTTCTTTCCTGAGCCGTCAGTCACTGTAAGTGTTATGTGTGGCACGTGCCCTGCAGGCCTGTGGGCATCGTTATGATGGCAATAATATATATATATATATGTGTGTGTGTGTAATGTTAATATTGTTTTCTATAAATAGATCAATTTACTGCTCATAGAGTGACAGGTGTGATGAGGTCGAGTGTAATGAGGAGGAGTTAATGTTTGTTTCTATCACATTGTGTATGTTCCAGGTTTATGAGGTCATCAGCAGGTATTTGTACAGATGGTTCAGTGCAGACTTAAAAGTTCAAGTTGGGCTGGACCATGTGTGCATAAAGCAACACTTGTTATTTTACAATCATATTATATCTTAAATCTTTGTGTATAAAGTAATTAAAAGGCTGTTCGCATTTCAAATTGTTTAAAAATAAGTATTTAAAAATGTCCCTGTGTGAGGGAGACACCGTCCCCCTGCGCGTCGCACACTTTGGGCCGATGGACCAACACGCTGCCTCGATCTCTTCACCGTGTCGTTCGGCTGCCGGAGCCTCATAGTACACCCACTTATTGTATATTTCCCAGTACAGCACTGGTTCTGTTCCATGATAAACTTTGGCTGTATTATGGTTGTGTTTGTGTGTGTGAGATCAGTGTTGTGATATTTCATCATTTCTCTTCCAGTCTGTGTGAGTGTAATCTGACAGAGGAAAGTTGTAGAGTTCTGTTCTCAGTTCAACCTCCTCCAGACTGAGAGAACTGGACCTGAGAGGAAATGACCGGATTCAGGAGTGAAGCTGCTCTCTGCTGGACTGAACAACCCACACTGTACACTGGAGATACTGAGGCACGCACGCACGCACGCACACACACACACACACACACACACACACACACACACACACACCACATACATAGCTGCCAATTAGTAAGTAAAAACGTGCTGAGTACGGAAACCTTCACTGTATTATGGCTGTGTGTGTGTGTGTGTGTGTGTGTGTGTGTGAGAGATTAGTGTTGTGATACGTATTCGAAGAAGAATGCCGGCTATTTCGTGAAAAATAAACAAACCTTAAACTTTCGCTGCGAAGAATGCGAACAAGAAAATGTATGAGCCACTCAGAGTACCGTCCCTTGCCAAATTTAGCGACTGCGCGTGTGTATGGACACTGTTTATGCGGGAAGTTGGGCCACTGAGCTCATCACCGAGCAGAGAGTACAGCCATTACATCGTGTTTAATATCGAGAAACTAGTGTTGGAATCTGGACTTTTATTTTGGAAAAAGTATTTTCTTGTGTTTTCCTCTTTATTCAGTTCATCATTGTTCTGCTCTTCTCTTTCTTCTGTTCATTTCTGACTCGTATGTTTATGTCACGAGGCTCCTTTGAAAGACCCGCCTTAATATTGTAAAGTCTTGGTTTGAGAATATTTATTGTGGCTGCACTTAAGAGCAGATACATCTTACTATTCCCCAGAGAAATGGTTCTCTTTACTTTTTAAATTATTCTTCTTCCGTCACACTTAATGCGGCCTGAACGGCAAAGTGCACCCACGGAAGGTATAGATATCAAAACGTCTCACAAAAGTCCCCGATTACTTTTATTAAAGACGCTTCATTCAGAGCCACCTTCACTTCTACGGATTCAACAAGATCGACTGTGTATCATGGACTCGCCTTTCACCGTATTATACTCTATACACACCGTATTATACTCGATACACACCATGTTATACTCGATACACACCATGTTATACTCGAGACACACCATGTTATACTCAAAACCAGGGGTCACCAACACGGTGCCCGTGGGCACCAGGTCTCCCACAAGGACAACATGAGTCGTGGCGAGCCTGTCCAGGGGTCGGGAACCTGTGGCTCTTTTGATGACTGCATCTGGCTCTCAGATAAATCAGGTGGTCTTTGTTAACAGAATAATGAATACATAATTTCGATGTCCTTTAAATAAAAAAATACAGCAAAAAGCCATCAAATAAAACAAAAAAATAAATAAATATCCAGCATTTCAATCTATACATCTATTTTCAATGCCACTTGTCGCTGTGGCACGCAGCAGAGAGCCAATCCTTTCTGTAGTCCAGTGTGTGGGCGGGGTGATACCTTGAAACTCTAATTTTATTGGATTATATGCAACAGTCTGTTCGAGTTGTTTTTGGGTGAAGAGGTAAATTTCCCTAGTTTTGATCAGCTCATGTGCACGAAGCCAAGCAGAGCTGGCAAGCAAAACAAATGGACAGAATGAAAAACTTCAACCCGCAGATCAGCTGATTTGCTTTGGGACCATACTTGTCAACTCTCACGCATCAAGCATGAGACCCACGCATTTCATCTTCTCCTCAATGTCTCACGCAAGGTGTCTAAAATCTCACGCATTAATACAATTTTTTCCCAATTTTATTATTTACTTTTATTTTTTCAGGATGTAATTTCCGCGAGCAAATGCCATTGGCTATGTCTTTTACATTAACATACAGCATCCCTTTCTGCTTTTACCTTGAATGCCACGGTTTTTATTTCAAATTGGTCATTTCTGCGAATCGTCTAAATCCGGGGAGGAAATTTCAGGGGGGGTATCAGACCCTCAAAAGTAGCCACGTGTCGCAAGTGACGTATGGAGTTTTGTGAGACAAAGTGCGGCTTATCCGGACTTCCGATCTTTCAAATAAGCAAAACTCCCTCAGTTCACGTGAGGAAGGAACCGTGAGAGGAACCGGGTCCAAAAGGGAACCTCGTTGTCATTAGAGTGGAACCATAAAGATATAAACCAGATCAAAGAAAATTCATCACAGTCCAACATGAAGTTCTAGCACAACTGTAAGTCTGAAATAATGGTGGTTTAAAAGTTGATAGTAGCATGTGTATCTCAGCAGAGAGGGGGAGAGTGATGGATAGATATATGTTGTGGGGTTTAATCATAGTAGTGTAATGTAAATAAGAGATTTTATCCTTGCTGAGAGCAGCAGGGACTCCAGCATGACTGGCTCCGTCAGCAGAACTAAAAGAGAGAACCAGAAGGAAGACAGGCATGAGGGCTCCTGTGGTATTGGGGCAATCAGCCACCCCACTGTCAAACAGAGCTGTGAGCATGTAGAGTGGGAGAGCGACAGCATCCCAACATCACCGTTTACCAGACCTCTCGATGCAGGAGACCCCAAGAATACTAAACGCTCCACTGAACCAGTGAGTTTTCATCCCGTCATAAAAACAGAGACTGAGTCTGAGTCCCGAACATTAACTGGAAGGTTATTCCAGAACTGTGGGGCTTTGTAAGAGAAGCTCCGCCCCCTGCAGTAGTTTTCATTATTTGAGGAACAAAGCACCTGCACCTTAAATCTAAGTGGGCGTGTCGGCTCAGAAGCCACAAGAAGTTCACTGAGATAATGTGGCGCGAGAGCATGAAGTGCTTTATGGGTTAAAAGTCGTAATTTATATTCAGAACTGGGAGCCAGTGCAGTGTAAATAAGGGCGGGTGATCTGCTCATGTCTTCTGGTTCTAGTACCGACTCTCGCTGCTGCATTCTGGACTAACTGGAGCTTGTTTATGTTCCGATCAGAACAACCAGAGAGTAACTCATCACAATAATCTAATCTCGAGGGAACAAAATAATTAATTAAAGTTTTATCTGAACAAATAACCGGCTGTGAAATGAAGTCAGAAAATTCACAGAGGAATTCGGAGTCCGGCCCAGAAGGTCTGTAAATAATAATTAAATTAATCACATGCCCTGGTGGTTTGTAGATAATAATTAAATGAATCACGTGCCCTGGTTGTCTGTAAATAATTAAAGGAATCAGATGCGTGTGTATATTTTCAGGATCATGTGTAATGTTGGTGTATAGAATTTGAAACATGTTAAATTCCTGTGTGGATGTTTGTATGAGTTCGAGATGATCAGTATAAATACCTGCGATGCTCCTCCTCTCCCAGTTACATGAGGTTGGTGTATATAACTGGATCTCTCTCTCTCTCGCCCCCTCTGTCTCACCCCCCCACTCCCTCTCCCCCCTCCCCCCTCTCTATATCTCTATGTCTCTCTCTCTCCCTCTCTATGTCTCTCTCTCTCTCCCTCTCTATGTCTCTCTCTCTCTCTCTCTCTCTCTCTCTCCCTCTCTCTCCCTCTGTGTGTCTCTCTCTCCTGCTATTTCTCTCTCTCTCCCTCTCTGTTTCTCTCCCTCTGTCTCTCTCTCTCTCCCCCTCTCTGTCTCTCTCTCACCCTCCCCCTCTCTCCCCTCTCTATGTCTCTCTCCCCCTCTCTATGTCTCTCTCCCCTCTCTATGTCTCTCTCTCCTCTCTGTCTCTCTCTATGTCTCTCTCCTTCTATGCCTCTGTCTCTCCCTCTGTGTCTCTCCCCCTCTCTATGTCTGTCTCGCGCTCTCTATGTCTGTCTCGCGCTCTCTATGTCTGTCTCGCGCTCTCTATGTCTGTCTCGCGCTCGCTATGTCTCGCTCTTTCTCTCTCTGTCTCTGATTAAAGTTGATGATCAGGCTGTTGTTCTCTGTTGATCTTCAGCTGCTGATAGTTTAATCTCACACACAACAGATGAATGGATAAATGGATCCTCAGTATGATTATGTTAATGAGATGTTAATTAGAATAATCAGGTGATATTAAATCCTCATGTGATTCTGAATAATAAAATCATTTTACACACACATCATCTTTAAAGGAAATCTTAAACCAGGATAAAAATCTGGTGATGAAGGGCGTGGCATTGTGTCTCTGCAGGTTGGAGGGTTGTGGGGTTTCAGGTGAAGGTTGTGCTGCTCTGACTTCAGCTCTGAGATCAAACCCCTCACACCTGAGAGAACTGGATCTGACCTGGAATAAACTCTGAGATTCAGGAGTGAAGATTGTCTCTGCTGTACTGGAGGATTGTCTCTGTAAACTGGAGATACTGAGGTAAGATCATCTCTGTGAGAGTCACATGACCTGCTCCTCAGTACGACCCCATTGTGTAATAGTGAGGCTGAAGCAGAAGGTTTAGGTTGATCATCAATGTCCTGAGGAGGAAGATTGTTTCTTTCACTGCACACTGATGATTGGTCACAGAGTCTTTGGCTCAGATGTTCGGATGTGAGAAGCTGCAGCACAAAGCCAAACTTAATGCTGCCGCAATGTGTCTGAAATTACTGTGAGATTTATTACACCCTGAAACTAATCACACAAACTGCACCTGGGACACAAACTAAATGTACTGAGTGTGAACTGCAGGATTTAGAAATGAAAGTGAAATGAGAAAAAAATGAATGAAAGTTATAAACGAACAGGGCAGTGGGGGGCGTGGTGGTTAGGTGCCGGATTACTGATGCCAAGGTTGGGGGTTCAAGTCCCACTCTCAACGGTTGTCCCTGCTGCCCCCCACAGGCATGTGATTTTTCTGTCGATAGACGGAATTCCGTGTTTTTCATTTTCAGGGGCAAAAAATAAATAAATCCATCTTTTCTTCGTAAAAAATGCATTAAATAAATCTCCTTTTGTTTTATTCTGAATCCGACTTTTTAATGAGCTCCCTGCATGTAATGGGGACTGTCAGTGGCTGGCTTTGATGATGTCATGCATTTTGGCCAATCAATGCTTCAGTAGTACCCATATGTCTAATTACTTCCAGGTCAGCAGAAAGATGATGGTTGTGGAGAGAAAGGTCGCTGTGCGAATAAAAAAAAAAATCGACAAATTGGTCAAAAATAAGTTCGGCTGGGACTGGATGGAAAAAGAATACAATCCAACCATCGGGAAAAAGATTGTGATGACGTTATTCGGCGACTTCATTCGCAAGATTGATCGGCCTGGAAAAGTATTGTGCACGTGGTGCCATGGTGAACTAGACTATGGATCGCGTGGATTCAAAGAATGAGAATGGCACGCAAATCGCCAGAAGCATGTTCAACAACTACATGCAAGAAAAACAAATGCTTTGCTTGATGGGACTTTTGGATGTGAACCGGAAATAACTGCTTCTTTTCCTTTCGGCTGTTCCCTTCAGGGGTCGCCACAGCAAACCATCCGCCTCCATCTTGCCCTGTCCTCTGCATCTTCTCTTACTCCAATGACCTTCATGTCCTTCTTCACCACATTCATAAATCTCCTCTTTGGTCTTCCTCTAGGCCTTCTGCCTGGTAGTTCCAACCTCAGCATCCTACTGCCAATATACTCACTATCCCTCCTCTGGCCAAACCATCTCAATCTAGCCTCTCTGACTTTGTCTCCAAAACATCTTATATGGGCTGTCCCTCTGATGTACTCATTTCTGATCCTATCCAGCCTCGTTACTCCCAGAGAGAACTTCAACATTTTCATCTCTGCGACCTCCAGCTCTGCCTCCAGTCTTTTCCTCAGTGCTACTGTTTCTAGGCCATACAACAACGCTGGCCTCACCACCGTCTTGTACACTTTTCCTTTCATTATTGCTGACACTCTCCTATCGCACATCACACCGGACACTTTTCTCCAACCATTCCAGTCTGCCTGCACATGCTTCTTCAACTCTTTTCCAGACTCTCCATTGCTCTGGACTGTTGAGCCTAAGTACTTAAAATCCTCCACCTTCGTTATCTCTGCTCCCTGTAACATCACCATTCCTCCTGGGTCTTTCTCATTCATACACATGTATTCTGATTTTCTGAGGCTAACCTTCATTCCTCTCCTGTCCAGGGCACACCGCCACCTCTCTAGATTTTCCTGCACTTATTCTCTGCTCTCACTACAGATCACAATGTCATCTGCAAACATAATAGTCCATTCTTGCCTAACCTCGTCTGTCAGCCTGTCCATCACCATCGCAAACGAAAAGGGGCTCAGAGCTGATCCTTGATGCAGTCCAACCTCCACCTTGAATTCGTCAGTCACGCCGACAGCACACCTCACCACAGTCTTACATCTCTCATACATGTCCTGCACCACTCTAACATACTTCTCTGCCACTCCAGACTTCATCATGAAATACCACAGTTCATCTCTTGGCACCCTGTCATATGCTTTTTCCAGATCCACAAAAGCACAATGCAGTTCCCTCTGACCTTCCCTGTACTTCTCTATTAACATCCTCAAAGCAAACATTGCATCTGTGGTGCTCTTTCCTGGCATGAAACCAAACTGTTGCTCACAAATGCTGACCTCTGCCCTTAGACTAGCTCCCACTATTCTTTCCCATAACTTCATCGTATCAACTTTATCCCTCTGTAGTTGCCGCAACTCTGCACGTCTCCCTTGTTCTTAAAAATGGGCACCATCATACTTCTCCTCCATTCCTCTGGCATCTGCTCACTTTCTAAGACCTTGTTGAATGTTCTTGTCAGAAAATCTACTGCTAGCTCTCCTAGACACTTCCATACCTCCACAGGTATATCATCAGGACAAACTGCCTTTCCATTCTTCATCCTCTTCAGTGCCCTCCTCACCTCATCCTTGCTAATCTTTGCTACTTCCTGCTCCTCAATGGTCACCTCTTCTACTTTTTTCTCTCTCTCTCATTTTCCTCATTCATCAGCTCTTCAATCTCTCTTTCCATCTTCCCATCTTCCCAGCACACTTCAGTCATCAGCCAATACATTTCCCACTGTGTCCTTAATTACTCTATCTTGCCACACGTCCTTCCCTTCTCCTCTCTTTCTCTGCTGTGCCAACCTGTATAAATCATTTTATCCCTCTTTACTGTCAAGTCATCATGACATACAAGTCATCATACGCCATCTGTTTGGCCTTAGCCACTGCTACTTTCGCCTTACGCTGTGTCTCCCTGTACTCCTGTTTACTCTCTTTGGTCCTCTCAATGTCCCACCTCTTCTTAGCTAACCTCTTCCTTTGTACACACTCCTGCACTTCCTCATTCCACCACCAAGTCTCCTTATCTACTTTCCTTCCAGAGCACACACCAAGTACTCTACTACCTGTGTCCCTGATCACATTTGCTGTGGTTGTCCAGTCATTTGGAAGCACTTCCTGGCCACCCAAAGCCTGTTTCAGCTCCTCTTTGAAGACAACACGACACTCTTCCTTTTTCAACTTCCACCATTTTGTCTTCTGCTCTGCCTTTGCCTTCTTCACCATCAGCGTCATCCTGCAGACCACCATCCTATGCTGTTTGGCAACATTCTCACCCACTACTATTTTGCAGTCACTGACTTCCTTCAAATTACATCGCCTACACAAGATGTAGTCTACCTGTGTGCTCCTACCTCCGCTTCTATCAGTCACCCTCTGCTCCTGTTTCTTCTTGAAGAACGTATTTACCATAGCCATTTCCATCTTTTTTGCAAAATGGATCACCATCTGTCCTTCTGTGTTCCTGTCCTGGATACCAAACCTGCCCATCACTTCCTCGTCCCCTCTGTTGCCTGCACCAACATGTCCATTGAAGTTTGCACCAATAACCACTCTTCCACCTCTGGGGGCATTCTGCATCACTTCATCCAAGTCATTCCAGAATCTCGCCTTCTCTTTTATCTCACATCCTGTCTGTGGGGCATAAGCACTAACAACATTGACCATCACACCTTCAATTTCTAACTTGAGACTCATCACTCCGTCTGATACTCTTTAAACTTCTAGAACATTCCTGACAAATTCCTCCTTAAAGATGACTCCTACTCCATTTCACTTCCCACCCACACCATGATAAAACAGCTTAAACCCTGCTCCTAAGCTTTTAGCTTTGCCACCTTTCCACCTGGTCTCCTGCACACACAGTATGTCCACCTTCCTCCTCTGCATCATGTCAGCCAGCTCTCTAGCTTTTCCTTACATAGTTCCAACATTCAAAGTCCCTACTCTCAGTCCTAGACTCGTGCTTTTCCTCTTTTCTCTCTGCCTACGGACATGCCTCCCGCCTCTCCTTCTTCGATGTCTTCGACCAACAGTAGTCCAATTTCCACCAGCACCCTGTTGGCTAACGCACTGATGGCGGTCGTTGTTAAACCGGGCCTCGACCGATCCGGTATGAGATTTGTCTTTACGGTTTGCATTTTGTTGTTTGTCAAATGTTTCACGCCGGATGCCCTTCCTGTCGCAACCCACTGCATTTCTCTGGGCTTGGGACCGGCATAAGGGAGGGAAGACACTGGTTAGTGCCCCCCCCACCCACCCCCTGCCTCATGGCTGCATTCCGGAAGTAACTGCACCTTCCGGAATTCATCCATTGTTTACGGCCAACAATAAAAAGATCGAAAGGAAGAATCCGCCCCGACAGCCGATCCCCGTTGCAGAGAGCGAAGTTCACAATCACGTCGGTAGTGTGGAAATAATTTAAAATTTGACTTGTGCAGGTTTATTGATTTTAATTAAAAAGTAATCCTGATAATCAGGCGTTGCAAATACTATTGCCCGACGCTCGTGTCAAGCACCGTGTTTCCCTTAAAATAAGTCCGATCCACAAAATAAGACTGAGCGTGATTTTACAAGATGATTTTAATATCGGCCCTCCCCTTAAAATAAGCCCGAGTTGAGAGCGTGACGGCACAGGGTCACGTGACTTATGTTTCCACGCCATATTGGACGGCATGATCCGGACGGATACGTGCCGTGTAGCCACTTGTTTTCGTGGCTGAGTTGCATGGACTGACTTCATTTGGTACTTTATGGTTGATCAACGTAAATTTCCGTAACTGTGTAAATAAAAAGCGGAGCTGAAGTGATAAATAGTTTCAAAGCCAAAGCCGCGCGCTCCCCACGCTCCGGGCACCTGCTGCTGTACTCACTTTTTTTTTTTAATCACCACAGCACTGATAGTTTTCTTATTAATAAATAACTTCATTATGACAATGTCGTTTAAAATCAATTCAGACTCTTAGGAGTTTACAGTTATATATATATATATATTAGATGTATATCTGTCTGTCTTCCTTTCGGCTTTTTCCCTTTTACTTGGGAGTTGCCACAGCGAATCATCTGATTCGCACGTTTTTGATTTGGCAGAGGTTTTTACGTCGGATGCCCTTCCTGACACAACTCTTTTCGCAAGGGACAGAAACACGCTGACGGCTTTGCAGCCTACTCTTTACGAAAGTCAGCAATGGTTCTATTACATGCCTCTCACCATAGACAGTGAGAGACATGGCCCGCCTTTGATAACCCAGTTAGCCACACTGGGGGGGACAGTGACAACCTTGCGGAAGTGGGAATCGAACCCCCAACCTTTGGATCATCGATCCAGCGCCCTATACCACTAGGCCACCACTGCCTCTATATATATATATATATATATACACACACAAAAGGACAGGACAAAGACTTTCTATTGAAACTCCATTTATCACTACAGATCTGTTTGTGATAAATGGAGTTTCAATAGAAAGTCTTTGTCCTGTCCTTTTGTTTATTTGCTCTACCAAAAAGTATTGAGCACTCTCCTACGGAAGGATCTACTCAGAAAATCCTCTATATATAATATATATACTCGTCCTTTTCAAAAAATTAGCATATTGTGATAAAGGTCATCATTTTCTGTAATGTCCTGATAAAAATTAAACTTTCATATATTTTTAGGTTCATTGCACCCCGACCTGAAATATTTCAGTTGGGGTGCAATGAACCTAAAATATATGAAAGTTTAATTTTTATCAAAATTTTTTACCCAAAATTCCTATCTCAAAAAATTAGCATATCATGAAAAGGTACTCTAAACGAGCTATTAACCTAATCATCTGAATTAACCAATTAACTCTAAACACCTGCAAAAGATTCCTGAAAGCTTTTAAAAACTCCCAGCCTGGTTCATTACTCAAAACCGCAATCATGGGTAAGACTGCCGACCTGACTGCTGTCCAGAAGGCCATCATTGATACCCTCAAGCAAGAGGGTAAGACACAGAAAGAAATCTCTGAGTGAATAGGCTGTTCCCAGAGTGCTGTATCAAGCCACCTCAGTGGGACATCTGTGGGAAGGAAAAAGTGTGGCAGAAAACGCTGCACAACCAGAAGAGCTGACCAGACCCCGAAGAAGACTGTGGAGAAGGGCCGATTCCAGACCTTGTGGGAACTGTGGAAGCATTGGACTGGGCTACAGGTGCCGCATTCCCCAGGTCAAGCCACTTTTGAACCAGAAACAGCGGCAGAAGCGCCTGACCTAGGCTACAGAGAAGCAGCACTGGACTGTTGCTCAGTGGTCCAAAGTACTTTTTTCGGATAAAAGCAAATTTTGCATGTCATTCGGAAATCAAGGTGCCAGAGTCTGGAAGAAGACTGGGGAGAAGGAAATGCCAAAATGCCTGAAGTCCAGTGTCAAGTACCCACAGTCAGTGATGGTCTGGGGTGCCATGTCAGCTGCTGGTGTTGGTCCACTGTGTTTTATCAAGGGCAGGGTCAATGCAGCTAGCTATCAGGAGATTTTGGAGCACTTCATGCTTCCATCTGCTGAAAAGCTTTATGGAGATGAAGATTTTCATTTTTCAGCACGACCTGGCACCTGCTCACAGTGCCAAAACCACTGCTAAATGGTTTACTGACCATGGTATTACTGTGCTCAATTGGCCTGCCAACTCTCCTGACCTGAAGCCCAGAGAGAATCTGTGGGATATTGTGAAGAGAAAGTTGAGAGACACCAGACCCAACACTGTGGATGAGCTTAAGGCCGCTATCGAAGCATCCTGGGCCTCCATAACACCTCAGCAGTGCCACAGGCTGATTGGCTCCATGGCAAGCCGTATTGAAGCAGTCATTTCTGCAAAAGGATTCCCGACCAAGTATTGAGTGCATAACTGAACATAATTATTTGAAGGTTGACTTTTTTTGTATGAAAAACACTTTTATTATTGGTTGGATGAAATATGCTAATTTTTTGAGATAGGGATTTTTGGTTTTCTTGAGCTGTATGCCAAAATCATCAGTATTAAAACAATAAAAGACCTGAAATATTTCAGTTGGTGTGCAATGAATCTAAAATATATGAAAGTTTAATTTTTATCAGTACATCACAGAAAATAATGAACTTTATCACAATATGCTAATTTTTTGAGAAGGACTAGTATCTAGTATATATGTATTTGTGTGTGTGTATATTATTTATATATATATATATATATATATATATGGCTCTCAGTGGATTAGATTTTAAAATGTCTTTTTTTTTTTTTTTTTTTTTTTTTTGGCTCTCTTAGTCAAAAAGGTTTCCGAGCCCTGGTTTAAAGTATTTGAAATTAAAACTCGGCCCACTGTAGGCCTATATCTGTGAACTTAAATATTTTAATAATTTTCACAAGGTTCTCTTTAAAAATATTCCTTCCAGGAGACACCAATTAATCTTCTTTTTGTAAGTATAACTCCAAACCTTTTGGGGTGCTTTGCCCCCCAGAACCCCCAGCAAGGGCACTTTGCCCACACCCCCGCAGGGGGCCTAGGCAGCCCCCTTGACCCCTGCCAATTTTTCCTCCTTTTCCAGAAAGGCCTGTTCTCATCCCTGATTATAGGAAATATTCCTAATGGGGGGGGCTCTGTCCCCGGCCATTTTCAGTCTTTTTGGGCTTGGTCAAATCACATGCCTGCCCCCCATGCACTAACTGGGTGAGGAAAGGCCGGCCATGTCTCTCACTGTGTGTGGTGGAGGATCGTGTAAAAACGACTGAAATAATCCTGAGATAAAAATAAAAGATGGAAATATAAAATCCATGAGGAAATGGATAAACAATGGAAAATCCCAGCAGACTGATATACAGCGCTACCTCAACTTATGACACATTTATTTCCCCTGTGTAGTGCACTATAAACCCCTCTCTGTCTATCTCTCTCTCTCTCTCTCTCTCTCTCTGTCTCTGATTAAAGTTGATGATCAGGCTGTTGTTCTCTGTTGATCTTCAGCTGCTGATAGTTTATCACACACAACAGATGAGAGAAACTAAATGGATCCTCAGTATGATTATGTTAATGAG
>CM045744.1:8197067-8320098 GCA_024760905.1 Plotosus lineatus
ACACAGACATTACCAGGTTTAATAATATAAATTTATATTGTTATATAAATGCACTACACACATTTATTCCCCCTGTGTAGTGCACTATAAGCCCCGCCCTCTCTCTCTCTGATTAAAGTTGATGATCAGGCTGTTGTTCTCTGTTGATCTTCAGCTGCTGATAGTTTAATATCACACACAACAGATGAGAGAAACTAAATGGATCCTCAGTATGATTATGTTAATGAGATGTTAATTAGAATAATCAGGTGATATTAAATCCTCATGTGATTCTGAATAATAAAATCATTTTACACACACATCATCTTTAAAGGAAATCTTAAACCAGGATAAAAATCTGGTGATGAAGGGCGTGGCATTGTGTCTCTGCAGGTTGGAGGGTTGTGGTGTTTCAGGTGAAGGTTGTGCTGCTCTGACTTCAGCTCTGAGATCAAACCCCTCACACCTGAGAGAACTGGATCTGTCCTGGAATGAACTCGGAGATTCAGGAGTGAAGATGCTCTCTGATCTTAAAGATGATAAACATTACAATCTACAGACGCTGAGGTGAGTAAAGATGTTTTATATAAATATTGAAATAATAAAAGTGTAATGATTGAAGTTGATGATGGTTAGTTTGTAGTAATTTCTCTTTAGTTCCAATAAAGATCAGATTCGCAGGTTAGGAATGAAGCCAGTTGTATAAAATGTCACTATATTGTATTTCAGGAGATTTTTCTCTCTCGATCGGCTTTAATGCTGTTCTGTGATCAGTAAAGTGTGTTTGAATGATGTGGACGAATATAAACAGGAGATGATGTTCCTCTCGGAGCAGAGACGATTCCATGCTGGAGATCATGAAGTACCACGGTCCGGTTTGTGGTTTGATGATCTGTGTGTGATGAAGACTCCGGTGTTCCTGCATTTCCATGTTGGGGAACAGAGAAGATGTTTATAAACACATCACTCATTTAGTTCTAACACATTAAACACACTCGGAGACGTGAGAAGTGTGTGTGTTCATCCTGCATCAGCCAATCAGACGCCACACACTTCTATACCCAGTTTATAATGACCTCTGACCCCTGGATCAAATCTCTGGATCTCCATCCCATAATAACCCTGAGAGATGATCCGGACCGGCGGGTGACAAACCACAGAACTCGGGCCGAATCCGGTCGGTGGAAGAGAGAGCCGGAGAGGAACCGTTTCCAGAGATCGGTGCTGATCGGCATCTGAGGAGGTTCTGAATCCGCGAGGAGGCTCCGACAAGCCCATTTATCACTTTCTCCTTTATTTCATTCATGTCCAAGTGATGTTCCACTAAATATCTGCTCTCTTCAATTATTTATTCATCAGATTATTGCAGCAAACAGATTGTTGTAGAATATGGTTCTGATTGGGTCTGTGATTTTTCTGTATTTATCTGATTAATATGTTTCGGATTGGAATGTGATAGTAATTTTAGCAATTATAATGATGTGTGTGAGAGACACTGAGGTCCTGGTGAGAATATTAAAGTGAGACAGAATAAAGTTATAAATAAATAAATATATATTTAGTAAATACATATATTTATTGATAAGCAACTTTATTTAATTATCACTTGTTTAGCAGGTCTGATGTGATCGTGGTGTAACTGGTCCCAGTGTGGCCTAATAGGACGTGTATATATAACCAATAACCATATACGTGTATATAATAATATAAACTGAAGAGAGATTCATTTTCTCAGGTTCGAGAGAACATAAGAAGTAATTGTAATAAAGTTATTGTTGATATAAAGTGAATAAAGTTGGCTGCTGTTGAATTTGGTCTCGGCTGGATCACTGCACTTTATTTGAAACGCAGCCTGTTCTTCCCCCTCACGGCTCCGACTGATCTTTCAACTCGAACGCCCAGGAAAGCTCACGTGACACCCGTTCTGCCCTCACGTCATTGGTCACTGATGGATTTAACTTTTATTTTAAACTTGTCATTTGTTTTTAGATGCTTTAATGGCCACGCCCCGCCTTCCCCCTCTGACCTCCTTAATCCAGTCCTTTCCCGCCCCTCGGACAGCGCTGGAGTGGGAAAGAAAATAAGCAGGTGCACTGTGAGGCCCAAAGTGGGCGGAGTGCAGGGCCAGCGTGTGGGAGGGGCCAATGCTGGAGATGGCATTTGCAGCATGTAATATGAAATAGTATAAAAACTGTACATAACATTTCACCCACAGTATACATGGAGTTGTTGCCATGTGTCTGAGAGCAACAGTTTTATATACTGAGACCAAACTAAAAATATAAAATGAAGAAAGAAGAGAATTTGAAATACTAACAGCTTTTAATCACATTATACACAAAGATTCAAGATACAATATTATTATAAAATAACAGAAGTGTAGCTTTGCACCACATCATGCACACACGGTCCACGCCCAACTTGAACTTTTCAAGTGTGCACTGAACCGGCTGCACAAATAGCTGCTGATGTTCTCATCAACCTGCAACATACACAATGTGAGATTCAAATAACATTCAATAAATTACTACAACTACAACATGCACATGCAGCACTATTATACTCAATCAAATACTGATTCATGTTTCTACCATTAAAATTATCTACACTTGTATTTCATAAAGTTAGGATTTAATAAGCTACTGACATTTATAAAATGCAAAACACTACCAAGTTATTAAAATAAAAATTCTCAGCATCAGAAAAAAATCTACTTATGAAAGTTTTATGTTTTAAGTTTTGGCACAAACATTAACACTGAAATAGAACTGCACATTGAGCAAAATAAACTATTTAAACATATTAAATACACAAAAACATTACAATAGTGTAACTGCATCTAGTGCTTTTATTAGCATATTGTGAAGCCTTAATTATGAATACATGCATATTAAATTTTAAGGCGGGATTAAAGGTGCCGCATCATCTGAGCAGAACTGGATCAAGCACGACTCGACCTCATCAGACCTAAGATATATATATATATATATATCGATATTCCTCTTCTTTTCCTTTCGGCTTTTCCCTTCAGGGGTCGCCACAGCAAATGATCTGCCTCCATCTCACCCTATCCTCTATATCTTCTACTTTTACTCCAACTACCTTCATGTCCGCCTTCACCACATCCATAAAGCATCTCTTTGGTCTTCCTCTAGGTTTTCTGCCTGGTAGTTCCAACCTCAGCATCCCTCCTCTGAACATGTCCAAACCATCTCAATCTAGCCTTTCTGACTTTGTCTCTAAAACCTCTTCCATGTGCTGTCCCTCTTCCTGATCCTATCCATCCTCGTTACTCCCAAAGAGAACCTCAACATGTTCATCTCTGCTACCTCCAGCTCTGGCTCCTGTCTTTTCCCCAGGGCCGCTGTTTCTAAACCATACAACATCACTGGCCTCAACACCGTCTTGTACACTTTTCCTTTCATTCTTGCCGATACCTTCATATCACACATCACACCGGATACTTTTCTCCAACCATTCCAACCTGCCTGCACACGCTTCTTCACCTCTTTTCCACTCCCCATTGCTCTGGATTGTTGGAGCCTAAGTACTTAAGTTGAGCCTCAGTATTTAAAGGTTTTTCAAAAATATTTATAGAAAAAAAAAATAATAATGAAATTAAATACAAATAGAGAAAACATTCAGGAAAATGCCACAAAACAGGGCCAATGATGGGGGAAAAACAACAAAACAAACAAACAAAAAAACAACCCAACAAAACTCCATTACTTACATTATGTGAGGTGCACGTCTGAGTGTGTGCGTCACATCTGTGTGTGGGTGCACATTTGTATGTGTTTGTATTTTATTTACAGTAGGCCCTTGACATTCGCGGGGGTTCGGTTCCGGGCCTTCCCGCGAATCGAGATAATCCATGAGTTCTGTACGCGGAAGTAAAACCCCGTGTATGACGTCACATGCGCGAATGAGCAGCCGGCAGTAAAATACTATGTATCTATTACATGCGCTAAAATATTCTTCTTAAACACATGCTATAGACAGTCTTACTCATTAATACAGTATTAATGTGGAAAATATAGTAATGATTAAGAAAAACTTTTTAATTTTGTACTGTGATATTTAGTAATAAGATTTCTAAACATTATACAGCATATACTGTTGTAAAGCACTCGTTTTAAAGTCTTTTTTGATTATTATTCCAGTACAGTACCTCAGACTTCTGTGAATGTTTGTGCGTGAGATTTTATGTTCTGTAGCATGTTTAACAAATGATACCAAAAGGATAAACTTTATTACGCTTCATGTCCTTTTACATTGAACTTGGAGTGACGTGTCTGAGATGGCTCTGCCTAGAGTTCTCGGAGTCAAAGTGTTTCTTTGTTCGTTTTAATTTGTTTTATTTGTTTGTTCATGTTTTGCATTATGCTCGTCTATGATTGGTCGACCCTACTACAGCTATGAGCAGCTTCAGCTTCAGGCACCTAAGCACGCAACAACTTCTATCGTAAGCTGCTATGCTATGCCATGCTATGCTATGGGAGCTCAATGCTAACAATAAGCCCAGGTGGAGTTATCAGATTCTCTGGCGCTTGGTTATCACTTCCGGCCATACTGCTTGAAAATGTTCAGTCCCTGCGAAACAAGATGGACGAGCTTCATGCTCAGATTGCAACGCAGAGGGATCGACAGGACTGTGTTTCTGTGAAACATGGCTCGAGGTGATTACACCAGCCGGCTACACGGCCTTTGTCCCCTGCAATCCCAAGCGCCGGAGTCATCGTTTGGCCCCTTCCCGCCTGGGCTTCTTGTCCGCTGGGGTGCGGCTCGCATTGAGCTGCCTACCATAGCAAATTAGCTCTGCTAGCCGCAGCCCGGCTAACCAGTTCAGTTGAGCGTGATTAGTTATACACACCCGAAGATACTCCGATCTTATAGCTGTAGTAGAGCCGACCGGTCATGGACGAGCATAGTGCAAAACATGAACAAACAAAACAACAAATAAAACAAATTAAAATGAACAAAGAAACAATTTGACTCTGAGAACTCCGCGACGTCGCCCTCTGGGCAGCACCATCTTGGCGACGTCACTCCAAGTTCAGTGTAAAAGGACATGAAGAGTACTGTAATAAAGTTTATCCTTTTGGTATCATTAGTTAAACATGCTACAGAACATAAAATCTCACACATAAACATGAACTTAGGTACTGCACTGGAATAATAATTGAAAAAGATTTTAATACAACAGTTCAGAGAAAACCGTAGTTTCTCAGGAGAAAGTCTTATTTCTTCAGAAGAGACATCCAGCGTTTTCTATCGCTTAGCCAGAGAAGCTGCACAGTGTTTGAGTGGTATCATAGAGCTTAACTGGGAATTAAAACACACACACAAAAAGAGGTTCATTGACAACTTGTGCACGAATGAGGGAAAAGGGGGCAGGACATTAGCTCAACCAATCAGGAGAAAGGAGGACAGCCATTGGCTGAATTTGAATCACGTGCCGGTTGCTCGGCAGTCCGTGAATACTCAAACCGTGAGTGCAAAACTGCGAATAGTCAAGGGCCTACTGTATGTCTTAGGTTTAGTCATGTGTTTGTTTATGAAAATGCCAGCGTTTAAATTCCTTGAGCGCAAGGATGAACATCTCGTCAAGGAACTAGACCAGAGCGTTAAGAATCAATTTAGATGGGCATGGCTGGAGAAAACAGTCAAGATTAGCTCAACCGGTGCTGGGTCAACCAGCACCGAGCTTATACTCGCGGACTTCATCAGGAAAGTAGACGCGACCGGGAAAGTTTTGTGCACATACTGTGACGACTTAATCTACTATGGCAGCAGTGATCACTCGTGGGAGATACCCAGAATTCAGTAAATTGATGAAGGCGGTTCTGTCGATCTTCCATGGGCCAGCTGTGGAAGGTTCATTCAACAGGGGGATACAATTGATCCTAAATCAGGCGCGATGAATGTTGAAACGTACAGCTCCTTTCAGGGTGTGAAATCTGCACTGAAAGCCAAAGGAATGACAGCAAGGCAGCACTTCCACAGGAAGGATGTAGTTCAGGACCCTGTGGAGAAGAATGTGTGCTTAACATGGCCAGAGCTGCAAATGAGTACAAGAAACGGAAGGAGACAGACAGACAGATAGTTGAAGAAAGGAAAAGGAAAATAGCTCCCAATTCCAAAAACAGTCAAACTAAATCTGCAGCTGTTGAGGACCAGCCAGAAAAGCTCGCCAAAGCAGCACATGAGAGAAAAATGAACAGAAAATGAAAGCGTGAGGAACTAGAGCTAAAGATAAAAAAGAAATTGAAAAAAAAAAAAAAACCTAGAAACAGATGATGCACACAAGTGTAAATAAGTTCAACCAGCTGAATGAAGGAGAACTCTGTCTGATAGATTACATGGAATTTACTGTTATTGAATACACAACCATT
Organism: Plotosus lineatus; assembly: GCA_024760905.1. NCBI lineage: Eukaryota > Metazoa > Chordata > Actinopteri > Siluriformes > Plotosidae > Plotosus > Plotosus lineatus. Next base: position 8,203,442 of record CM045744.1, read on the forward strand.
TCTCACCTGCTGATCTCACATGACACACACCTGGGAGACTCGTACTGTACAAATGTATGAGTTGAGGGAGAGATGCAGCTGAAATGTGCCTTATACTCTTTGGTCACGTGGCGAGTCAACAAGAGAAAGGTGAAGTCAAATATTTTATATTCATTTAAGGTTCTCTTTAAAAATATTCCTTCCAGGAGACATCAATTAAGCTCCTTTTTGTAAGTTTTACCCCAAACCTTTCTTGGGGCTTCGCCCCCCTAAACCCCCCAGCAGGGGCGCCGCCCCCACACCCCCCACAGGGGGCCTAGGTGGCCCCCTTGACCCCTGCCAATTTCCCCCCCTTTTCCATAAAGGCCTGTTCTCATCCCTGATTTTAACAGCCTGAAGATATTTGTTTACGAGAGTGTGCTATTTTATCTTCTTTTTTTTTCATATGTTGAAATGTATTTTTGGAGAATAATTCATTAATACATTTCCCTCCCCTTCCATTCTTTTCCAGATAAAGGAGTGGTTGAACCGGAAACCCAAAAACACAAGGGTGGTGATCGGCGTCAGCCGACAACAAGACAGTGACTGTGCAGGCGGCCATGTTTTCCCTGACCTGGGAGGAGGAAGCTGGAGGTCTTTCACAGCCAAATATGCTCAGCACTTATGTTTCAGTGCTCTCTGTGGTGCTCTTCGCTCTCTGACTATGGCCACGCCTCCCGCCTCTCCTTCTTCGGCCAATAGTAGGCCGGTTTCCTCCAGCACCCTGTTGGTTAACAGCACTGATGGGGTCGTTGTTAACCCGGGCCTCGACCGTTCCAGTATGAAATTCGTTTTTATGATTTGCGTGTGAAAAGCTGGCATAAGTTTTACACCGGATGCCCTTTCTGACTCAACCCGCTGCAATTCTGGGCTTGCGACCGACGTGAGGACGAACACCGCTGGGATATATAGTGACATAGACAACAGCTGGAGAAACGAGGTTTTAAAACCAAATGTGGCTGAAAATCTTTGTCAGTTTCCTGCTCGAAACATACACGAACGGACATACACTAAATATTCCAACCTTCAGTTTCAACACAAAATATAACAACAGAGACTTAAAAATGTTCGGTCTTGTACTGCAAATCACATTTCAGGTCATATTTCCGGCCACAGTGAGACCACAATGTCAACAAATCTAACAGTTGTTTGTGATCGAGAACGGAAGCAATAAATATCAACTGTATATCAGCCTCGTTTCCTCCGATGTGCAGAGTCAGCTGTTCATCTACTTGTTGTGTCCACAGTTCTACAGAGCGCTCAGCACAGCATCATTCCAATACTTGTTTATATCGAGATTACAATTTCACTATTCCTCACAACTTACTGAATCCCCACAAGGATGCGAGAACATCCTGAACATTCACACTCGTGTTCGTTTCAAATATTCAAGTCAGAGAAAAACAAATACAAATCCCTCGAGCTTCAGACATCTTTCTGTTGTGTGATTTCCAAACTTCTAACATGTGTAACGTACTGTTCGGGCGGAGTGGACCGTTCTGACCCGCTGAAGGGCGGATGAGAGACAGGGAGACGTCTGTGAAAAGTCAAGCTCTGAAAGATTCCATGGCCGAGCAGCTTATTAAAACGGCAGAGACGGAGTCGAATCAGGGTTCTGTTGCTCAGGTGGCCCGGAATGTTCTGGATGCAACTGTTAAAAACAACAAGTGCTCAAGTTCTCGAAGGTCTTCAGCCATGAACACCCTGGAAAGGAAAAAAAAAACATGCAGCGGCACTCCTGGACCGATTCTTTACTTCACCTTTAAATAAGAGCACGGACAGTTCTGTGACCTCATCAGAGACTTCCACACGAGGAAAAAAGAAAAAAACAACAACAAAAAAAAGTAGTTCCCTTTTCTCTCCACATAAGAACAAGAAAGAGAAGCAAAAAATGAAAACAGACACTCCACCCTCTTCCTTCTCCCTGAGTCTCTCTCTTCCAGCAGAGCCACCAGAGAGTCTATCACTGCCCCACTGCCTCCAACATCTCGTTCAGGATCCGCTTAATCCGGTTTGTATTAGCATCAGGGGGCTATTAATTGTGGCTCACATGATTTGATGTAAAATAATTATTCCTGAAGGTGGAATATTTTGCACCCTGAATAAATGCATTTGGAAGCAGCATATGGAAGAGAAATGAACATTCCTTTGTTGGATATCCCTGCAGTCATCATGCCAATTAAATGCTCCCTGGAAATCTGTGATATCTGTGTGATTGTGCTGCGTTATAAAACTTTATATTTTAGAGCCACCTTTTATTGTAGTGAAGGCAAATCTGTGCAATATTAATGCCGTCCAATCAGCACCTCGATATGAAACACCTGTGAGGTGGAGGGATTATCTTGGTGCAGTACAAGTGCTCACTAACACACATTTATACAGATTTGTAAACAGTATGTGACATATTTGAAATTAATGTTGATGTTATTTGATATATTTGATATTATTTTACAATATTATGTTTATAATAATTGATTTAGGGGTGTTTTATGAGATATGGTAATGGTATTTACGGATGTATAGTACAGTATGAGTGTTATACGTCACACGTCATACATCATTGTAACAACTTGCGTTCACTTTCAACTTACGTTGGGCCGTTCGGAACTGATTAAAAACGTAAGTGGATAAGCGTCTGTATAATGCCCCCCCCCCTTTCCTTTATTTTAATATAAAAAAACGATATGTTGCACTGATTTGAACGACTGTAGAGACAATTAAATTACAATTCTGCTTGCAACAAAAATATTTACGTTTAAAAAAAAAAAAAGACGTTGAATTAAAGGTTACATTCGGCCCTCTACTTACGAAAACCTCTGAATACGAAAAACATTTTCCTAAATTTTCGTCCTCTGTACGAAACAACTTCCTCTCACAAAAAGCGCCAAACGCACCATTCAAAAATTCAAACGCGCCATTCAAACAATGTGCGAGTTGCTCTCTCATTGGCTGTCTCCCAACATCCCGCCCCGCTGGCCTCCGATTGGCCAGTAGGCAGCTGAATCTCCATAGTACTGCACCCATAAAGCTTATTTGTCACACGTGTAAAGGAGAGCTGTACTGTTGGTTCATGAGTTTTGAGAGTGCTCATTGCAGCTTATTTTTCATTGTTTAATTTAGTAAATGTTTAATAAATATGGCATGCTCCGTGAAATGTGGGCAAAACGCGGCTCATTTGGACCTTCGATCCCTCAAGGAAACAGGTGAATGTTGAGTACTAAACACGTGTTCAAGGCACACTTGCCTGCCTGACAGATCAAAGGTCCGGACAAGCCGCGTTCCACCCCAAAAGCTCCGGTGTCGGCCGCAACGCCTCTCGCACTTGGCGGAGTGCGATACAAATGTTTAATAATGTTTAATATTGTTTGGTTTGGTTAATAAAAACATTGGTTAATAAAAAATGTTTAATGTTTAATATTGTTTGGTTTGGCTAATAATAAAATTGATTCATAAAAATGTTTAATATTGATTGGTTTGGCTGATAAAAAAATTGGTTCATAAAAAAATGTTCTGAATCTCCATATTAGTGTACCCATTCCTGTTTGTCACACACGTAAAGGAGAGTTGTACTGTTGGTTCGTGAGTTTTGTGAGTTTATTTTAGAGTGCTCATCTTATAATCTGAAACACGGCTCATTGGTAATGATTATGGGTTTACATGACTAGACAACCAAGTGAAACAATAAGGACTGAAGACAGTTTTTATGACCGATTTGAGCAGAGATGTGTTTTGCCCCATAATTCCCAGAGATTCAAAATCTGTAGATCAATGAATTCACTGTATTGAGTTGATTAACTTGCTGTATGCCATTTCGTCTATTCTAAACTTTTATTGCAAAATATGCAAAGCCTACTTTTTGAAACTCCTTCCAGAGTTTTCATCCAATTCACACAAACCATAGTGTGTAGCATCCTGAGAGCAAAATGTTATTATATGTTAGTAATTAATTTACAATTTTTTTCTGTACCCAAACAACAACAAAGTGTTGCACATCTTGCCATAGTAAAGGTTTTTGATTTAAGACTCTTCCTTGTGATGATACTTTGTTGCTCTGGATTAGATTGGGTAGCCATTGGCCTCTAGTGGGTGCTACAAACAAGCATCTCCAAATCACTTTATTCCATTTGTGTGAGACTTGGTGAGTAAAATCAAGGGCTGATACAATTTAATTCCGCTCAAAGTAGGTATAACAATTACAATGTTTAGAATTCACCAGTTAGAGCCAAGTGAACAGACTCAAATTTGTTGAATAGACAGACAATGCTTCATACAACCCCTGGCAAAAATTATGGAATCATCAGTCTCAGAGGATGTTTATACAGTTGTTAAATTTTGCAGGGAAAAAAGCAGATCACAGACACGACACAAAACTAAAGAAATTTCAAATGGCAACTTCCTGGCTATAAGAAACACTAAAAGAAATCAAGAAAAAAATGTGGTAGTCAGTAACAGTTACTTTTTTAGACCAAGTGGGGGAAAAATTATGGCATCAACCTGTTAAATTTTCCATTCCCAAAAACTAACACATGCATCAGATTAGATCTGCTTGTTAGTCTGCAGCAAAACAGGAGTGATCACACCATGGAGAGCTGTTGCACCAAGTGGACTGACATGAATCATGGCTCCAACATGAGATATGTCAATTGAAACAAAGGAGAGGATTATCAAACTTCTTCAAGGAGGTAAATCATCACGCAATGTTGCAAAAAGATGTTGGTTGTTCACAGTCAGTAGTGTCGAAAATCTGGACCAAGTACAAACAGCATGGGCAGGTTGTTGAAGGCAAGTATACTGGTAGACCAAGGAAGACATCAAAGCGTCAAGGCAGAAAACTTAAAGCAATATGTCTTGAAAACGGAAAATGTACAACAAAACAAATGGGAGAAAACTGCTGTCAATGTCTGTGACTGAACTGTAAGAAACCACCAAAAGGAAATGGAATTTACATACAGAAAAGCATGTTTTCTTCAGGCAGTCATCTTCATAAATGTCATTGGAATGGCACTAAACAAAAGTTCCAGCATCATCACCTTGCCCAATGCAGATTTGCAATTCATCACTGAATACGTATGATTTTCATCCAGTCATCCACGGTCCACGATTGCCAGGGGTTGTAGACCTCACACACCAAACATTGAACATGTGCTCTACAAGGCCATTGAAGGGGACTTTCACAGACTGGGTTTCACCCTGCTAGCAGTTCTGGTGCTAATGTAACACAGGTAAACACATGGTTACTAAATTTATTGGAAAAAACCCTAGTTTCCAACACTCCCTGAAAGCACTAGTTTCCTAGTCCCCTTGAACGCGTCATAGGCACGTGCTGCGTGCGCCTGCATGCGACCAGCAGAGCGTGTAGGAGAGCGTGAAGAGCAGGACGCATACAGAGCCCTCGAAAAGCGACACGAAGCCTTGTATGTGTTTTGTTCTCTCTCAATCGAACCGGGTGGAGAGAGTTTGTTTTCTTGGAAGCTCCGACTGGTTTTTTAGTGGATCTGGATTTGATCTTGAAGCTGGTTTCGGACACGGATGGCGAGCCAAATCCAGTGAGAACTCTTGGTGGATCCAGAAGCAGTGTGGCCAACTGTTCTCTGGATGCGAGAGTAGATCTACAGACCCAACCACTTCAAATCACAGGATCCCAGATAAGAATAGATAAAAACACCTTTATCCCAAACGGATCACAATCCTGGAAAAGACTCCCGGGTTCACACGAATCAAACCTTAGAGATTTAAGCTTATTTTATTTTATTTTTAATTTGTAAAGAAAGTTCTACAACATTGTTTGCACTGTTTCTTGTAATATTGTTAATTGTAATAAATCTGCCGGCTGTTCAAATTCAAATCTCCACAATTCATTTTACTCCTCTAGAACCTAGTATAAAACCTAGCACAGCTATATCAAGCTGGTGTTACACCAACAATGACAATGATCATGAAACCATTCAGAGACAAGTGAGTGCGGTCAAATTTACATAGACAGACAATACTTCATATACCTCACATACCAGAAACTAGAAATGTGCACCTCAAGGTGAGGCTGTAATCAAAGTCAGTGTATTTGAGGCTGTGACTCCCATATTATACTTTGAACTTGTAAATTTCAAGCAAGATGGAAAATACATTTTCTTTTACTGAATTGTATTTATTTTAATTTTATTTATTTTCTTCAATCCTGGGTTTCTGCATTTACTTGTAATGAATTTGAGGGATATACATTTTTTTAATAATATTGCTTACTGACTTTGGGGATTTAAAATCCAAACAAAAACACCCAATTAATTCTGAAAGGGTCCTGCCTTTAATTGTGACAGAACTTGTGCAGAGTTTCTTACAAATGCATCGTTTTATTCAGGTGATCCACCAGTGCTATAAGAATGGCATGACGCACCAGTGAACATTTGGAACAGAGTGAGAGAGAAACTGATTTGCATTATTTAAGTTTTCACACACCCAGCCAGAAGAAACAAGAGCATCGGCTGGTCTGACTGTGGGGCGGTGCACATCTTGGTTGACCGGAACTCGAGTCCCACGAGTGTAGAGAAACACAAGAACAAATTGAACTTCTGACTGTTTTAATTATATATATAATTTGGGTCATAATTAAAATTGACGTAGAGGTCTTATAAATGATGTTATAAATCAGTTTACAGTTATAATGTACATTACAAAAATAACAGTTAGTTACAGTCACCAGTTTTCCTCTTGCCTGTTATGATCATGCACAACTGATTTGTATGAGCTACAAAGAGCTCAAATTAAGGCTTGATCAGAGATTTCAGCTCCAGTATGTTTAGTGTAGTGGGTGTTGATGAGCCCCAATGATGAAAGTCTCTCTTGACCCATGGTTGCTCTCAAGCATGAATGTGACTTTCACATTCGCATGAAATCAGTGGAAGGGTGCAGATAATTTGTAGAAGAATAAATATGTTCGGAAATGTCACATGATCATATTCTTTCATGGCTGCTGCCGGTGACTGTGGTCTTTTCTCCTCTGGCAACTTTTCGTACCTTGTCTTCCATTATTTTAACTCCTGTGGAACCAACTCAGGTCATGGAAGGTCAATAGTGTATAGGTCAATGGTCTCATCAATGTTAATGACTGAAGTTTTGCAAATAATTGCAGGGACAAGGCCCAACAGTGATGCTGCCTTTCGTGCCAAGCTTGAAAACTGAGTGTCCAGATTTTCATTGATGTGATCCAAGAATGGAATTGCAAGGTTCAGCCTGTAGTGGTCACAAATGGAAAGTGAGGTGACATTTTTGTGGTGCTGCTCTCTTTCTGCAACTCTAGGTTTAGTGGGTTCTTTCCCCACCTTTTCTGCCATTCGAACGGCTTGATTGCAGATCTTGGTAAACTCTTCCTCAACGTGATGTCTTTCCTCTTTATACGTGTCCTTTACTTCCTGGACCATTTCATGCCCTTGTATAATGTCCACAGAGGACACTTGTAGCTTGACTGTTAGTCCTGGCAGGTGTGAAAGGTACTGAGACACGGTTACAAATGTAACAACCAAATCAAAGCTGGTGATTCCTGTGAGAACTTGCTGAGCATCACTCTTGGTTTGGGTCGAGCAGTCCTTGTACATTCCATTAAACCCTTTGTGCAATTCCTCGTACTCCTGCAGATGCATGCTGTATCCTATGATCTCAAGAGCATCCACAATAAATGTGAAACCCTAGTAGAAATGCTGGTAGGTGTTGTGGCACTCTGCCCATCTTCTTCTTCGTTCTGCACAAGTCTATCAGGCATTTCCTTTTTACTGATCCATCATGATCAGTTTTGAGACTGATTATGGTTTGCAGCAGCTCATTTCGTTTTGGGTGATTTTTCAAGAAAAGGCAACAGTTCTTGAGTTTATAAAACATGTTGCATACTTGTGGAATCTTTCAGGAGTGACTAATGACTAGGTTTAGGCAGTGTCCATTGCAGTGAATATAAGTTGCGAATGGTGAACACTGCTGAATTCGAGCTTGCACTCCGAAATGGTTTGAGGGGTGAACTGCAATCAAATATTATAGTTCAACCAAAAACATTCTCAAATATATTTCAAACTACATCTGCAAGTACATGTGCTCAATACATTTACAAATTGAGCTAAAGATATTTATCTATTCAAAGGCACAATACATATTAATACATATTTACAACTCCCCAGTGCAGCTAACTGGGTTATCAAAGGCTGGCCATGTCTCTCACTGTCTATGGTGAGAGGCATGTAAAATAACCATTGCTGACTTTCGACAAGAGTAGGCTGCAAAGCCGTTGGCGTGTTTCCACCCTGCGATGGCCTGGCGAGCTGTCCAGGGTGTACTCTGCCCTCGCCCGAAGTTGGCTGGGATGGGCGCCAGCCTCCCCGCAACCCTAATTAGGATTAAGCGGTTACAGAAAATGAACTGAACTGAACTGAACATATTTACAACACAAAGACATACTATTAATTTTATTCAGGTACTGACCATTAGGCTGCAGAGACAAGCTGGATGGCTTACGATTACTTTAGCCATTCGTTCTCTGTGAGTCAGTGTCTACTTTGTGTTCTAACACATGTGCAGGAAGCAGAAGCGGTATTAAGAACCTGTGCTTTATTCTCACACTCGCACTTTGTTTGATTGACAGTGTCCAGCTATTATTGCTTCCTGATAATATGTGAGGCGCTCCACCAAAAGTTGATGCTTGTCACACAGACCACTTTTGAGATAAAGGCCAGAAAAGTAAAAATGGTCCATTTTCATCGAAATTCGGATTTTTGCGTAAACTATTAAAACAAGAATTCAACTATCTTTTGCTCACGTGAAATTGACAAAACGAAAAATGTCTTTTCTTTTTTTTTTCATTTTTCTCTCGTGTACCCTCATAAAACTAGATAAAAACAGTAGCAATTTTACTGGTTTTCATTGCATTTATTCACCAAGTTCAGTACAAGACACACTATAATCCATACACCAGAAGAACGGTAGTGAAGTTATCTGTCCATTTTGGATACTGTTTTGATATTAAACTGCCGTTTCAGCGAATAAAATAAAGGTTATGAAGACAATATGCTCGTAAACAATGCAGGCTAGTTGTGAAGGAAGATCTGAAAGGAGCACACTGATTGGTCAGCTCAGGCTTGCACATGCGCAGTGCTCGGCACACGTCAACTTTTCCTGTTTACTTCCTACTTCTAGTTTACTGCATGCGGAACTTATCTCCAACTTTCTCTTCAATAACAACCATTAAGCTTATTTAAAAGATTGTGACTACACATAATTTCTTGTCCAGCGGAACTCAACTCCTGCTGTGTGTGTGTGTGTGTGTGTGTGTGTGTGTGTGTGTGTGGGTGTGTGTGTGTGTGCGCGCGGGAAGGGGGGGGGGGGGTGTGTGTGTAGAAATGACCTTCAAAGAGGCACTTTTATTTGTATGCTCCACTTCATTTCAAGACCTGTACCTTTTTACTTTTATCAGAAACATTAGTTTTACAATTAATTAATGAATCAATCAATCAATCACTGTTATGTAAGACAGTGGTCCCCAACCTTTTGAGCACCATGGACTGGTCAACTCTTGACAATTTTACCGGGGGCGGGGCATAGATTGTTTATATTGTACAGACACCACCCAACTTATGAACGAGATATGTTCTGAACGGCCATTCATTAGATGAATTTCTTTGTAAGTTGTTATAGGGCGTTTTTAGAGGGAACTATATACGAGTTTGTACTGTATCCAATCTCTCTCTCTCTCTCTCTCGCTCTCTCTCTCTCTCTCTCTCTCTCTCTCCATGGGAATCCAGCAGTTCCTCGAAATCCTCCTCCTCCTCCTGATGAAGGTTGAGCTTCTCACTTAGCCCGACAAGACTGGTAAGGATGTGCTTGGTCTCCTCTTGCTTGTCGAAGCCTTTGAATTTGTTGACAATCTGAGGGTATAGCGACCTCCAGACGGCATTGAGGTTGACCTCGGCAGCATCACGCCATACAGCATCAGTGTTTTTGATGCAGTTTTGGATGTTGTAGGACTTCCAGTAGTCGTGCAAGGACAGCTCAGGGTCGGTGTCTACTGCCTTTAAAGCCTTTCTGCAGGTGCATCGGGTGTAATACTTCTTGAAGTTGACGATGATGCCCTGATCCATCGGCTGCAGAGTGAAGTTGTATTTGGCGGCAGGTATACAACTTGAACATCCGGATGAAAATCATCCAAGTGTGGGGGATGGCCAGGGGCATTGTCTAACATCAGCAGGATCTTGAACGGAATGCCATTTTCCTGGCAATACATCACTTCGGGGATGAAATGGTGGAGGAACCATTCCTCAAATATGGCTAGCGTCACCTATTCTTCGCATTAGCCATACATATAACAGGGAGAGAGCTCTTCATCACGTTCTTCAGGGCTCACGGGCTAGCTGCCAGGTAGACGAGCAGTCAGCTTGAAGGTTCCATCAGCATTCTCGCCAGGCATTAGGGTTCACCGATCTTTAGCCGCTTTAAATCCGGGCATGGTCTTCTCTTCACGGCTAATGTAGGTGTTTTCTGGCATTTTTTTTCCAGAAAAGACCTGTTTCATTTACATTAAAGATCTGATTTGGAGAATAACCCTGCTTGTCGATGATTTCTTTGAACACTTGGTGGAAGCGTTCGGTAGTTTCTTTGTTTGTTGATGCTGCCTCTCCGGTCACAGCTACGTAATGAAAATGTACCCTCTTCTTAAAACGGGAAACCAGCTGTGGCAGGCAGAAAAAGTTTCTTCGGTACACTTTCCCCTGCCTTCACCTAAAGGTCTTCAAAGATCGATCTGGCTTTCTCTTGAATCAGCATAAGGCTCAAAGGAACACACTGTTGATGCATGGTGTTCGTGCGAATCCGGAGAACTTCATTACTGACTAATTAATTCCAGCAAATCATCTCCAGGTGACGGTATGCACAGGTATCAAGAGCATTCAGTTTTCTCGCCTGCGTAACTGAGAAGGTCCAGGTTTCTGAACCATACAAGAGCACTGGCAGGACTGCAGCATTGTATATTATCAACGTTGTTTTGCAGCAGACAGCTTGTGATTGTAGGCTCTTGAGGACTCTTGTTGCCTTTCCGATACGTCGATAGATGTCTTTGCTGCAGTTTCCATCAGTTGATATCACAGAACCCAAATATTGCTCTGAAGTAATAACTATGTCGACTCCATTGACGGTGACAGAGGGTGGTGGGTTACCATTGCCGACGGCTATAATTCGGGTCTTACTCCAATTGACTTGAAGCCCAAGCCTTGCTGCTTCCTCCTGACAGACCCTGAGGTCTAGCCTCAGCTGTTCCAAAGAAGGCGAGAATATGGTAACATTGTCTGTGTATTCTAGGTCTTGAAGCTGGCAATCACCAAATGTGATACCCGGGATTCTTCGCACAACACAGTTCATCCATCGGTCAGCTACATAGTTGAATACATCCAGTGCAGCAGCACAACCCTGACGCACACCACTGTGATGCTGAAACCAGTCACTACCTTGTTTCCCTATTCGCACCATGCTTTCACTATGGTGAGAAAGATCAAAGAATACGTTCGCTAACTTTGCAGGGAGCCCTGACAAGTCTTGGCATTTCCAGAGTGATGATCAATGGACAGAGTCGAACGCTGCCTTCAGATCGATAAATCCTATATAAGCCGTAGTGCTGGGCTTGAATTCATTCACTTTTTGGATAACGTTCCTCACCGCAAAAATATGCTCCGTTGTTGACCTATTTTCTCTTTATCTGGCTTGGTTAAGACATCTGGTGCAAGAGAGGGCAGGTTGCGCCTGAGACAGGAGGATGGATGCATATAGCTTCTGCACAGTTGGAAGGAGTGTGGTCCCGTGATAGTTTTCACATGTTAATTTGTCTCCTTTTCTCTTCCAGAAGGGCAAGATAATACCGCGACGCCATTCCTGGGGGGTTTCCTTCTTCATATATGTCTGTGTCTTCCTTTCGGCTTTTTCCCTTTTACTCAGGAGTCGCCACAGCGAATCATCTGATTCGCACGTTTGATTTGGCAGAGGTTTTTATGTCGGATGCCCTTCCTGTCACAACCCTTTTAGCAAGGGACAGAAACACACTGACAACTTTGCAGCCTACTCTTTACGAAAGTCAGCAATGGTTCTTTTACATGCCTCTCACCATAGACAGTGAGAGACATGGCCCGCCTTTTTGATAACCCAGTTAGCCGCACTGGAGGGGACAGTGACAACCTTGTGGAGAGTGGGACTCAAACCCCCAACCTTTGGATCAGCGATCCAATGCCCTATACCACTAGACCACCACTGCCCCGTATCCTTCTTCATATATATCATATTGAAAAGGCGTGTAAGATGGGTAATCAAACCTTTACCACTGCTTGCTGAAAGTTCGGCTGGGATTTCATCGATACCAGCGGATCTGCCTCTTTTCAACTTTGTGAGGGCTACTTTTACTTCTTCCTTTGTGATCTATTCTATTAAGCACTCTAAAATACCAGTGGGTGGTTGTGAGTCTTGCAACAGGGGATCAATCAATTGCTCTGGTTTATTGATTAGAGATTCGAAATGGTCTTTCCTTCGGTGCATGCAGTCGTGAGGTTCTGTTAGGACTTCTCCATTGTGATCTTTGATTTGTATATTTGAATCGTGCGGTTTTGCGCACATTTTTCGAAGGAATTTGAAGATTTCGCCTTGGTTACGCTGTAATGCTGCCCGATCAAGTTCAGTGGCCCATTCTTCAAAGAATTTTTCTTTGTCACATTCTATAACACGATTCCTGGCAATATTTCGCTGCCGATATTCGTTGATTCAGTTGTTAGGCTGTGCTTGCCGCCGCGTCTCAATTATATCGACGGTGGCTTGGGAGATCCAAGGACGACATGCCTGTCTAGTTGCTTTTCCAAGGATCTGTTCTGCAGCTTGTAAGATTGGTTGCTTTATATGCTCAAACTCCCGGTTCACATCAAGTCTTTCCACTACATCATCATGGACAGTCCCTTTGCTACCAAGAATAGCAAAGCGATTGTTCACTTCAACCTGGTAGAGGTGTTCAACTCCCGGATCTTTGACTTTTGAAAGGTTGAACTTTGGTGTATTTCTCAACTTCTGTTCAGCTCTGAGCATTAGCCTCATAGACATCATAAGAAGACGATGATCCAATGATCTGTATTTCCAAGTTGCGCACTCGGATAAACCCAGCAACACATGACACTGGGTGTCGAACTGAGAGTGGCATTGGCGTCTGTTAACGCTACAGTGATATCTTGTCTGGAAACCTGGACCACTAAACTTGACAGTATGTCATAACAGCGGGTCTTTTCATGATCAGGCGCGACGTTGGTAGGAGCATATGCGACGATAAAAGACAGTTTACCTCGAAGGTGCTTAAATCGGGTGGTAAGAATTCGTTCATTTACCGGATTCCAATGAATCAAAGCTCTCTGAGATGCAGGTGTGAGGGCTAAGGCAACACCAGCTTGTCCAATTCTAGGGCCGTTCTGGGTGGTGGAAGTTACATCTGACCATAGGAATTGGTGATCATTAATGACAGTTTCTCCTGATCCATTCCATCTGCAGCCGCAAAGTCCCAGCATATAAAGCTGCAGGCGGTTCATTTCTCTAATCAAAAGCTCCGGATGCCCTGAGATGCCTTGTAGTGTAGTGTGAGAACTTTCCAAACTCCGATATTCAGATTAGTCCGCATATCCAAATAATCGTTGGTCCTTATGGCATTTCCGGGTCTAATGCACTGATTAACAATTTGGTTCGTATCTCGTGTTCTGTTCATAACAAATGAGGAGTTCACTTAGCCGGGTTGTTCGCCCTGGGCAAGCTAGATAGCATGGTGGTTGAACCACCTGAGGTGAGCCATCACGCTGATTGACAAACATTCGCGCTGGTGGCCAAGGGATCTGATGGGATCGAGAGAGGGTCAAAGGTTTCTCGTCGTTCCACCGGAGGCCGTCTGTCACTCCCCCCCATGAGTAGGGTAAGTAGGGTAGCATCTGTAAATATAATAATAAACGTGAATCCACTGTGTGCTCATATGTAACTTTACTAGCAGCTTCCTCATAACATTGTTCCAACAAAATAACATCCAACAAAAACATAGAACAACAACATCAAAACAGTAGAACATCAAAATCTCTGATTATACTCTCTCTCTGCCCCCCAAAAAATTATGAAAAAAAATCATGTGGAAAAATAAATAAATGACGAGAAACTACAATTCCACACTTCTTTCTCAATCATGTAAATACTGTGTTGACCTGGCGAGCTGTCCAAGGTGTACCCTGCCCTTGCCTGGAGTCGGCTGAGCTGTGCACCAGCCTCCCCGCGACCCTAATTAGGATTAAGTAGTGCAGAAAATGAATGAATATTAGATAAATTTACCTACACTACATTTATTATTTGTGAGCCACTCCACCGAAAGTAGGCTCTAGTGTCCAAAAATGAAAAATGAGATTTTTACACAGTCAGATAGAGGAGGCCCAATGCTGCAAAATGCAGCAAAAGGTTTGTCAATACCTTGAAAACTGAGGGAAATATTCTTGTGTTAGCATTCAACTAAAAATTTCAAAAGACGTTATAGAGAAAAATGAGCACAAAGATTGCATTTCTTCCAAGATAGTCCTGAGCAACCAAACATTTTTATGCACTTCATGCATATAAACTTTTAGAAAACTCTTTTTAAACCCACCAGTCACCGTGGTAAACACCCCCCACCACCGAACAAAAAAAAAAAAAAAAACGACTTTTTTTTTCATTTTTGTTTATTCCAATAAGATCAGTATGTATCTTTCCCACCATTATATAAAGGTTCAAATGCCTTCCAATGATACTGATTGGGAAAAAAAACACTGTCAGGTTCAAACAATCACACTGAAATTAAGAAAACTATATAACAAAACTTTTTCTTTTTCAAGTTCAACATTTTCCCAAGCGTACAGAGAGTACGCTTTTTTTGACCCCCCCCGAAAGCATACAACGAAATGTTGATCTCTCGGCAGGATTTTTAAATAAGATATTAAACAAAACAACGGTCAAACCTCTTTTATAAAATAAATCAATGTATTTCCTTGATCAATATTTCTTTTATACACAAATCAAATAAGAATGAAATCAATAAAAATATATACTTGTAAAGAATTCTTTTTAATGACACCTGCTTTAATATTATGACATTGTTTTTAATAATATTATTTTATATTTAAATATAATTCAAAATGTCTGCATTTTTTATTGGTCATTGGCTTTTGGACGACGACGCTTCAGTTTTTGATGAGCAAGGGTGGAGGCTGGTCTGACCGGGGGTGGGAGGAGTGTGCACATCTCGGTTGACCGAAGCCTAAGCCTTAAAGGGTAAATGAAACTCCGACTAAATAAGTTGTCGGTAGCTTAAGTATCGTTTATTGAAACGATTGTAGCTTAAATTTTATATCATAAATAAACTACTGCACACACAGTGGTTTTGTTTTATGTGCTTGTCGTATAAGTTATGGACCCGAAAGCCACCATTGCTAAGTGCCCACCTACACAACGTTACCATGAATTGAGACAAAGTCACTGAATTGATACAAAGTACCACATAAAATATACTAGTCCTTTTTAAAAAATTAGCATATTGTGACAAAGTTCATTATTTTCTGTAATGTACTGATAATAATTAAACTTTCATATATTTTAGATTCATTGCAGACCAACTGAAATATTTCTGGTCTTTTATTGTTTTAATACTGATGATTTTGGCATGCAGCTCATGAAAACCCAAAATTCCTATCTCAAAAAATTAGCATATTTCATCCGACCAATTAAAAAAAAAGTGTTTTTCATCCAAAAATGTAAATCTTCAAATAATCATGTTCAGTTATGCACTCAATACTTGTTCGGGAATCCTTTTTCTGAAATGACTGCTTCAATGCGGCGTGGCATGGAGGCAATCAGCCTGTGGCACTGCTGAGATGTTATGGAGGCCCAGGATGCATTGATAGCGGCCTTAAGCTCATCCACAGTGTTGGGTCTGGTGTTTCTCAACTTTCTCTTCACAATATCCCACAGATTCTCTATGGGGTTCAGGTCAGGAGAGTTGGCAGGCCAATTGAGCACAGTAATGCCATGGTCAGTAAACCATTTAGCAGTGGTTTTGGCACTGTGAGCAGGGGCCAGGTCGTGCTGAAAAATGAAATCTTCATCTCCATTAAGTTTTTCAGCAGATGGAATCATGAAGTGCTCCAAAATCTCCTGATCGCTAGCTGCCCTTGATAAAACACAGTGGACCAACACCAGAAGCTGACATGGCACCCCAGACCATCACTGACTGTGGGTACTTGACACTGGACTTCAGGCATTTTGGCATTTCCTTCTCCCCAATCTTCCTCCAGACTCTCTCACCTTGATTTCTGAATGACATGCAAACTTTGCTTTCATCCGAAAAAAGTACTTCTCTGTAGCCCAGATCAGGTGCTTCTGCTGCTGTTTCTGGTTCAAAAGTGGCTTA
The DNA here is from genome assembly GCA_024760905.1 of Plotosus lineatus. Classification (NCBI taxonomy): domain Eukaryota; kingdom Metazoa; phylum Chordata; class Actinopteri; order Siluriformes; family Plotosidae; genus Plotosus; species Plotosus lineatus. The sequence continues at coordinate 8,219,916 of CM045744.1, forward strand.
ACCTGGGGATTGCGTCATCTGTAGCCCAGTCCACTGCTTCCACAGGTCCCCCAAGGTCTGGAATCGGCCCTTCTCCACAATCTTTCTCAGGGTCCGGTCACCTCTTCTGGTTGTGCAGCGTTTTCTGCCACACCTTTTCCTTCCCACAGACGTCCCACTGAGGTGCCTTGATACAGCACTTTGGGAACAGCCTATTCGCTCAGAGATTTCTTTCTGTGTCTTACCCTCTTGCTTGAGGGTGTCAATATTGGCCTTCTGGACAGCAGTCAGGTCGGCAGTCTTACCCATGATTGCAGTTCTGAGTAATGAACCAGGCTGGGAGTTTTTAAAAGCCTCAGGAATCTTTTGCAGGTATTTAGAGTTAATTCGTTGATTCAGATGATTAGGTTCATAGCTCATTTAATGCAGCCGTGAGGAGGGCACAAACCAGTGTCTCTCCCTCATGCCGGTCCCAAGCCCGGATAAATGCAGAGGGTTGCATCAGGAAGTGCATCCGGCGTAAAACAAATACCAAATAAAATATGCAAATCACAAGAAAGAATGACATACTGGATCGGTCGAGGCCCGGGTTCACAACGACCGCCATCAGTGCTGTTAACCAACAGGGTGCTAGTGGAAACTGGATGACTTATGGTCGAAGAGGGAGAGGCGGGAGGCGTGTCCGTAGGCAGAGAGAGAAGAGGAAAGGCATGAGTCTAGGACTGAAAGTAGGGAGTTTGAATATTGGAACTATGGCAGGAAAAGGTAGAGGGCTTGCTGACATGATGCAGAGGGGGAAGGTGGACATACTGTGTGTTCAGGAGACCAGGTGGAAAGGGAGCAAGGCTAGAAGCTTAGGAGCAGGATTTAAGCTGTTTTTTCATGGTGTGGATGGGAAGAGAAATGGAGTAGGAGTCATCTTGAAGGAGGGGTTTGTCAGGAATGTTCTAGAAGTGAAAAGAGTGTCAGACAGAGTGATGAGTCTCAAGTTAGAAATTGAAGGCGTGATGGTCAATGTTAAGATAAGATAAGATAAGATACAGCTTTATTAATCTCACAATGGAGAAATTCACTGTTACAGGCTCTTGAGGTACCATCAGTAGGGGGTGCAAAAATAGATACAAATACAAACATACACACGTACATATATATTATATAAGTAAATAAATAAGTAGATACATAAATAGTATAAATTAATAAACAATAAAAGAAAAGAATGGAGCAACTTTATAGACTGGCCTATATTAAAGTGTAATGTATCTGAGGGCAGAGATGGGTTGATATGGTTCACAGTCAGTGGGGTAGATGTGGTTGATTAAAGTGCGCGGGGGTTTTTATTGCACATAACCAGTATTTTCACAGACAGTTACAAAGTGGCGTTGTACAGTCTGGATAAGCGGTGGGAATGAACGACCTGCGGTAGCGCTCCTTCCTGCACTGAGGATGCCTCAGTCGTCCACTGAAGGAGCTACTCAGCTCCTCTACAGTCTGGTGCAGTGGGTGATAGATGTTGAACAGGATGGATGTGAGCTTTGCAACTATCCTCCTCTCACTCACCTCCTCCACAGAGTCCAGTGGGCAGCCGAGGACAGAGCTGGCCCTCCTGACCAGCTTGTTCAGTCTCTTTCTGTCCCGCTCTGTGCTGCCTGGGGCCCAGCAGATGGCAGCGTAGAGGATTGCAGAGGCTACCACAGAGTCATAAAAAGTCCTGAGCAGAGGTTCTGCATCCGCCGAAGGACCTGAGTCTCCTCAGAAGATGGAGGCGACTCTGGCCCTTCTTGTACAGGGCGTTGGTGTTGTGGGACCAGTCCAGTTTATTGTTAAGGTGAACACCCAGGTACTTGAAACTGTCCACTGTCTCAATGTCCTGTCCCTGGATGTTCACTAGTAAGTGTGTGTGTGTGTGTTTGAGTGTTTCTCCTGAAGTCGATCACCATCTCCTTCGTCTTCCTGGTGTTCAAGCACAGGTGGTTGCGCTCACACCAGTCCACGAAGTCAATGATGACCGACCGGTACTCCAGCTCGTTCCCCTCAGACACACGGCCCACGATGGCGGAGTCGTCCGAGAACTTCTGGAGGTGGCAGCTGTTTGTGTTATATATGAAGTCCGAGGTATAGATATTGAAAAGGAAGGGTGGGAGGGCGGTGCCCTGCGGTGCCCCGTGCTGCAAACTACCACCTTTGACTTACAGCCGCGCAGCCGCACGCGTACTGTGGGACGGTTGGTAAGGTAGTCAATAATCCAGGCAGCAAGATGCCCGTCCACTCCCACGTCCTCCAGCTTCCTCGCAGACGCCGCTGGCCTGATGGTGTTGAAGGCGCTGGAGAAGTCAAAGAACATGACCCTCACAGCGCTGCCGGCGATCTCCAGGTGGGTTAGTGCCCGCTGCAGAAGGTAGATGACGGCGTCTTCTACTCCGATGTTGGGCCTGTAGGCAAACTGCAGCGGGTCTAGGTGGGGCTCACCATAGAGCGGAGGTGTTCAAGGAGGAGCCTTTCCATGGTCTTAATGAGGTGGGAGGTCAGGGCGACAGGTCTGTAGTGGGCTGGTTCCTTCGCTTGTGCTGTTTTGGGAACCGGAACCACAGAGGAGGTCTTCCATAGGACGGAACCTTCTCCAGGCTGAGGCTCAGGTTGTACAGGTAGCATAGTACCACACAGAGCTGGTCTGCGAGGTCCTCAGCAACCTGGGACTGATGCCATCAGGTCCTTCAGATTTCCTCTGATTTAGTCGCCTCAGCTGTCTCCTCACCTGGTCTGATGTGAGGGAGAGGGGGGGCTGGTGTGGGCTGCAGAGGGAGGGGGATGTGTCTGTCGGGCTGTAGCAGTCAAGTGAAGTTGGCCTGGGGAGGGGGGAGGTGTCAGCTGGTCTGGAGACGTGTGAAGACGGGAGGGAACGGGAGGGGTGCAGAGGGGAGGGGGAGAATCAAACCTGTTGAAGTAACAGTTTAGTTCATCCGCCCAGCGCTGGTCACCATCCGCTGCCCCTCTGACAGTCTGCCCCAATCCAGACATGGTGTTTAGCCCTCTCCATGCGTCCCGCTCGTTGTTCTGAGCCAGCTTCTCCTCCATCTTCTTCCCATAGTCCTTCTTTGCCCTCCTGATTCTCCACTGGAGCTCACGCTGGACCTTCTTCTGCTCCTCTCTGTCCCCGAGATGAAAGCCCTCTTTTTCTTGTTCAGGAGGACTTTAAGCTCAGGGGTGACCCATGGGTGGTTGTTGGAGAAGCACCGTACCCTCCGTGTTGGCACAGTGCTGTCCACGCAGAAGTTCATGTAATCAGTGATACAGTGTGTGAGGCCGTCGATGTCATCACCAAAGGAGTCACAGAGCATGCTCCAGTCTGTGGTCTGGAAACAGTCCCTAAGCCTCTCATTGGTCTCCTCGGTCCACACTTTCACAGACCTCTTCTGTGCAGGTTCCTTTCGCACCCTGGGTGTGTATTGGGAGCAGGTAGACCAGGTTGTGGTCTGATCGTCCCAGTGGGGAGGGGAGGAGCTGTAAGCGTCCTTCACATTTGCATACAGCAAGTCCAGTGTTTTATTTTCTCTTGTGGAGCACTTCACGTATTGCGTGAACGCCGGGAGAGAGGCGGAGAGAGGCGTGGTTAAAGTCCCCGCTGATCAGAATCATGGCGCGGGGTGACGAGTCTGTGTCTGATTAATGGCGCTGTGGAGACGCTCACACGCGGCTGCCGCATCAGCCGAGGGCGGAATGTACACGCAAAACACAATCACGTGTGAAAACTCCTCGGTAGATAATATGGCCGCCGCTTACCGCTAGCATTTCCAGGTCCCGCGTGCACAGCTGCTCCTTCACGTGCCACGTTTGCCGGGTGGCACCATCGTTCATTTACATAGATCGCCACACCCCTCCTTTCTTCTTACCGCTCTCCGTTACACTCCGATCTGCACGCCGCGAGTGTAAATCCGTGAAGAGAAACCACAGAGTCCGGTGTAAGTTCATTCAGCCACGTCTCTGAGAAACACATGAGGCTGCAGTCCCGGTACTGCCTCTGCTGCCGGGTCAGCGCCGCCAGCTCCTCGGTCTTGTTGGCGATCGCGCGGACATTTCCCATGATGACAGAGGGAACACATGTCCTCCGCGCCTTCGTCCCCTCTGCAGCCTCTCCTTTTCCTCCGTATTTCCACAGGTACAACGGGCTTTTCCGCGTGAAGGAGGGCGGGGCGCCAGAGGCCGAGGAGGGTCTCACGTGTGTAAGACCTGCGTTGCTCAGAGCCGTCGGTGAATGAGTTTCCTGACGCCGATCCAAAAGTGAAAATAAAAGTGCAAAGAAAAACAAAAGCATCATGAAAGTATGTTTTCCAGATGCAGGATTGAAGAAAGAAAAAGAAAATTTGAAAAAAGATAAAGAAACACGCCTATATACAATAGAAAAGAGAAAAAAAAGAAAAATAAACTGAAGAGCTCCTGTAACTGGCTGCAGGTCACCCGGCGCCATCTTGGAAATTATTATTAGTTGTTAGTGCTTATGCCCCACAGGCAGGATGTGAGCTAGAAGAAAAGGAGAGATTCTGGAGTAAGTTCGATGAAGTGATGCAGAATACCCCCAGAGGTGAAAGAGTGGTCATTGGTGCAGACTTTAATGGACGTGTTGGTGGAGGCAATAGAGGGGACGAGGAAGTGATGGGCAGGTTTGCTATCCAGAACAGGAACACAGAAGGACAGTTGTTGTTCGATTTTGCAAAAAGGATGGAAATGGCTGTGGTGAATACTTTCTTCCAGAAGAGACAGGAGCATAGGGTGACTTATAAAAGCGGAGGTAGGAGCATACAGGTCGTCCACATCCTGTATAGGCGATGTAATTTGAAGGAACTCAGTGATTGCAAAGTCATAGTGGGTGAGAGTGTTGCCAAACAGCATAGGATGGTGGTATGCAGGATGATGCTGATGGTGAGGAGGGTGAAGAAGGCAAAGGCAGAGCAGAAGACAAAGTGGTGGAAGCTGAACAAGGTCGTGTTGTCTTCAAGGAGGAGTTGAAACAGGCTTTGGGTGGTCAGGAAGTGCTTCCAAATGACTGGACAACTCCAGCAAATGTGATCAGGGAGATAGGTAGGAGAGTTCTTGTGTGTCCTCTGCAAGGACAGTCGATAAGGAGACTTGGTGGTGGAATGAGGAAGTGCAGGAGTGGATACAAAAGGAAGAGGTTAAGAAGAAGTGGGACATTAAGAGGACCGAAAAGAGTAAACCGGAGTACAGGGAGACGCAGAGTAAGGCGAAGGTAGCGGCGCGAAAGGCCAAACAGAGAGCATATGATGACTTGTATGCTTGGCTGGACAGTAAGGAGGGAGAAATTGATTTTTACAGGTTGCCACAGCAGAGAAATATAGATGGGAAAGATGTGCAGCAAGTTAGAGTGATTAAGGACAGAGAGGGAAATGTATTGACTGATGACAGAAGTGTGCTGGGAAGATGGAAAGAGTACTTTGAAGAGCTGATGAATGAGGAAAATGAGAGGAAAAAAAAGAGTAGAAGAGGTGACTGTTGAGGACCAGGAAGTAGCAAAGATTAGTAAGGGTAAAGTGAGGAGGGCATTGAAGAGGATGAAGAGTGGAAAGGTAGTTGGTCCTGATGACATACCTGTGGAGGTATGGAAGTGTCTAGGAGAGGTAGCAATGAACTTTCTGACAAGAATATTCAACAAGATCTTAGAGAGTGAGCAGATGCCGGAGGAATGGAGGAGAAGTGTGCTGGTACCCATTTTTAAGAATAGTGCAGAGTTGTGCAAAGACGTGCAGACTTATGGCAACTACAGAGGGATAAAGTTGATGATGAGCCATATGATGAAATTATGGGAAAGAATAGTGGAAGCTAGACTAAGGGCAGAGGTCAGCATTTGTGAACAACAGTTTAGTTTTAAGCCAAGAAAGAGCACCACAGAGGCAGTGTTTGCTTTGAGGATAATAATAGAGAAGTACAGAGAAGGCCAGAGGGAGCTGCATTGTGCCTTTGTGGATCTGGAGAAAGCATATGGCAGGATGCCGAGAGAGGAACTGTGGTATTGCATGAGGAAGTCTGGAGTAGCAGAGAAGTATGTTAGCGTGGTGCAGGACATGTATTAGAGATGTAAGACAGTGGTGAGGTGTGCTGTCCACATTCCAGAAGGGTTCAGCTCTGAGCCCCTTCTTGTTTGCTATGGTGATGGACAGGCTGACAGACGAGGTTCGACAAGAATCTCCATGGACAATTATGTTTGCAGATGACATTGTGATCTGCAGTGAGAGCAGAGAACAAGTGCCGGAAAATCTAGAGAGGTGGAGGTATGCCCTGGAAAGGAGGGGAATGAAAGTTAACCTCAGTAAGACAGAATACATGTGTGTGAACGACAAGGACCCAAGAGGAACGGTGAGGTTACAGGGAGCAGAGATAAGGAAGGTGGAGGATTTTAAGTACTTTGGCTCAACAATCCAGAGCAATGGAGAGTGTGGAAAAGAGGTGAAGAAGCGTGTGCAGGCAGGTTGGAATGGTTGGAGAAAAGTGTCCGGTTTGATGTGTAATAGGAGAGTATAGGCAAAAATGAAAGGAAAAGTGTACAAGACGGTGTTGAGGCCAGTGATGTTGTATGGTTTAGAAACAGTAGCCCTGGGGAAAAGATGGAAGGCAGAGCTGGAGGTAGTAGAGATGAAAATGTTGAGGTTCTCTTTGGGAGTAATGAGGATGGACAGGATCAGGAATGAGTCCATCAGAGGGACAGCACATGTAAGATGTTTTGGAGACCAAGTCAGAGAGGCTAGATTGAGATGGTTTGGACATGTACAGAGGAGGGATAGTGAGTATATTGGTAATAGGATGCTGAGGCTGGAACTACCAGGCAGAAGGCCAAGAGGAAGACCAAAGAGATGATTCATGGATGTGGTGAAGGAGGACATGAAGGTCGTTGGTGTAACAGAAGGTGCAAAGGATAGGGTGAGATGGAGGCAGATGATTCGCTGTGGTGACCCCTGAAGGGAAAAGCAGAAAGGAAAAGAAGTCTTGATTATCTAAGGATAATGTGGCCTGGATCGCTGATCATAATGTTGGGGGTTCTAGTCCCACTCTCCACAAGGTTGTCACTGTCTCCCCCGTGCAGCTAACTGTGTTAAAGGCCGAACATTTCTCTCCCTGTCTATGGTGACAGGCATGTAAAAATGCTTTGGTCAAGAGTAGGCTGCATAGCCGTCAGCGTGTTTCTGCCCCTTGCTTAAAAGGACCGTCAGGAAGGGTGTCTGATGTAAAAACCTATGCCAAATCAAACAGATGATTCGCTGTGGTTCAAGGGAAAAAAAAAAAATTCCATTCTGTTCTTCAACTTGTCTCTGTTTTGACTTCGACCCCGAGGGGGCGCTGACCTTGATTCTGCAGTTGCTGACAATTTTCACCAAATGCCGCATTTTATTCCACACTCCATAACTGAAATGTAGAGCAATTCAAGAACAGTTATTTATATAATAATTACTAAAACATTGAAACGACAGAACATTTCATGTTTTTATTCTTTCAAGTTTATTAACCCTCGAACTACCAAATGTTCAAGCTCAAAATGCCAGTCAGCCCTTGATAATGTAGACCAGACCTGGCCGCGATATTCAAAAAACCCGAAGTAGGAATGCTACTTTCATTTCTACCATGTGTCATTTCTATATAGGTTTTCGCGTCTATACAATATCAAGGAGTGTATATTTAACGTTATGCATATGTATTCTATACATAAGTTATATGCATATGTAAAATACTGTAATGTATTAAAGTATTTATATACAAATTATTTAAATATTAAGTACTGTACTCACCTCTGACAATAGCTCTTCTCAGCGGTGCAGGACGCTCACAAACACTAAGAACACAAAATTACAAAAAATCCCACAGGAATGTGTGAGGCAACAGATTGAGTTGAGTAGGCGGTCCCTGCCTGAGCTGGGGAGGAGGGGCACTTCAGTCTGTTGAGGTTACAGGGAGCAGAGATAAGGAAGGTGGAGGATTTTAAGGACTTGGGCTCAACAATCCAGAGCAATGGAGAGTGTGGAAAAGAGGTGAAGAAGCGTGTGCAGGCAGGTTGGAATGGTTGGAGAAAAGTGTCCAGTGTGATGTGTAATAGGAGAGTATAGGCAAAAATGAAAGGAAAAGTGTACAAGACGGTGTTGAGGCCAGTGATGTTGTATGGTTTAGAAACAGTAGCCCTGGGGAAAAGACGGGAGGCAGAGCTGGAGGTAGTAGAGATGAAAATGTTGAGGTTCTCTTTGGGAGTAATGAGGATGGACAGGATCAGGAATGAGTCCATCAGAGGGACAGCACATGTAAGATGTTTTGGAGACAAAGTCAGAGAGGCTTGATTGAGATGGTTTGGACATGTACAGAGGAGGGATAGTGAATATATTGGTAGTAGGATGCTGAGATTGGAACAATCAGGCAGAAGGCCGAGAGGAAGTCCAAAGAAACGATTCATGGATGTGGTGAAGGAGGACATGAAGGTATTTGGTTTAAGAGAAGATACAGAGGATAGAGTGAGATGGAGGTAGATGATTCGCTGTGGCGACCCCTGAAGGGAACACCCGAATGGAAAAGAAGACTACACTTATCAGCTATCCAAAGGAATGATGAGCACCACGTCCCAGTGGATGAAGATGTGAGAGCTCAGTTCCTGTATCTGTGTGTGTGAGGATATAGTGTATGTGTGTGAGAATGCAATGTGTGTCTCTGTGTGTATGTGTGTGTGTGTGTGTGTGTATGTGTGTGTGTGAGAGAGAGAGAGAGAGAGAGAGAGAGAGAGAGAGAGAGAGAGAGAGAGAGAGAATGTTAGATCTCTGTCTCTGTGTGTAGGATGATCCCTCAGTACTGTAAACACAAGATGGATCTTTTTTATTCAAACACTCACATTTTTCTTGAGGACATTGAGGTAAAAGTGATTTGGATGAAAGCTTCGGTGTTTGTTTGTTTGTTTGTTTGTTTGTGTGTGTTTCTAGTAGTGAAATCCCTTCCAGTAGAAGACTTTTCAGGACTCAGCTGTGTGTTTGTGGGAAACTTTACTAATATTCAAAGATGGAGCCTCCTGATCTGGATACAGATAATGTTTCCCCACCTTCAAAACCACAGGAACCCAACACGCCAAGGTATTTTATTTAGCACACATTTATATTTAAATTATTCATATGAAATAAAAACTAAACCAACTGTTTTACTCTTAATAAAAATCTAACAGTCACCACTTCATTTAAAATTATTCAATTCTGTTTATGAAATGAAATTGACTCTTTTATTCAACATATTTTATAAATATTATTAATAAGTTAAAAGAGGAGTGAGTGAATATAAATAATTAAAGTTGTGTGTATAATGTTGTTCAGTAAAGTCCAGAGAAAGAGATCAGAACCACCAGCATCCAGCTGTATCTCCATGAAGAGTGAAGAGTCTATGGTTCCTCCTCTGAGGTTTAGAGATGGAACCTCATCACTTCTTCACAGGTAACATCTCCTCACTGTCAATCTACAAGTCAAGATAATGATCATGTGACCAGATCAGGTGAAGACAACCAAATGAAGTGAATCAGGAAGAAGTCGCTGATGAGCCAGTTTTTATAAACTCCTCCCAATTTAGTGCCTCCTTCCTGACTCACTTCAGAAGAGGAGAAATGATGTCACCAAGGAGCAGATGACATCAAATAAGGAGTCGTGCAGGAATAACATAGAGAATCATGGGAAACAGGAAATGAAAATGGCCAAAAGTGCAAAATAAGAGGAAAGTGACTGAGAATAAAGACATTCAATCAGAAAAATGCAAATTCAGGAAGAATACTGGGAGTGATTAAGCTGGAGAATTCAGGGCAAGGTTTCAGACTGAGACCGAGACAGATTATGACTGTGGGGGAGACTGAAATGAACTGATTAAGGGACAGATGTCTCGGGTGATTGATGGATGACTGACTTCTTTTCCTGTCATTCGTAATTGGGTGTGTGAGAGAGTAAAATAAAGGATCCCTGCTTCTTCTCCTCGGCTGTGAGAGACTCTTATTTTGATATGTTTGATCATTTGTTGAGCAAATTAAACAAGAACAAGCAACACCAGAAGGAATTTGACTTTCTTCTGTTTCATCAGTTTCATCTGATTCTTTCTTATTGTCAAAATAACCTAGAAATGATATTTATTTCAAAATCGGTCCCAGATGTACTAGTAGGTGTATGATTCGTGAAAATCAACCAGAAGTGAAAATATTTCGGAATTATTTTTCTGGTTTAGAAAAAAAAGCTTTTCATTTTTTCATGAAATTTCCCACCAGGTTCCTGTGTAATGGTGACTGAAGCGATATGTGTTGCGTTGTGTGTTATTATATCTGCATTATTTTCCTCAGAACAATTTCCGGACTCCAAAATGTATGTGTGTGTGTGTGTGTGTGTGTGTGTGTGTGTGTGCGCGAGTGAGATTATTTCCACTTTACACGTGTAGCTGTCTGTTATTTGTGATAATGATTTACTGAATGCTGTTGTCAATAAGAGCCATTGTAGATGTATTTTCGTCCTGATGGATCTGGGACTGCTGACAGTCCAGTAGAGATATCCTTTTAATTATGCGAATTCGAAAGGTGTTGAAATGTTTGAATCAAAGCCAGGTGGAATATTTCAGCAGATGAGAGATGGATTTGTAGTTTGAACAAGAAGTTTGGAGGTTGATACCGTTCTGGGTAGGCTGCAGCAATGGGGAAGAGCTTCAACCGAGTTTGGAGCTCATCAGTGATTTTGTTTTAGGTGTGAAGTGCATTTTAATTTAAATGATACAGCCATGTGTTGATTCTTGGATGAATAAGAAAAAATATTTATTATTTATATTTATTAATCACAGGCATTTACATAAATAAAAAACTCTTGGCCACTTCTTCCTTTTTTTTCTTATTTGTGAGAAGCCTTCTCGTGTATTCCTGAAAGAGAAACACAGAAGGCAAACATGAGGATCGAACATTTTTGATAGCTGTGACAACTGTGATGAGGTGATAAATATTTAAATTCAAAATATTATCAAAGAACTCGAGGAAGTGAAAATATACACCCAGATTTATTCCAATTAAAATCCTCACCACACTGTGACCAGCTTCCCTCGCCTTCCGTACAGCCTACATTATTCCCACACACACACACACACACACACACACACACACACACACACACACGTGAGGAAAGAGGGATTTGTTGGGTGGAGTTTTGTTTCGGTTGTCATAATTTACATTTTAAAGAATTAGGTCTGAAACACGGTCGAGTGATGGAGTGGGTGGTTCTCACCTTGGTTCACAGCAGACATTTGTCTGGAATCATGCTCATGATGTTATAGTTATTTTCCCCTTCGATGAGCATCCGGGTGCTGAGCTTTGGTTGAAGTCGGATGGATTTCCTCAAAAAGGGGAAGCACATGTTCATCTGTAGGGGTGAAAGAGATTCAAAACGCCATTAAAACACTGGATTGGAGAGTAGGTGTGTGTGTGTGTGTGTGTGTGTGTGTGTGTGTGTGTGTGTGTGTGTGTGTGTGTGTGTGTTAGTTTTTGAGTGTGAAATTCACCTGCCATCTGGACCTGATCATCGAGTGTAGAGGACTCCAACAGGTACGGTGTTGTACGTCCAGTGGTGGGCGGGTGTGTGGTTACATCCTGAGAATATAAAATATTATTATCATTATTATTAGGATGGCACGATGTTGTAGTGGTGAGCACATCCACCTCACAGCAAGAAGGCCTGGGTTCGATTCCCAGCCTGGAGTTTGAATGCGGTTTCCTCCAACAGCCCAAAGACATGCACAGTAGGCTAACTGGCTGTTCCAAATCTCCCCAAGGTGTGCGTGTGAGTATTAATGGTATGAGTACAAGTGTGTGAGTGTTGACCCTGCGATGGCCTGGTGAGTTCCCCACCCTCGCCTGGAGTCGGCTGAGATAAACACCAGCCTCCCTGTGACTCCAGTTAGGATTAAGCTGTTCAGAAAATTAATGAACTGTTATTATAATTGTTAATATATATTGTTATAATTTAATTTTGGCCCTGCGATGGCCTGGCAAGCTGTCAAGGGTGTACGCTGCCCTCGCCCGGGGTCGGCTGGGATTGGTGCCAGCCTCCCCGTGACCCTAATTAGGATAAAGCGGTTACAGACAATGAATGAATTTTATTGTGACTATTATTGTTACCATTGTTATTCTTATTATTTTTTAGACAGACAGACAGACATTTTATTCAGTAATAGGCCGTTAGCCCAAAATACAGACAGAATAAATAGATTAAAGCATGAGCTATTGTGATAGACCAGTTAAATTTCTGATTTTCTTAACATGGATAAGAAATAAGCAGAGGTTTCGGATTACATTACATCACTTGATGACATAATATTAATAAAACTGTGTTGTGATAAGGGATACTTCAAATATTTACTTAATAATGTATTTATTATACCCGTGTAGCCTTTGCAATAAAGTATTCCATGGATTTCATCTTCAGTTTCATAGATATTGTTTTTCTTCCATAAAGGGCAAAATCTTAAATTATAAGGAACATTTTTATATCTACCAGTCTCAGTGCAGAAAGAACCACATCTGAAATTTGCTCGACAGATTCACAAATAAGATACTATATCTGAGTTAATGTAAATAAGGTGCTATATCTGAGTTAATGTATGTTTCTACATTTAGAAGGGACTTGAACAGTAAATAACTAGAGGACTTAGATGTAGTTTGTAATGATGAATGCCAATTTTGTAAGAGATGATCAGATAACCTCTGCTTAAAAACTGAAATAAAAATATCAACATCACCAATATCCTGTGATACCCAAGTGAAGCCAAACCCCAGTCTAAACAAAATATTTTTAATATACGATGCCCATGTTGTGCGTCCAAACTCATCTAATGCCTTCAACATTAAATAGAACTGGTGAGGTAATCTAGAACTTGGAAGTCTTAAAAGTCGTCACCAAAATTTAACGGCCCTTGTCATATAAGTAATTTGTAGGGGGAACCTGCCACATTCACCTAAAACCATATTATTACAACAATTTTTGCCAACTTTCAAGAAATATTTACAAGTTTTCATTTGTATTTGCTTCATTTGTAATTTTTTAGTCAAATTATAAACACACAGTTGCTGATTTGATAATTACATGTTTAATGAACTGCAATATTAAATTAATTGTTGTGTGTGGGTGGGGCTCTGTTTTTGTTCTTACCCTTGTGTTGACTGATGGAACTGCCTCATCAGCGGGGACACTGTCCGTCAACAAGACTGTTTCAGCTGCTGGGACACTGTTCACTGAGAAGTCTCTGCTGCCTGTTCACGATCCTCTGTGTGGTCATATCTTCTGCATACTTAAATGTTTTTTTTTTTATAGAAAATGTTACTATTCATTAAAAAAAGGTTTTAAAAGTTTACATATGTGTGTTTATTACAACTACAAATTCATTTTTATTTTCAAGAAAGGAGAAGAATTTATTTAAAACACTGAAATCATCTTTAATCACTCACTCATTTGCTGAACCACTTAATGCTATTAACATCACAAGGACCCCATCAAAGCCAAGGTTGGGAGAATGGGAGGGTCACCCCCCCCCCCCCCTCAAACACACACATACAAGGAATAGTGGGCTGCCACACACCTTGGGGGTCTCGGGGAACAGTTGTGGGTTTGGTGCTTTGCTCAAGGACACTTGGATGAAGGTGGAAGAACAGAAGATGTGGTACACACACACACACATACACACACACACACTTTTCCATCTGGTTCAGGAATCAAACCAGCAACTTTTAGGTCCCGAAGTCACTTCTCTAACAATCAGGCTACAGCGACCCATATAAAAAAAATTTAAAGATGTATCCTTCGATTGAAAGATTTTTAAAATTAATCTAATTATACAAATTAAACATGTAAATACATTAATACATTTCAATTACATTTTAAAAACCCCACTTGACCCAGCGATAGTCTGGAAAGCTGTCCAGGGTGTACTCTGCCCTTGGCGAGCGTCAGCTGAGATCGGAGCTCGACAACCCTAATGAGGATGAAGAGAAAATGAATGATGATATGAAATGAATGAAGCCATATTTGTACATTTCTAGTGCACTTATAATCACTTCGATCTCTTAGATCTGAATCAACTCATGGAATATAATCCATCCAAGTTAAACAATAAATCAGAGACCGAGATCATCCCTGAAGAAGTGGGATTGATCACATATTAATCAGTCCATCAGTCCATAGACGTTGCCGTGATCAGGCAATGAGAAAGCACTGAAGAAGGGTCCTTTGCTGTCCCCCCCTCTCACCCCCTATAATTTCACATATTGATAAACATGGGCCACTGGGTGTGAGCCTGGAGTTTGAAGTGGAACTAGGGGAAGCCTTGAGCGTTGGTGTGGACAGAGTCAGTGTAATCTAATCTAATTGAATTAATTCACACAGGAAATATATTACACAGTTTCAGGGCGGTCCAGACTGTCCACCTTCAGCATGAACTCTGGAGGGTGGGCCATACTGTTCAGTTCAGGCGCCACCATGTTGGCCCCTGACAATAATGCCGAGGAGGAAGCTGCCCTGTTGGCCTCAGCTCAGGGCACTCGAGTGGAACCAACACTGTACACATCGCATTCAGACAAAGTTTTCACAAATTCCTGGACATCATCCTCTCTACGTGGTCACCCATACCTGTCTTCAATGAGCTCCAGGGATCTGGGCACTGAAGTGGTCACACTGAGGAGATATTTACACAGGCATGGCAGCAAATAGGTGAAGCTCTGCAGACAATCATCAGGGACATGATACACAAGCGTGCGGGAGATGGAAATGTCAATATCCGAAGGGATGAGCATTGGTTTGAAGTCCCCCTTGTGGCCTTCCTAGGCTGCTCAGGCATCCCTGAAGATATGATGATGTTCATCCCTGAAAAAAAAAAATTGATCACATCCATCTTCCCAGTGTTTTTTGATTGGTACACATTAATACTTCCGGCTTGTGTAACATTGATTCAAACCCACAACCTCTCGATGGTGAGCCCAGAAAATACACTATACTGTACACAATTTCTTCAGATGATCAGATGGACAAGGTTAGATGGTTTTCACAAAAGTTTTCAGGATGATAGATTTCCAGGAAGAGGGTCACGTTACTTCACCAATACTTGAAGAGATTGTTGTAACAGAGATTTTGACGAAACGGTTGAAAAGTCCAGGTTTTAAGTAAATACCACCACCTTTACACTGAATTTCTTATTAAATGTCACACTCAGCAAAAACAGAAATTAAACTCCTTCTATTAAACACCACAGTGCACGACTCAGCTTCACACAGAAATTACAAAAATTCCACATCTTTAAGGTTCCGATTCGGTTCCCAAGAATATTAAGGCCAGGATAAAAAAAATCTTTGTTGGCAAGAACATGATTCACCAAAAGATTCACCAGGGAGGGACGAAATTTTTTTTTTGCTTGTGCAGGCCACTCGGGATTGATTGGGATTTTTTTTTTCATACATCATGCTATATTATGTATGTGATGTTGAAAACACAGTAGAATGAAATAAATATCTTATATTTGAAATCAACATACTGAATATCCAAGTTTATTCTTTTAATATTGTAATCAACAGAGTGTCAAGGTTTCTTCAACATATCATATCACATCAGGGTCACGAGGGCAGTGGTGGCCTGGTGGTAAAGGGCGCTGGATCGCTGATCCCAAGGTTGGGGATTCGAGTCCCACTCTCCACAGGGTCATTGTCCCCCCAGTGCAGCTAACTGGGTTATCAAAGGTGGGCCATGTCTCTCACTGTCTATGGTGAGAGGTTCATGTAAAAGAACCATTGCTGGCTTTCGTAAAGAGAAACTGCAAAGCCGTCAGCGTGTTTCTGTCCCTTGTTAAAGTTTCCTAGCCATATTGCGGTCACCACCCTCTGTCCTGACAGTGTCCTTGTGTCAGAGGCCACCAAGCAAGTGACGCTGCTAGAGTTGACTGTCCTGTGGGAAGACAGCCTGGAAGAAGCCTTTGAGAGGAAGCTTTCCAAGTACACGGGACTGGTGAAAGACTGTCAGCAATCAGGATGGAGGGTGAAGTGCCTTCCAGTGGAGGTTGGCTGCAGAGGCTTTGCGGCCCGGTCCTTCACCAAAGCTCAGGGTTGTCTGGGCAACAAAAGAGAAAAGCCATCCGCAATACCACCGAAGCGGCAGAGAGGGCCTCAAGATGGCTGTGGCTCAAGAGAGGAGAACCATGGAGTCGTGGTAGCTAGTGTGCCAACTAGACACAAGCTGGGGTCTGATCAGTCCCAGCTGGGTCACCTTAATGAGGGTGTATGATGTTGAAAGACCCGAAACACCCAATGAATCCAGTAACATTGCTGATGATGTATCCAGTCGCATGAGTAGATGTATTTACATAGTAAAGAGTTTTGTCAGGAAGGGCATCCGATGGAAAAATCTACTCCAAATCAAAGGTGTGAATCATTCGCTGTGGCGACCCCTGATAAAGGGAAAAAGCTGAAAAGAAATCTCATCATGTCACATCAGAGTCAGTCATATCCCCTGGAAATTTTACAAGAGTCAAGACCTCATTTACAGGTTCATACAGCCAAGGCTTGATCGATTTCAAGCACTTTTTACTGACGTTTCAATGACAACCGTTACATTTTCAAGGACCACTTTCATCAACATGTATGCAATATCATTACAAACAAGATGTTGGTAAGGATAGCGAACACATAATTCATGACATTTAAACAAAAATACTTGGAGAAACCGTATAATAAATCTCATATTTAATCATATTCACACTGATAATCTCTCTCTCTCTCTCTCTCTCTCTCTCTCTCTCTCACACACACACACACAAACACACGGTGCAGAGACGAGGTGTGTGTGTGTGTGTGTGTGCACACACAAACAAGGCGTAGGCTGGGGGGGGGCACAGTGTATACGTGCATGACAGCAGGAGTTGAGTTTCGCTGGACAAGAAATTATGTGTATTCACAATTTTAAAATCAATAAAATAAATGTATAAATAGCTAAGTAATAAATAATAATAAATAGCAATGAAAGTCCGTTTCATCAGTGCTCGTAAATCATGCACAAGTCCTCACTCAAGTCGATATGGCGTACACATGCATCCGAAGAAGTAAAACGTTTCTGATTTCTTTCACACTCGCACCACTTCTGACACCATGTAACATATCAATTGAAGCAGACGACCATGGCGGGCTCCAGTCGTATTTTAATGACATCATCAGATCATATCATGTGCTCAAGTGCCGTAAAGCAATAGACATGTCGTAACAACACATGTTGTGTCAATTACAGAAGCGTACCGAAAAGTACTGCATTTATCGTACGATATGCTACAATTCACATAAGACACACCACAAATGAATACTGCGGGCCAAACTGGAACAGATCCTTCTTTTGCCCCATTTTATGACCCAAGCAGCATCAGTAGCTTCTTCATGTAATAAGAGACTCGGGTATGAAGCGCTACCTGGAGGGGATTCACCACGTTTGTCCGACATATACACCGTGACCCTGGTAAGGAGGGCTCAAGGTGTACTGTCACTTGCCCAAGGTGAGCACCCAGACTAGTGGAGGGAAGGAAGCGTCTTACCTCGCCGTTCTAGACCGGCTCCAAGCTGGGTCTCACCACTGCCAACAGTCAAAAACCAGTGCAACATGCCGTGGAGCACGGAAACATTCCTTCCCGGGCCAAATACAACTGGAGAACCCTGAACTATTCCCCCAAATGCAAACAGTGTCCTCTCAACGGAAGCCCAAAACACACAAATTACACCCTGAATTCAAAATAACAGTGAAAAATATGCATAATTTTATTAGAACAATTCACCACCTCCAAAATACATCAGATTCCAATAAATTGCCATCCACTTTCAATCAAATTAAACAAATATTGGGCAACACTGTCAAACCGGCTCTTCCAAACCCTAAAGTTCGCTCTTCTCTCGAGGAAAACACCAGGCAATGGGCCCACACAACACATCTTACACTTAAACGCCATGAGAGCCTCATACAGCAGATAACGGACACTATTTGGGCAAATGTTCCTAAGGAGTGGGATGAACTCTTTGAAATGACCTACAGATGGGCCAGGAAAGTACTGGGGAACAGACTCACACACTGAACACAGCTAGGGCACTGATAGTCTCACTGTCACAGAACAGTTCTAATCCTGAAACACAGGATACTCAACCCCAAACTGACGTGACTTTAGCAAAGGAGGAGGATTTCTCTCTCAAAGACTAAAAAAATAAAATGCTCTCTTCTCACACTGAATTTAGGCCAAAACCTGCAAACGCATCACGAAATAACCAAACACCCAAGAAATGGAAAACATCCAGTCACATGGAGGTTCATACACCCACCGCCATAGCCAATACTGAGGGAGAAACAACGCCCAAAACACACCCACAATAAAATAGTCTATAAGATTCCCCTGACACACACAAACACAAACTGAGGATGTTACGAACCCAAATCCTGAAAAAACAGGACACCTTGAAATTCACCCCAATACCATCGCCAACTCAAGATACCCCCATACCTACAGAGGAGGCAGTGTGAGGAATTAAGCACACCCCAGAACAGGTGGAAACTTTTGGTCCTTCTCCAGATCCAGCCAAAAAATTAGGCTACATCCTGTAGGGGAGGAAAAAAAAAGGGAAATACAGTGGTACCTCACCTTATGAAAGTCTGACCAAATGAAAAATTCAGGTTCCTAAAAGCATTTTCCTAAAATTTTTGTCTCAGGATACGAAACAAGCTCACGTTACAAAAGCGCCATCTTAAAAGTTCAAACGTGCCATTCAAACAATGCATGAGCTGCTTTCCCATCAATGACGTTCAAACATCCCGCCCCGCTGGCCTCCCATTGGCTAACAACTGAGCTGTTCATGCCGTCCTCACTCAAGCACCATCTTGGACAGGGATGCCATCTTAACCTGACTCCATCTTGGACATCACTGCCTAGAATGAATGATGCATCTACCTCTCATTGCCTATTACATGGGTGCAAGTTAAAAATTTTGAAAAACCTGAAAATACAAGACGTAGTTGAGTGTATATTTGTTCTTTCTGTAAAATATAATATAATTGTTCTACAATTATTCATGTATATTATATCTGCCAGCGAGAGAGAGACAGAGAGACACAGAGAGACACAAGCCTCGAAAATTCAGGCGACCGATCGTTGGGTTGGCAGACCGGTCGGTACTTTATTAAAACACCCGAACGACAATACGGTCACGTAGGAAGTTAATATCCATAGTGGTATTTTTATAATACTCCATCCATTATGACAGTGTCCAAAAATACCTAAATTTTAAATTGGTTACACAGTCATCACAGATTGGTGCCATAGTTGTTAAAATGTTTTTGTGTTTTTATTGTATGAGATTAAGGTGCTATTTCTATTTTTATTATACTTGAGTTTTTTTCTCAGCTCTATTTGATCTGCATTGTTTGCAATAGCAAGTTTAATTAGACATTGCGATATTATATTTTGTATTAGCAGTATTATATTTTATATCTAGTGAGTAATCGATATGCAGAATGCTATCAGGAATCGACTGACTTGGATTGTATTAATATTTGCGTTTTTTGCTTTCAATATTATTAAATTTAAAGTTCTTTAAATAAGTCAAATTCAGTAAAATTGTTTTATTTTATGTATGACATTGAATTTGTAATTTTTAACTTCATTAAAGATTTTTCATAGTTGCTAACTTATCACTGTTTTGTTCTTCATTTCCAGTTACGTGTAATAGTGGTCTTTCTGTGTGAAAAATCCAAATGTTTGATTCTTTTAGAACTTGAAATTTCAGGCAACCATTTTGCATAACCGATGGGTTACGCAAATTATTATAGGTGAACGAACTATAGGTTACCAGAACCATTTACCCGTGAACAAAAAATAGGTTATGCAAACTTTCGAAAAATTTAAGGCCTGGAGCCAGCGAGAACCAGACAGCGAGAGAGAGAGGGGGGCGGCGGGCTTATAGTGCACTTCACAGGGGGAATAAACCTGGTTCTCCATTACCTGTGTCGTGCATTTATAGAACAATATAAATTTATATTATGACAGAATCAAAGAAGTGGGCAGTGGTGGTCTGGTCGTAAAGGTGCTGGAACGCTGATCCTCAGGTTGGGGGTTCGAGTCCCACTCTCCACAAGATTGTCACTGTCCCCCAGTGCAGCTAACTGGGTTATCAAAGGCTGGCCATGTCTCTCACTGTCTATGGTGAGAGGTTGATGTAAAAGAACCATTGCTGATGTTTGTAAAGAGAAGCTGCACAGCCGTCAGTGTGTTTCTGTCCCTTGTTAAAGGGTTGTGTCAGGAAGGGCATCCGACATAAAAACCTATGAGCCATATCAAATGGTGAATCCTTAATATGACTTCCATGAAGATGGAGGCAGATGATTCGCTGTGGTGATTCCTGAGAAAATAGAAAAAGCCAAAAGGAAAAGAAGACAGAATCAAAAAAGTAAAAATCTGAATCCTGGTGAGAAACAAACACCATTATCAACTACAACTAAGAGAATAATGTCAAGCATGAAACCTTCATTTTGAGGATAAACAACATTCATGTCTCTAAGTGACATCACTTCCTGTTTTTGAATCATGTGCCGACCACTGCTCGTCGGCGGTTTAAGTGAGTTTTTCCCTTCTGATCTCAGTTCATTATCTGTAACTGCTTAATACTAATTAGGGTCGCAGGGGAGGCTGGTTCCCATCCCAGCCGACTGGGCGAGGGCAACGCACACCCTGGACGGATGAGTTGTGGTTCTCACTTTCCCACACTGTACAAGGAGACAGGACGCCCAGATTTCAAAAGTCGAGCCACCACATGGCCGGCGTTTTATCGATTCCACACAGCGATGCTGAATGTGAAAGAATTTTCAGTCAGGTGTGGAAGAATAAGACTGACTTCAGGGGATCACGCTCAGATGACATGCTGTCAGCCCGACTTATTAAAAAAAAAAAGAAGCAACACCTGTTATGAACAGACATTCACTGCGTCTTTCTGGAAGAGAACCAACACAAAGAAAGCATTAAAAAGGATCAGTTAGAAGAAAGAGAATAGTTTGGCTTTGGCGTCCCCTCGTCTGTCTGTATACTTCTCAGTGGGGGAAGTTTATGTTCAAGTGATGGGACGTCGACACTGTGGAGTTCGGATCGCTTTGTGCTGAGTAAAAATGCTTCGTACTGGGAAACGACCCTTTACTGTTTGTTGCATTTCATGTCAATCACCTTAACACAAAGAATGTTCATTCTAAAAAAGTGTCGATGTGGAAAAGGAGCGTTTCGTATCGATTCAGTGCATTTTGACAGGCCGCTAGAGCAGAGTCTATTTTTTAGTTTGGAAAAGTTGGCAGCTGTGCCAGCGTATGTGGCAGCCCACTGCTCCGAGTGTGTGTGTGCACTCGCTTCGAATGGGTTAAAAGCAACACACTGACAGCTCGTCATTTAAAACATTCTTTATAATTGGTTTTTCATACAAAGCTCAGCGCAAATCAAGGATTGATCAAAAATTTACATTAAAAAATTAAATGAATTTCTATTTTACTTTATTACCTAGAGAAGTTAAAATTACTTTTAAATACTGTTTGTACTAACTGAGTTTGCATATAAACAAATAGATTAATTGAAAGATAAAAAATAAAAACAGACAAACTCAAGTTGGCATCGAAGTGGAAAATTGTAGACAGTACTGACGACATGCAGAACACACAGAACAGTTCAATCGAGATTTTCTCCCCTCCAGGAACTCCTCGAGCACAAATGCCACTGCGCATGCACAGGACGAATACGCTCCCAAACCAGGAAGCGCAGAGGGGAAGGGGCGGGACATGACGATGTGGGTGTGTGAATAAAGAAATGTGTATTTTCTGTCACAGAATTGTGTTTTATCATGTTTGGAAAGGTTGAAAAAAAAAAGTTCTGACTTCATTTCAGTCAGAAACTTATTTTCTTTAAAAAATGAAGTATAAAGAAAAAAATGAAATATAGTATCACAAACATTTTTACAACCCCCCATTTTCTCCCTAACCGAGATGTATCCAATTCCAACCCATCAGGTATTACCTTCCCTCTCACATGACAACCACCACCAATGGGGGTGGGGGGTTGAACCCTCCCATCTCGAGATGCAGTGTGAGCCACCGCCTCTTTATTTGGGGGCGGTCTAATGCACTCTGAGGGAAAGCGCTGCACGTCCCCTACGAATGAGCTCAAACACTCATGATTGGCTGGATTGCTGTGCATGATCTGGAAGTGTGTGTACATCCGTGTTCCCTGGAGGCTTCATTGGCGCGACGGTACTACAAATTTTATATTGGCGCAAGGATTTATTGGCGCTGCGCCACTAACTTTTTCATATTTTTGTGTTAAGTTCCACAATCTCTAACTTGTTTGTAAATGTTAATTAGCTCCAAAATGCTGAGCATTTATCAGAAATACACCAATTCACGAATGAGATGTTTCGGTGCAGACTGGTTTCGTACCACTGATGTCCCACCGCGTTATCTGCACAATGAATGCCGCGGGATTCTTATCCAGAAGACGATATTTACTACTGATTTCGAGTTATTAGAGCATGTGTGTGCGCGTGTGGAGTCGAGTAAATTGTAAGCCATCTATGAACTGAGAATAAAAGATCAAACCGTTGAATTTCTGTCAGTACTTGCACAAATTCTTGTTTTTAAATCAATACTTTTGTCTCCAGATGGAACCAGATTTCATTTCAATTGTAAATTTTGACTATTGCACGTTTCTTCCAAATGGCTCTGTCGACCATCGGAACCACTTACAAGCAGAAAGATCACTTCACAGAGCATGTTGAAGGTTATATTTGATTAAAATATTTTGCTTGAATTTAATTTATTTGAAATGTTGATTTTTGTTTATAATTTAGGGGTGTTTTGAGATGGTATTTATGAATGTATAGGACAATATGACCATCATGCATCACTGGAACATAGAGTAGCAACTTGCGTTGTAGTTCGGTTCCAGACAGCCGAACGTAACTTGGGGAGCAACTGTACACAAATTTTATTTTATTTATTTATTTTTTCCTCAGTTGTATAAGGTATCTGAAGGTGTAAGAACTCTCTGTGGAGGAAGCTCTTAGGCAAACCTGCATGACCTGGATTCCTGCATCTCAACGTCTAGGAGTACTCCGGGAGCAACAGACAACGAACCACACGAGTGAAATCAGTCTGGTTTATTCATCGGAAGCTCTTCGAACACATGCAGTGTCAGCTTATTTATACAGAGGAATATGTGTGCAAAGCAATAATTCCTGTTCACAAAACATTTCCATATGGTATGTTTGTGCCCTGCGGCACTTAACACTTGGCTAATTCCATTTCCAAACAATTCCTCATTGTTACATTGTTTCACTTTTCCGAATCCCACACCCTAATCGAAACAGGAACACCCACCCAACAGTTTCATGTGCCTAGCGCACATGTCACAATAACAAGAACAGGAAGCTCTAGATGCACAGAAGTTACATAACACACACAGTTGTATTCATTTATCCTATCAATTTATTCCATCAGAAGGTGAACACAAATGTTCACAATATACACATTCACTTCTTACCAACAATTCCAGATACAGTGGTGTCTCACCAAATGAAAAATTCAGGTTACGAAAAGCATTTTCCTAAAGTTTTTCTCAGGATACGAAACCGTTCACGTTCCGAAAGTGCCATCTTAAAAATTCAAACAATGCTCGAGCTGCTCTCATATCAATGATGTTCAAACATCTGCCCCGCTGGCCTCCCATTGGCTAACAACTGAGCTGCGTTTCGGGTCACCTTCACTCAAGCGCCATCTTGGACAGGTCCACCTGATGCCGTCTTGGACATGGTTTGCCTAGGAGGAATGATGCATCTACCTCCCATTGCCTGTTCTCGAGCTGTATCCACCATGACGCTTTTTGTGTCAAGGACAGTTACTGTTTTATGCCTTATTTCTTGACTCAGGCTTTTAAACTTGCATACACATTTGTAAGCTAACTCTGCTAAGAAGACATGGTCAACACGTGCGTGCACACATGGTGAGAAGAAACGGGCTTGAGTGATATCACAAAGAAATATGGCCAAACCGTCTACCATCGGTACGATATTGAAACAGAAGGCGGTCTAAAAGGTATGCTTTTATAATTTTTAAAGGCTTTAGGGGGTAGTATTGGGAGCCTTGGAATCACGTGTTTTTACATATAAACTAAGGTTCAATTTACAAAAAAGCTCTGGAATGGATTAATTTCGTAAGGTGCGATACCACAGTACTATTTTTACTTGGAACTGTTCCACATCGATTCCAATGTAAATTTTCAGGATTAAGTACCTCAGTGATATCAGCCATTGGAAGGACATTGTATAAACTTACCATCTAGGAACAGTATGCCTTTTTGTGTATATCACATTTTTTTTTTTTTTTTTTTTTTTTTAAGAGTATCACATCACCTCGGATTGGCTATGTATCAGCTAGGCAAGGGACCAAGTATCTGCTCATAGCAGCTGTTAAAACCTGGGTTCTGATATTTTACCCAGGTATTAAGTCCCATATCACAAGCTGAGTGCTTTCTTCCCTTGAATACAAAGATCCACATAGCCACACATGTCCAGTTGATACCCTTTAATAGAGGTTATTCTCTTTGAACTTGTTACCTTTAGTCTACACTACCACTCATTTATACACATTGTGATACCTTTCTACATTTATATTCAATAGTATATAACTGGTGATACATAATTGTGATAAACTGTGATTCTGAAATATATATATACAGTATAAGACGTGATCAGGCTATGATGTATGCCTGTGATACTGAAATATCAGTGACTGTGATAGATAATTGTGGTGAAGCCGTGATATATGCCTGTGAGTCTGAAATATATTATCAGTGATGGAAGCCTCTCACACACCGAGCTTATATAATAGTCAAAGCAGATTAATTTGCCCTAATATTTTCCACATAATTATATTAGTAAAATATAGACTTTCGGCTTTGCCCTTCAGGTGTCGCCATGGCAAACCATCCGCCTCCATCTCACTCGATCCTCTTTATCTTGTACTCTTACTCCAACTACCTTCCCATGTCCTCCTTCACCACATCCATAAACCTTCTCTTTGGTCTTCCTCTAGACCTTCTGCCTGGTAGTTCCAACCTCAGCATCCTGCAACCAATATATTCACTATCCCTCCTCTGTACAGGTCCAAACCATCTCAATCTAGCCTCTCTGACTTTGTCTCCAAAACCTCTTACATGTGCTGTCCCTCTGGTGTGCTCATTCCTGATCCTATCCATCCTCGTTACTCCCAAAGAGAACCTCAACATTTTCATCTCTGCTACCTCCAGCTCTGCCTCCTGTCTTTTCCCCAGGGCCACTGTTTCTAAACCATTCAATACCGTCTTGTACACTTTTCATTCTTGCCGATACTCTCCTATCACACCACACCGGACACTTTTCTCCATCCATTCCAACCTGCCTGCATGCGCTTCACCTCTTTTCCACACTCTCCATTGCTCTGGATTGTTGAGCTCCCTGTAACCTCACCATTCCTCTTGGGTCCTTGTCGTTCATACCCATGTATTCTGTCTTACTGAGGCTAACCTTTATTCCCCTCCTTTCCAAGGCATACCTCCACCTCTCTAGATTTTCCTGCACTTGTTCTCTGCTCTCACTACAGATCACAATGTCATCTGCAAACATCATAGTCCATGGAGATTCTTGCCTAACCTCATCTGTCAGCCTGTCCATCACCATCGCAAACAAGAAGGTGCTCAGAGCTGACCCTTGATGCAATCCCACTTCCACCTTGAGCTCTTCTGTCACACCGACAGCACACCTCATCTCTCATACATGTCCTGCACCACTCTAACATACTGCTCTGCCACTCCAGACTTCATCATGCAATCCCACAGTTCTTCTCTCAGCACCCTGTCATATGCTTTCTCCAGATCCACAAAGGCACAATGCAGCTCCTTCTGACCGTCTCTGTACTTCTCTATTAACATCCTCAAAGCAAACATTGCATCTGTGGTGCTCTTTCTTGGCATGAAACCAAACTGTTGTTCACAAATGCTGACCTCTGCCCTTAGTCTAGCTTCCACTATTCTTTCCCATAACTTCATTGTATGGCTCAACTTTATCCCTCTGTAGTTGCCACAACTCTGCACATCTCCCTTGTTCTTAAAAATGGGCACCAGCACACTTCTCCTCCATTCCTCTGGCATCCTCTCACTCTCTAAGACCTTGTTGAATGTTCTTGTCAGAAAATCTACTGCTACCTCTCCTAGACACTTCCATACCTCATCAGGTATGTCATCAGGGCCAACTGCCTTTCCATTCTTCATCCTCTTCAATGCCCTCCTCACTTCACCCTTACTAATCTTTGCTACTTCCTGGTCCTCAACAGTCACCTCTTCTACCCTTTTTTTCTCTCTCTCTCATTTTCCTCATTCATTAGCTCTTCAAAGTACTCTTTCCATCTTCCCAGCACACTTCTGTCATCAGTCAATACATTTCCCTCTCTGTCCTTTATCAATCTAACTTGCTGCACGTCCTTCCCATCTCTTTCTCTGCTGTTCCAACTTGTATAGATCATTTTTCTCCCTCCTCACTGTCCAACCTATCATACAAGTCCTCATATGCCCTCTGTTTGGCCTTTTGACACAGAAACTGTGTAAGGCAATGGAAGCCAACTGTACTCTGTTTACTCTCTTTGGTCCTCTCTGTCCCATTTTCTTCTTAGCCAACCTCTTTTGTACACGCTCCTCCTGCACTTCCTCATTTCACCACCAAGTCTCCTTATCTACTTTCCTTCCAGATGACACACCAAGTACTCTCCTGCCTGTCTCCCTGATCACATTAGCTGTAGTTGTCCAGTCATCTGGCAGCACTTCCTGACCACCAAAAACCTGTTTCAATGCATCCTTGAAGACAACCCGACCCTCTTCCTTTTTCAGCTTCCACCACTTTGTCTTCTGCTCTGCCTTTGCCACCTTCACCTTCCTCACCATCAGACTACAAGATGTAGTCCACCTGTGTTCTCCTACCTCCGCTTTCATAAGTCACCCTATGCTTCTGTCTCTTCTGGAAGAAAGTATTCCATCTTTTTTGCAAAATCTGTCCTGCGTTCCTGTCCTGGATTCCAAGCCTGCCCAATACTTCCTCGTCCCCTCTGTTGCCTGTCCCAATGACCACTCTTTTACCTTCTGGGGGTACTCTGCATCACTTCATCTAACTCGCTACAGAGTCTTTCCTTCTCTTTTCGCTCGCATCCTACCTGTGGGGCATAAGCACTAACAACATTGACCATCACACCTTCAATTTCTAACTTAGGACTCATTGCTCTGTCTGACACTCTTTTCACTTCTAGAACATTCCCGACAAACCCCTAAATCAAGATGACTCCTCCTCCATTTCTCTTCCCATCCACACCATGATAAAACAGCTTAAACCCTGCTCCTATGCTTCTCGTCTTGCTACCTTTCCACCTGGTCTCTGGAACACACAGTATGTCCACTTTCCTCCTCTGCATGTCAGCCAGCTCTCTAGCTTTTTCCTGTCATAGTTCCAACATTCCAAGTCCCTACTCTCATGCGTTTCCTCTTCTAGTAATATACAGACTTAGATTTTGCTGAAGGGCTTACCCTCAAGCCAGTTGAGAGGCCCATGTAGATATACAGTACCTTCTCTCACTTTGGTTCACTGTTCTGTGAGTGCAGTGGTGAGAATAGCCTGAACTGTATGGTACATATCAGAATCCACAACACCTCAACAAGAATTAACCATATTGACACCTAAACCTAACCTATTCCAATTAAATTCGATGCGAAAATGACAGGGGTTGCAAATGGGCTGGAACCTATCTCTGCCAACTCTGGGGCAAAGGCAGTAAATAGCTTGCCAGCCTATAGCAGGTCCAACACCCAACCATTTACACAGAGGAGAAATTTGGATGGGCCAATGAGTTCTGGGGGAGGGGAGGGGCGT
This sequence comes from Plotosus lineatus, assembly GCA_024760905.1. Taxonomy (NCBI): domain Eukaryota; kingdom Metazoa; phylum Chordata; class Actinopteri; order Siluriformes; family Plotosidae; genus Plotosus; species Plotosus lineatus. The sequence goes on from CM045744.1 coordinate 8,247,904, forward strand.
GCAAGCCTGAGACATGTGCATTGGCTTTTTAGCTCATATTTCCCAGAATATCCAGTACAAATTAATCAGAAGTGAAATGAAGCAGTCAGTGTTGTAACCCTGAAGGGGCTTAGATATTTTGCCATTGTGAAATGATCAAGAACTAAAATCAAATGGGACTCTACTTTTGTAAGTCGAGGGCCGACTGTATTAAAACGATCAGTTCCAGTGCCTTTTTTGTAACCTGGGGTTTCCGTAAGTAGAGGTGCATTTTTACATGTGATTCGTTCCAAGACAACCCCATAAACTTTTTTTTTTTTTTTTAATTATAAAGTCCCCAAATTTTGTATGAAATGTGTCAAAAGAATTATTGACTTTTTTTTTTTAATATAAATCTCTCGAGCCACCCATTCGACGCTCTAGTCCAGGGGTTGCTGGTCTGATGAACCCCCACCCTCCATGAGGTCCTTAAATATGGCGGTTGCTTTTTTCTGAAAGAATCGCCTCAGTCACTGTATCTCTGCTTTCCATGCCTCCTTCTGCTTCAATATCGTCCCGATTGTCGGAGTTTCGGCCATTCTCCTTTGTAATTTTGCTCAACCGCATCCCACTTTTGTATTTTGATTTCTTGCTTCACTTCGATTGATAACGGAGCCTGCTTTTGTCACCGGGAATCACTTTCTTGGGGTCAATGATGGATAACGAAATATCATGCTGCAATGATCAATCTCAAAGACTCATGAGCCAACAGTCCTGTTCAACTCTCTTTCACGCATGAAACGAACAGGAAGTATGGGTACAGTTCAGCTCCCTCCTGGCCAATGGGGGGGGCAGGGTGTTGGGAGACAGCCAATAAGAGAGCAACTTGCGCATTGTTTGAATTTTTGAATGGTGCTTTTTGTAAGAGGTTGAAAAGTGAAAATTTAAGAAATTTTACGTGATCAGGTTTTTCGTCAGTGGAGGGCCGACTGTATGCGCTTTTTAAAAAACACTTTGTCCACCTTCACTACAAGACCAAACCCTAGTCCTAATCTGTCCTTGAGTCTATTACCTCTGGGGTAAAACAACATTGGCAGCAAGTTACCTGTTCAAACTGAACCAATTCCTCGTTTACAATTTACACAAAACATACCCCCATTAATCAAACACCAACTGAATCCCACAACCCTTCAGCCTATTTCACCTCCAAAATAACCCTTCCCCCAAATTCCCCTCCCCTTGATCTCCATCCGGATGGCCTAATACCGAGGCCCCTATCTCCCTCCCGACTGTGGCCACCAAGGGTGCCTCCATGGTTGGCCCTCCCATAAATCCTCCACCCTCAGCACCCCACACCCACCCACAATTGCCCTGAAGATTGCCAACACCCCTTCCTGGTCCATCTTTGGGGCCAGGCTCCTGAAGCCCTCACACCTTGTACCCCCAGACACCATTAACCAGTGAGATCGCTTTACACAAGGGCTTAGCCAACCTGGCTTCATGGCCCTAACCCCGGTACAGTAGAGGACCAGGTCATGATGCAGCATGTCCCCCTCCATTTTGAGGCTCGACATGCTCCTCCAAAATCGGGCTGCTTGGGGACATGGCATGCTCTACTGTCTCCTCACCCCCGCACCCTGTTTGGAACAGGTGTGCGGCTCATGCCCTGCAAGAATAGCCGCTCCCAACCATTGTAGATCTCTGCTTCCACCATCCAGCCACTTGGGCTGCATGGCTGCCCAGTCTATCCCCAGCACTCAAGGAGGGGAGGCACACCCACTAAATCCATGTAAGCATCCCTTCACCTCTTGTAGTACTCTTGTACTCACCCTGTGGTCAAGAATCACCTTATCTCTCAGGCACCAAAAAAGATCCCGCCCAAAGTCTGCCGCCTTTTTTATAGTGCAGTGGGCGGTTGGTTGACCAAGGCCCAGTCCCTTTCCAGGGAATCGCTGCCCGGAGGGTGAACCCCAGCCAGAATTGTGCCAGCAGTGTTGAGGCATGCCCCTGGATCAGCCTTGCCAAAAAGGCCATGTTTGGCACATTGATCTTGGGGGGGCACACCACCCCTCTTCGCCCCCTCTGTGTTTCCATGATCATCCTGACCCGCTCGTTCCTCCTGCTCCAAATGAATGAGGACTTTCTTTCTAGCCGCCTCTCCACTACAAATGGGACCGGGAAGATGTACGCAAGGTGACTTTTTTTATACTGGCAAGAAGGTCAGCACTGGTCACCAGTGTCTGCCCAGAAAGTAAGCACTCCCTTTCTCCCCATTTTTCCGCTTTCACTTTGACCTCTAGAAAGTTCAGTCCCAGTTCTTCTGGGTGCAACCTTCCCTCCAAGGTAACGCCCAGGATTTCGAGGCCATCTTTGCACAGTGCGAAGCCCTCCGGTACCTCTGTTCACCCTGCCCATGCTCCCACGTACAAGGCAGTAGACTTACTGGGGTTGACTTGGGCCCCAGTGGCCGCTCCACTGCATTGAAGTCCTGCTCGGTGCTCAAGAATGCATAGCATACACTGCCACCTTGACTCTTGCGTCCTTTGACCCCGGAACATGCCTTTTCAGTAAGGCGGGCTCCCTCCTCAATGCATCATTAAGGGGCTCGTGGTACAACATCCACTAAAAGTGGACACCCCTGTCTCGCCCCTCTTTGTTGCTCGATCAACTCTGATTGGTATTCGTTGATCATGACCCGGCTCGCAACGCCTTTTGTACAGCAAGCACACCATAACTATAAACCGTGGTCTGCAGCCCACACGCTCTAACACCTTGGATATAAACACATGCGACACTCGTCCGCTTTCTACTGGCCCAGGTTTAGCACTGCCAATGGCACCCGGTGTTGCTTGGCCCATGCTATCATGTCATGGACCAGTTCCAGCTACATGTGGACCTTAGTCTAGGTGCACTGTCTTGGCTATCATCTGTCACAGGTGCAGCATGAGAAGCTTGGCCAGTATCTTCGAGTCGGCCGTCAACAGTGATCGGCCTCCAATTCACGAGCTCCTCCCCGTGTCCCTTTTTTTGTGCAGCAGGGCAATGTAGCCCACACTTGCGGATGGGGCAACTGCCCTTTTGTCATTTCCCTATATACCCCTATCAAATCGCGGCAGACCAGAATCCAGAGCTTCTATACCATTCAACTGGCGAGCTGTCTCCGCCAAGAGCTACGTCAGTTTTCAGCATGAGCATTGCTGCTTTAACCTCCTCCGAAGGCGATCTGGCTCCCCAATGGTCCCCCTGCTGTCCCCCACTAGCAGGCCCTTGATGGCCTTCAAGAACCCCTCCACCCAGTTCTGCCTTATGGGTCTGGTCCCAAAGAGGTCAGAATAGAAGGCTCTTGCAACCAACCCCCCCCCCCCCCCAGTTGTTTCCATGCCTGCATGCTCCCGGAGACCCTCAATGGTCGACCCCCCCCTTGCTGCTTTCTGAGAGTTGAAGCGGTGTATTGGTATCTTTCCAGCTTTCACAAGGTGGCCTCTGCCTCATAGTAGTACCTGAGTATGGAGCTTGCCCTTTTAATTCTGCCCCGGTCCTTATCCCGCCAGGCTGCTGTCAGTTCCTCCAACCACTCCCTGACCTCATCTCTCCTCCTCTGCACCTTCCGCTGACCCGACCATGGTCCTCCCACCATTCCCGCCTGTGTAGCATACAGCATCCTCAGTCTCCACCACCCCTGGTACAGGAGTCGGAAGACCCCCACAAAACCTTGGGTTGCTTAAAACTGAAACATTCAGCTTCCGCCTCCCTCCTTCCAACAAGAAGCTTCTTACCACCAGGCAGTGGTCAGATGCCCAATGTGGCCTCAGGATACACCCCTGCCTCCTGCACCTTCACCCTTTCCCCTACTAACACTAGATCCAGTCGTGAGGTGCCCCCCCCCCCCCCCCGCATTGGCACTTTGGAATGTATATCCTTCCTCCTGAGGGTCCACTGCCCTATACACCTCAATCAACCCTGCCACAACCTGTGCCAGCTCTGCCCCTTCTCTCTGTCGGTGTTAAAATCCCCCCCACCAGCAGTAACCAGTTGGTGCACAAGTGCTCCATCCCCTTAAAAAAAAAACAAAAAAAACTTTCCTCTCTACAGAGGTGCATACACCTAAACTGCCCTAAACTCCACCCCTCTTGATGTCCCATCCACACATCACCCTCCCTGGCACCACAGACACGACTAGGTCTATGACCCAGTCATTGGATTTAAACAGAATTCCCACTCCCCACCCCCTTAAACTGCTACCCTTCCTGAATTGTGTAATAATGTCACTTAAGTGCCAAACTATCCCCACACTAGTGCATGCTCGATGCACTGAAATAAGAGGTTCAGTCAGCCATATGCACAGTGAGAACAGATGGGTTTTGACTTGAGAGCGATTCAGAGTCTAATTTTTATTGGTAAAGAGGTCCAGAGAGTTGGTGCTGCGGAAGAAATATTTTTTTACCATAAGACGGGTGGAATCTGGGGAGTTGTAACAGGTGCTGATTCTCGGACCAGAGAAATCTTGATGGGGTGTATTCTGTGATAGGTTCTTCAAGGTATTCTGGAGCTTGTTTGTGGAGACGCTTGAAGGTGGTGCAGAGAATTTTGAAGTTGATTCTTTGCTAACTTGGTAGCCAATGAAGGGATTTGAGAACAGGAGAGATGTGGTCAAATTTAGTTTTCAGTGAAATGATTCTTGCAGCCATGTTTTGCACTTTTCGTAATTTAGAGATTTTGTTTGATGCCAAACAGCAGTCCATTGCAGTAGTCTAGTATTATCCAGCTGACTAGGATGTGGGCACTCTCTGCTGTAATGTACTTCCTGATATGGCCTTGAGATGAAAACATGGTTTACAGATTCTGTTGACATGCTCTTGCAGTGAAGGGTCTGATTCAATCCAAACTCCAAGATCCTTCACGAGTACAGCTGTTGACAGGTTTGCTGAACCGATAGTGACTTCTTTCTGGAGATCAGTCAGATGATGATTTCCATCCAACAAGTACGACCGTTTTGTTTTTTTTTCATCATTCAATTTTAATGTTCGGCCCTTCATCCATGATTTTATTCCCATGGTGCAGAGTTCCAATTGTTGGGGGGGGCTGACGATTGAGAAGTGGGTAAGAAATTCATTAGCCGAGAGTCGTCTGCGTAAGTTGGAGATGCTGAAACTATCGATGACTGACTGGTTGAAGCTGGCTTGTATAAATCAGAAAAAGGACTGGATCTTGAAGACCGAACCCTGAGGTACACCACATGACAGAACAGTCTTGCAGGAAAGTTGATCTGCAATGGATACAAGTTAGCTCCTATCTGTCAGATAGGACTGAAACCACTTCAGGGCTACGCCATGGATTAGTGTGGTGATCCAGAATGTGACCAAATGGATGAATGGGTACATCTACTGAACAGCAAAAGTTGTGATGCCATTCAGACTCGTATTTTTTTTTTATACATGTCACATTTTGCTCTTTATCTTTTATTTCACAAAACTGACATCTGGCAAGGACCTTCGTTATTCTTTCCTCAGGTTAAATGGTCATTTGAATGTTGTAGGGGTCAAATCCAAGTTCACACTCTAATATCAAGCATGACCACCAGCTGCGTTGATGCAGGCAACACCTCTCCGTCACATTGAATGAACAAGCCATGCGTGGCAGCACTGTGGGATGTCATTCCAGATCTGATCGAGACGTTGTTGCTGAAGCGTTGCAGGTGGATTCGAGGAATGTCTCAAGCGTCGATCCATTTCATCCCAGACGTGCTCGATCGGGGACAAGTCTGGGGGTCTTGCTGTCCAGGGAAGGACATGGACATTGTTCTGTGCCAGGAACTGTTGAACAATCCGAGCAGCATGTGGCCGCGCATTGTCCTGCTTGTTGCCTTATGAACGGTAAAACCGTTGGCTGAAGCTGAAGATCCCAGTATCATTGCCTGTTCAGGTTGCCGGCAATGATGATCAGATCTGTCTTGTGTGTAGCCGTTATGTTGCCCCAGACCATCACACTACTGCCTCCAAAGCGATCGAATTCCATAACACTGTTGTTAATGTAACGCTCACCATGTCGACGGTACACTTGTACATGGCTGTCGGCTCTGTTCAACATGAACCTGGACTCATCTGTGAGCAGGACTCTGTTCCATTGACGTAATGGCCACCTCAAATGCCATCTTGCCCAATGTCGGTGCCGTTGTCGATGCTGAAAGGTGAAAATCGGGCCTTCTTGCTAGACGTCTCGCAATGATCCCAAAATGCCGTAAGAGTCACGGCATGGTTTGACGATCTCCACCTTAATGCTGTGATTGATGCTGCTTGGAACCGGTTCCAGAGGTGTACCTGTCTTATCCAGTTGTTCTGTCGTTACCGGTGGTCGACCGCTGTGGGGGCAGTCTCAGACTTGATTGGTTTGCTGGTGCCGGTTCCACAAGGTGTTCCTATGGATATTAAATCTGAGGTGGTTCTGGCTTGGAGTATTCCAAGAGCCCACCATTGGTCATTTTCAGAAAGTCGTGGCATCTTCCGGTTCGCAATTCAATGTTTTTTTCAGGTGGCATTTATTGAATGTATGTATCAACAATGAAGAATTTTCTCATAAAGGCATGTTTAAATACAGACAGACAAACCCGTTTTCCACGAAATTGCACATGCAAAGTTATTTTTATCATTTCTCAAAATGACCCGTGAAAATTGCGTTTGTGGCCTTTTATCAAATTGTGGACATTGGTTTTTATGGCTTAAGAATAAATTTGGTCAAAATTATCTAAATGTTTTTATCACAAGAACTTTTGTTGCCGAGTCAAAGGACACATACCATATACATTGGAGATTTTAATGTTCAGGGTATGTCATTTGAGACATGAACAGTCTTGATAAATCCATATAAAACTCCCCAGGCGCAAGTTTGATTTTAGAAGTAGGTGGTGGCTGATGTATACAAACAACTGAGTGTTTTGTTAAATGAGCTGAAGCTTGCTTCCAACTGTTCAAAGGTAGAGAATGAAGTCTTTGCTCTTATTTTTTCCACAACAAGACAGCCCTTGTGGATCCCTGCAACTCCACCTCCTTTTCCTTGACGAGGGATGTGCATGTGACCATATCCAGGTGGTGTCATTTCCGCTATTGCTGCTTAATATCCTGCCTCTTTGAGCCAAGTTTCAGTCAAGAATAACACCTCAGTGTCATGTTCTGAGTCAGTTATTTCAATAGTCTTATTTTTCAAAGATTGTGCATCCCAAAAAAACATTGAGAATTTTGGAGGTTTGTCTGTTTTCCTTTTGTTGAAGTTCGTGGTTAGATGTATAGATTTTCACCTTAAGGCCATCTGGACACAGTGCGAAGGCTTCTGATACCTTCGTCCGCCATACCCATGCTCCCACATACAAGGCAGCAGGCTTACTGTGGTTCACTCGGTCCCCGGTGGTCTCCGAAAAGGCCCCCAGTCCTCTCGCCACCGCACGAAGTCCCCTATGGTGCTCAGGAACAGCGTAGCATCATCCATGTACACTGCCACCTTGACTCTGTCCTTTTGACCTGGGGACATGTCCATCCAAGAAGGTGGGCTCACTCAAAGCCTGGATAAGGGGCTCGAGGTACAGCATCCGTGGAAGCGGACACCCCTGTCTCGCCCCTCCTCGTTGCTCGATCAACTGTAGTACCTGTTAATCATGATCCGGCTCGCTGCACCCTTGTACAGCAAGTGCACCATAGCTATGAACCCTGGCATGCAGCCCACATGCTCCAACACCTGGAGCATAAATGCATGCGACACTTTGTCGAATGCTTTCTCTTGGTCCAGGCTTGGCACTGCCAACGGCACCTGGCATTGCTTGGTCCATGTTATCAGGTTGCGGACCAGTGCTAGATTCATGCTACTTGTGTGCCCTGGGACACCACATGTTTGGTCTGGGTGCACTGCCTGGACAATCACCTGTCGCAGGCGCAGAACAAGGAGTTTGGCCAGTATCTTGTAGTCAGAGTTGACTGGCCTCCGATTCGCCAGCTCCTCCCTGTGTCCCTTTTTGAGCAGCAGGGCAATGTAGCCCACCCTTGCGGATGGTGGCAACTGCCCTTTTGCCATTGCCTCCCTATATACATCCCCATCAAGTGTGGGCCAACCAGCATCCAAAATCTCCTATACCATTCGACTGGCAAGCCATCTCTGCCGGGAGCTACGCCACTCTTTTTCGTGTGAGCATGGCTGCCTCGACCTTCTCCTAAGGAGATCTGGCTCCCCAATGTTCCCTCACTGTCCCCTGCGAGCCGGCCCGCTATGGCCTCCAGGAACCCCTCTACCCGGTCCTGCCGTATGGCTCCATCCCCTCCACGGTTGTTTCCATGCCTGCCCACCCCCGGAGACCCTCGATGGTCGACCCCCCGCTGCCGCTTCCTGACTGCGTCAAAGAAGCAGCATGTTGGCCGCTCATCCCGGGTTTGCAGCTTCCCGGCTTGCACAAGGTTGCCCCTGGCTTCTGCCTCATAATAAGCCCTGAGCGTGGAGCTGGTTCTTCTCACCAGGCCATCATCAGCTCTGCTGACCACCCCTGCACCTTCTCCTGACCCCACCACCAACAGACCGTGGCTGCCCTCATTTTCAGATCTTTCTGCCTGTTGCATACAACATCCTCATTTTCTGACACCCGGTACAGGAGGTGGAAGACGCCACAAAACCTCAGGCCGCTTAATACTGATATGCTCAGGCAACACCCCTGCACCTTCTGCCCTATTAACACCAAATCCAGCCGTGAGGTCGCCCCATTGGCACTTTGGAATGTATACCCTTCCCCTTGAGGGTCCACTGCCCTATACATGTCCACCAGCCTCACTCCCTCCACAACCTGTGCCAGCTCTGCCGTTTCTCTTCCCTGACGTCCTTGTTACCCCCCCTCACACAAACACACCAGCAACAAACTGTTGGTGCACCATACATTCTCCAACCCCCTAAAAAAACACTTCCTCTCCACCCTCTGTGTACACCCCTACTACCTTGAACTCCACCCCTCTCCATGTCCCAGCCACACATCACCCTCCTCGGCGCCACAGACACAACTAGGTCTATGACCCATTCATGGAATTTAAACAGAATTTCTTCCCTTCCTGAACTGAGCGAACATCTCCCTCCTGGAGAAACGAGAAATCAAGCCTTACTGTTTTCAAACTCAGACTGCTGCCCTCTTCCACGGCTGCCTGATACCCCTTACATTTAGTGTTGCTATATTTAGTTCACTAGTTCCTCTCTATTTTTTTTCCCTTCCATGTCCCCAGCCTTTGTTGCAATTCCTCCTTTTTTGCCTTGTAAGCACTTGCGTCCATCCTCCTTCCCCACTGATCTTTTTCTGCTGCTCACCCCCTTTGGCTCCTGCCCCTCCCTTCTTCCTCCATATCCCCACTGCTTCCCACTTCATACACTTCAATTTTTGTGCCCTTCCCTACACCCTATTTCCAGCTTCTATGATCCTCTGGATAAGGATGTATCCAATGTCTTCCTCTTCCACTTCTCCTCGCTTTTTGGTGAACTCTATTGATGACCAGTCCACCGGTGGGCTAAGCCTACCTCCTTCCCCTCCCAGCACTCCAAGGCTGAGCAGTGTCCTGCAGCAGCTCCTGGCTCTCCTGCCCCATAACTTCCTGTTCACGCGACTCTACCCCAGTACTTTTTTGTTGCCTCCTCCCTTTCTCATCCCCTCTGTACTTGGCCCCACCACTTCCTCCTCTTTCCCTTTGGGCTTTGGAGCCTGGGTTTGCTCGTGGAACAGGCCAGCATAGGCCTTACTCTTCTCCGGACAACTGCGGTACAGGTGGTGGTGGTTCACTGCCGCACAGGCTACAGGTTTTTGGCGCCTCGCATTCAGCTGCGATGTGATCCTACACACCGATGGCACCTTTTGCCCAGCACATGCTTCCTTCTTGTGCCCTTATCCACCATCTTCAGCAGTAGAGCGGTTGCCCGGTGTCGTGCAGGAACCCTCCTTGTGGCCCGATCATGTGCCACCCACTGGGCAGCTACAGGTCTCCTTCTGCCAAGGGATCCACTTTGAGCCACTTGAATCACCTCTTGCCGCTCCAGATTCCGAACCTGTCCTTGATCTTCTTGCCCTCTGACACTGACGCACAATATCGTGCCAGGAACCTTTTGGACCACCTCTGCCACGGGTTATCGAGAGACAGTGATTGGGACTTCATCCATCACAAACGGGGGCACCGGCCAGAGGCCCTGCATTACGTCCTCTTGCCATCAACAGCACTCAAAGGAGTGCAGTCCTTGTGTATTTTTTAATTAAACACTTTTCCTTTCATTCATCAAAGAAATTGCCCATCCCACCCCAGTCCTCACCTGTTCTTGGGTCCATTCTCTTTGTGGAAAAATAACACTGGCAGCAAGCTACCTCTTCCAATGGAACTAATTCCCCATACACATTTACACAAAGCCTAGACATGACCTCGTTACCGCCCTCTCCAATGGACTCCCCCTGCCCTTTAGCCTGCCACCCTTTTTAAAAGAAGAAGAAAAGGCCTTCCCCAAATTCCCCTACTCTCCCCTTGGTCCCCGTCTGGGCCTCTTGGTCCTGGGTCGCCTGTCTCCTTTGCTCCCATGGCCACCAAGGGTGCCCCACGGCTGTCCCACCCATGAATCCCACCCCCATTATTTGCTGCCATCTCCTACCTCGCCCTGAAGGTTGCAAATCCCCCCTCCTGGTCCACTTTTTGGGTCCAGGCTCCTGAGGCAGCCACATCTCGTGCCCCACCAGCCACTCTTGACCACTGAGATGGCTTGCCACAGGGGCTTTGCCACCTCCGGCCTCTTGGTCCCTAACTCTGTTCCATAAAGGACCAGGTCCTGGTGCAGCACTTCCCCTCCCCTTGGGGGACACGACTACAAGGCGTGCTCTACTGTCTCCTCGCCCCCACACCCTACCGGGCACAGCGGCGTGTGGGTAATGCCCTGCCAGAGTAGCCGCTCCCTAACTGGGAGGCGCCCCAGCGCTCCCAACCAGTGCAGGTCTCTACTCCTGCCATCCTACCACGAGGGCTGCATGGCTGCTCAGTTTATCCCCAGCCCTTGGGGGGGGGGGGAGATTTACGTATGCCAACCAACTCAACATATGCATCCCTCCACCTCTTGTAGAGCTCCCTGTGGTCAAGAATCTGGCTGTCGACCAGGCTCCATGGATGATCCCGCACAGTCAGCCGCCTTTTTGTAGTGCGGAGGGCGGTCGGTCCCTTTCCAGGGAATTGCTGCCCGCAGGGTGAATCCCATCCAGAACCTGGCCAGCAGCGTTGCGGCATGCCCTTCCTCCCCCCCCCTGACTCCCTTGACCAAAAAAGCCATGTTCAATGAATTGATCTTGAAGGGGAAACATGCCACCCCTCTCCGTTTCCATCATCCTGCACCAGCTGACCCGCTCACTTCTCCCGCCCCGAATGAAAAGATGGCTCTTTCGAGCCGCCTCCCCACTACAAACTGGACTGGGAAGACATGCGCCAGGTGGTTTATACTGGCAAGCAGCTCAGCACCTGCTCAGAGAGTGAGAGCCTCCCCCCCATTCTTCCACTCACCCTGACCTTTGCCAGGGTTCGTTCCCACTACTTCTGGGCGCTACCTTCCCTCCAGAAAGTGACACCTAGAATTTTCAAGCCATCCGTACACAAGCTCAAAGCCTTCTGGTACCTATGTCCACCCTGCCCATGCTCCCACATACTGGGCCGCTGACTTAATGTAGTTCAGTCCGGCCCCGGTAGCCTCCGAAAAGGACCCCAGTACCCTCGCCGCCGCATGAGTCCCTTTCAGTGCTCAGGAACAACGTGGCGTCATCTGCGGACACTGACCTTGACCCGCTGTCTTTTTGACCCAGGGACGTGCATACCCACGAAGGCTGGCTCCCTCCTCAAAGCCTCGATAAGGGGCTTGAGGTACAGTATGTACAGCATTGGCAAAAGCGGACGTGCCTGTCTCACCCCTCTCCTTTGCTCGATTAACTATTATACCCGTTAATCGTAACCTGGCTCGCTGCGCCCTCGTACCATGGCTATGAACCCCGGCGCGCAGCCTATGCGCGCCAGCACCTAGAACATGAATGCGTGTGGCCCTGTCAAATGCTTTTTCCTGGTCCAGGCTTAACACTGCGAGCGGTGCCTGGTGCTGCATGGCCCATGCTATCAGGTCGCGGACTAGCGCCAGACTCGTGCTGCTTTTGCGCCCTGGGACACCACACGTTTGGTCTGGGTGCACTGCCTGGGCCATCTCCTGTCTCAGGCGCAGCACTAGGAGCTTGGCCAATATTTTGTAGTCGGCCGTTAGCAAGGTGATTGGCCTCCAATTTGCCAGCTCCTCTCTGGGTCCCTTTTTGTGCAGCAGGGCCACGTAATCCACCCTCACGGATGGGGGCAGCAGCTGTCTTGCCATGGCCTCCCTATACACTCCCATCAAATCGGGGCCGATCTAGAACCTCCTGTACCACTCGACTGGCAGGCTGCCCCCCCCCCTGGAGCTACACCGGTCTTCAGCGTGAGCATGGTCGCCTCAACCTCCTCGAAGGAGATCTGGCACCCCAAGGCTCCCCCGCTGTCCCCTGCTAGCTGGCCCTCGATGGCCTTCAGGAACCCCTCGACCCAGTCTTGCAGTGTGGGCCTGACCCCAAAGAGGTCAGAGTAGAAGGCCCTTGTGACCCCCAGCATCCCCTCCACGGTCGTCTCCATACCTGCCCTCCCCTGCAGACCCTCGATAGTCGACCCCCGCTGCCGCCTCTGAACTGCGTTAAAAAAGCTGCGTGTTGGCCGTTCATCCCGGCCTGCGGTTTCCCGGCTTGTACAATGTAGCCTCTGCCTCATAGAATTCGGAGGGCCAGTGCAGCCATCAAGGCTTACTATCATGGTCCTTATCGTGCCAGGCTGCCACCAGCTCTTCCGACCACCCCCTGACCGTTTTTCTCTCCTTGTCCACGCCATCACCTGCCCCCACCACCGACAGATTGTGGCCACCCTCCTCTTGAGGTTTTCCCACTATTCCGCCCATGTGGCATACAATATCCTCATTTTCCCACCACCCCTGGTACAGAAGGCGGAAGACCCCGCAAAACCTCAGGTCGCTCAGGACTGTTATATTCAGCTTCCACCTCCCTTTGCCCCATCTCCCCCTTCCATAAGGACCTTTCCGACCACAGGAGGCCCAAAATGGCCTTAGGCAGCACCCCTGTACCTTCACCCTCTCCCCTCCAAACACCAGGTCCAGCTGTGAGGCCCCCCCTGTTGGCACCTTGGAACGTGTACCCCTCCCCTTGAGGGTCCACTGCCCTAGACACATCCACCAGCCCTGCTCCTTCCACAGCTTGTGCCAGCTCTGCTCCCTCCTGCCCCCCGATGTCCTTGTTAAAGCCCCCCCACCACCACCAGCAGCAGCAGCACCCTGTTGGTGCACCATGCGTGCTCCAACCCCCTAAAAAAAACCCTTCCTCTCCGCCCTCTGTGGTGGCGCGTACTGCCCTGAACTCAATCCCTCTCCATGTCCCATCCACGCAGATCACCGTCCCTGGCACCACAGACACAACTTGGTCTATGACACATTCGTGGGATTTAAACAGAATTCCTACCCCCTTGCAAACTCCTTCCCTTCCTGCACTGAACGGGCATGACTCTCCTGGAGAAACAGCAAATCAAATTTTACCGTTTTCAAACTCAGACTGATGCCCTCTTCCCCGGCTGCCTAATATCCTTAACATTGTGTTGCTATGTTTAGCTCACTCATTGCCTGCCCTGTCCCTCATTATCTTCTGTCGCCTTGGAAGGACTTGTGTCCATTCTTCCTCCTCCCTGCCCTTTCACTCCTGCCCTCCCTTCCCTCTCTTCCTTTTCCACGTCCCCACTATTTCCCACTTCATACACATCAAATTCCTAATTAGCTCTTTCCCCACGCTCTTTGCGGTCCTTCACTCCACCCTACTTCCTGCCTCTATGATCTGCTGGATGAGGGTGTGTCCTCCTTTTCCTCTAGCGCTCTGGGGAATTCCATCGACCAGTCCTTTTCCAGAACTTTGTCAAGGCAGAGGGGTGTCCACAGGGACTGCGCTCTCTCTCCTGCTACCCCGGTCCCACTCCCTTCTGCTCTTTGCCCTGCCGCTTCCTGCTCCCTCTCTTCGAACTTTGGTGCCTGGGTTTGCTCGTGGGATAGGCCCACGTAGGCCTTGCTCTTTTCTGGGCAGCTGTGGTACAGGTGATTGCCGCACAGGCTGCAGGTCTTTGGCGCCTCACATTCGGCTGCCACATGATCCTCCGCGCCGCACTGACGGCACCTCTGCCCCGTACATGCCTCTTTCTTGTGCCTCACCCTGCTGCATCTTCGGCAGCAGAGGGGTTGCCCGGTGTAGTGCAGGAACCCTCGATGCAGCCCTATCATGAAGCTGCCTGGCACGTGGCACAAGACCTCCCTCAGCCGAGGGGTCTACTTTAAGCCTTGCCCTAAAACGTCTCTTGCCGCCCCTGATCTTCTCGCCCTCTGATACCGCCACGCAGTACTGTGCCAGGAACCTTTGGACCTCCTCCTCTGCCACGAACGGGTTGCAGAGGTGGACAGTGATTGGAACCTCGTCCATCGCAAACAGGGGCACCAGTCGGAGGCCCTGCATTATCTCCTCTCCTTTCCGTCGAACACACTCCTCGAAGAAGGAGGTGCACTCCTTATACGATGAAAGGGTGACCTCCATGAAGCCAGCCTTAAAGTCTTGGAGACACAGGCTCTTTGACGGCACAATCTTGCATTGCTCTCGCAGGAGCACCATCCAGTCCCAGCCAAACCTTTTCTTCACCTCAGCCGTCGCTTCCACTTTCAGCTCTACTCTCACTGTTTCGAAGCTGCACCCCTCGGGCCGGCCGGAAGTTGCCTTCTCCGTCCATGCCTTGACTTAGCCAAAAGGCTGAGAAGCGATACCGGCAGTGGAAAACGACAACTGGGGGCATTACTAACTCCGAGGAGGGTAAATGCTGCAGTCTCAATTTTTCACATCAGAACAGTTAAAATTCAAATCTACTGTATTTTAAATGATTTACACCCCACTTCCTGGGGGGAGGGGGTGAAAACGTATTAAACTCAACACGCAATAATACAACACTGCCGCTCAGTGGTCAACTGTGGGATTGCAGGAGAAAATAAATTGGGCAGAAAAACGCATTTTAAACTTGTCCACGAGGATTTCGCCAAAGACACCATAATCATTTGTAAGAAGTAACTGTAGAACATGTAACTTTAACAAACAAAAAGTAAGATGCTTGAATCACATGCACTGAAGGCAAATTTCCCCAAAACTCAACTACCATTTTCAACAGTATGGCCAATTGTGTACCACTGGTTGCCTTCGTCTCATACATCCTGCACTTTTAGTTCTCTACTACATTTAAAGACATTTTTGTCTCTTAAAACAAGCAGTTTTTTCCTCTATGACTCGCACAATGTCCCACATACTTTCCAGCAGCAAACCAAATTCGTCTTGATGGAATTCTTTCTTTTGGGCTTTTTTCCCTTTTGCAGGGGTTGCCACAGTGATTTGGCATAGGTTTTTACATCGGATGCCCTTCCTGACACAACCCTTTATCAGGGGGCAGAAATGCACTGAGGGCTATGCAGTTTACGCTTGACGAAAGCAATGGTTCTTTTTACATGCCTTTCACTGTATACAGTGAGTGACATGGCTGGCCTTTGATATCCCAGTTAGCTGCACTGGAGGGGATGGTGACAACCTTGTGTAGAGTGGGACTCGAACCCCCCAACCATAGGATCAGCGATCCAGTGCACTTTACCAACAGGCCACCACTGGCCTTTTTCAATGAAATATTGTCAGTCAATATTAACTCTGACAGTGCCAAAGCCAAAAAAAGGCTTTGTTCTCAAATGCCAAAGCAAAAAAATCAGCTTCATGACACACACGTATTCAGTGCCTTACCTATTTGTAAATGGTCTCGCACACAAGTGACTGAAGCCATTTTTTGATTGGTAATTATCTTATTTTTTTGGTCTAAAAATGAACCAATAATAGCTGTCCTTTCAAAAAGAAATCTCTCAAATTAGCATTCAGAAAGCACGCGGGACTGTCAGATAATGGCGGTGCAAAATTACCCACCCACTTTCAGACGGCTCGAATTCTGAAAATATCATGCTTAATATTGTGCAAGATGGCCTATGGTAACTTGAGGTGTGTGTGTGTGTGTGTGTGTGTGTGTGTGTGTGTATATATACACACTGATACATGTATGAGCTTTCCTTTCAGCTTTCCCTTTTTCAGGGGTCGCCACAGCAAATGATTCTCACATTTGATTTCGCATAGGTTTTTACATCGGATTCCCTTCCTGACACAACCCTTTAGCAAAGGACAAACACGCTGACGGCTTTACAGTGTACTCTTTTACGAAAGTCCGCAATGGTTCTTTTACGTGCCTCTCCGTGTAGACAGTGAGCGACATGGCTGGCCTTTTATAACCCAGTTAGCTGCACTGGGGGGGTACTGGAAATAACACGAGCGTGTGTGTTTGACCATGTCGTCTTAGCGGAGTTATAATCTTACAAATGTTTATGGAAGGTTAAAAGCCTCAGTCAAGAAATAAAGCATAAAACAGTAACTCTGTCCTTGACACAAAAAGCATTATGGTAGATAATGCTCCATAATAGCTAATAGGAGGGAGCTGCGTCATCCCTCCTACCCAATGGGAGGCCAGCGGGGCAGGATGTTTGAACCTCATTGGGAGAGCAGGTCATATATTGACACTTTCGTAATGTGAACTTGTTTTGTATCCAGATATAAAAATTTTAGGAAAATGCGTTTCGTAACCTTTTTTTTTTTTTTTTTTTTTTTTTGGGGGGTTTGTAAAGTGACCTTTTGTATTTGTTAAAAGCTTTCTCTCTCTCTCTCATATATATATATATATATATATATATATATATATATATATATATATATATATATATATATATATATATATTATAGATTTGAATGTGTATATTCCTCTCCTTTTGCGGTTATTGTAATTGTCAGTCAATATAAAATACATTTATTTTATACTCTTATTCCTTGGATGTTGTATTATACATGACTTGTTAATGTAATATTAACAATATATTAATATTTAGGAATTTCTCGTTTTCATATTGCTTTGGGGACCATCTTGGATTCTCGTCACATGACATTACCCACTTGAAATCATTGAAAATGTTTTCATAAGAGTATTTACATTACATCCAATGTAATTCATTGTAATTCATGTAATTCATTGTAATTCATTGTAATTCATGTAATTCATCCATTACATCCAAACTATTAATAGATTATAATAACTCGACATATTCAGAATATAGTAAGAATACCCAATATACATGAAAACAAATTCCTTCATCTTGATATTTGGAACAGCTTGGTGATCTCCACATTTTCATTTATGAAAACAGGAATTATATAATCTCCTCCAAAGGAGAAGTTAACCAAGAGAAAATGTGATGGCAATCTTTAAAATGAGATCATGTGACCCAAATTTGACCTCTGTGACTAAAAAAACAAACTGAAGGCCTCATGCAATTTATTTGGTAGTTTCTGCATTCACTATCAAAAGTGGCATCCTTTACCACATCGCGGTCTTGGTACATCGCAGTATTTTAATAAATAAAATAAATATTTATATAGTCATAAATTCGTGCTGAAATGCTCATGTAAGCAAGTGGAAGGTAGGGACTCAAGGCAGGCTGCATCCATTGTTTCCAAACAGACTGAAGTGCCCCTCCTCCCCAGTTCAGGCAGGGACCGCCTACTCAACTCAATCTCGCAAGCTGATTGGCTTAGACGCGTGACGCTGTTGCCTCACACATTCCCGCGGGATTTTTTGTAATTTTATGTTCTTGGTGTTTGTGAATGTCCTGCACCGCAGAGAAGAGCTATTGTCAGAGGTGAGTACAGTACTTAATATTTAAATTTGTATATAAATACTTTAATACATTACAGTATTTTACATATGCATATAACTTATGCATAACGTTAAATATACACTTCTTGATATTGTATTGACGCGAAAACCTATATAGAAATGACACATGGTAGAAATGAAAGTGGCGTTCCTACTTCGGTTTTTTTGAATATCGTGGCCAAGTCTGGTCTACATTATCAAGGGTTGACTGGCATTTTGAGCTTGAACATTTGGTAGTTCGAGGGTGAATAAACTTGAAAGAATAAAAACATGAAATGTTCTGTGGTTTCAATGTTTTGGTAATTTAATTATTATATAAATAACTGTTCTTGAATTGCTCTACATTTCAGTTATGGAGTGTGAAATAAAATGCGGCATTTGGTGAAAATTGTCAGCAACTGCAGAATCAAGGTCAGCGCCTCCTCGGGGTCGAATTCAAAGCAGACAAGTTGAATAACAGAATGGAATTTTTATTTTTTTTCCTTTCACCACAGCGAATCATCTGTTTGATTTGGCATAGGTTTTTACATCAGACACCCTTCCTGACAGTCCTTTTAAGCAAGGGGCAGAAACATGCTGACGGCTATGCAGCCTACTCTTGACCAAAGCATTTTTATATGCCTGTCACCATAGACGGGGAGAGAAATGTTCGGCCTTTAACACAGTTAAAGCACGGGGGAGACAGTGACAACCTTGTGGAGAGTGGGACTCGAACCCCCAACCTTATGATCAGCGATCCAGGCCACATTATCCTTAGATAATCAAGACTTCTTTTCCTTTTGGCTTTTCCCTTCAGGGGTCGCCACAGCAAATCATCTGCCTCCATCTCACCCTATTTTTTGCATCTTGTTACACCAACGACCTTCATGTCCTCCTTCACCACATCCATGAATCATCTCTTTGGTCTTCCTCTTGGCCTTCTGCCTGGTAGTTCCAGCCTCAACATCCTATTACCAATATACTCACTATCACTCCTCTGTACATGTCCAAACCATCTCAATCTAGCCTCTCTGACTTGGTCTCCAAAACATCTTACATGTGCTGTCCCTCTGATGTGCTCATTCCTAATCCTATCCATCCTCGTTACTCCCAAAGAGAACCTCAACATTTTCATCTCTGCTACCTCCAGCTCTGCCTCCTGTCTTTTCCCTATGTAACCCATGTAAATACATGGTTACTAATTTTATTGGAAACAAACCCTAATTTCCAACGCTCCCTGAAAGCACTATAGTTTCCTAGTCCCCTTGAACGCATCATAGGCACGTGCTGCGTGCGCCTGGCTGAGCACAGCAGAGTGCTGAGGAGCAGGACGCATACAGAGCCCTCGAAAAGCGACACAAGTGAGTCAACGATCAAAAATGTGGTTAAGTGAACTTTTAACAAGTTTAACTAAGTTTATGTGCTTTTCAGAGCCTTGTATGTGTTTTGTTCTCTCTCAATCGAACCGGGTGGAGAGTGTTTGTTTTCTTGGAAACTCCGGTGAGTCATTACAATATGAAGCTAGCTTAAAAACCTAAGCGAACTTTACACGTGGTGAACCTATGCTAACTTTACACGTGGTGACTTTTAAAACTGTGTGCACTAATTTTTGTCTTTAAAAAGCTAAGACCAGTCAGAGTACACAACAAAGATTGTGCTGTGCACAAAATGAAACATGATACATTTTATTTTTCTAAATGTTTTTGTTGAAGCACTTTTGCTAATGCACTAAAGTAGTGCAGATAAGCACTTTTGTTTGTATTACATAACATTCAGTGCCTTTCATGCACTTTTGTCATTTTATTTAGAAATTACTGTTAGGAAATATTTTATTCATTGTGTCTGTACTGCATGTGCAGACTGGATTTTTAGTGGATCTGGATCTGATCTTGAAGCTGGTTTCGGACACGGATGGCGAGCCAAATCCAGTGAGAACTCTTGGCGGATCCAGAAGCAGTGTGGCCAACTGTTCTCTGGATGCGAGAGTGGATCTACAGACCCAACCACTTCAAATCACAGGATCCCAGATAAGAACAAATAAAAACACCTTTATCCCAAATGGATCACAATCCTGGAAAAGACTCCCGAATTCACACAAATCGAACCTTAGAGACTAAGCTTATTTTATTTTTATTTTTATTTTGTAAAGAGTGTTCTACAACATTGTTTGCACTGTTTCTTGTGATATTGTTAATTGTAATAAATCTGCCAGCTGTTCAACTTTAAATCTCCACAATTCATTTTACTCCTCTAGAACCTAGTATAAAATCTAGTACAGCTATATCAAGCTGGTGTTACATCAAAGTGGCGAGCCAGCCAGGAGGAGTTTTGGCTACATTTTGCCTCTAAATTAATAATTTGGCATACAGTTTGGCAGTTTTATGACAGTTTTTGTACAACTTTTCCCACAAAAGAAATATGGATATCATTGAACGTGAAGGTATCAAAGTACCAAATGCTGTATTAATTAGTGGTTTTTCTGGTACTGAGACTGATGAAGAAGTTATTAAGTTTTTAGAAAAGTATGGTTCTATTACACGAACAGTGAAACTTACTAGTTCTGACCCTGACTTTAAAAATACAGCCGTAGTTGAGTTTGAGTATGGCACTGCTATTGAGTCAATTCAGGCTGAACTACCATGTCAAAGAGCAACATCTGACCCAAAGGTTGTTCACAAAATTCAGCTCTTATCCCCACTTTATAGTGATAAGTTAACAGCTGATCTGACCAAGTCTTTTCTCTTTGATTTAAAGGAAATTGCCAAAGCAAGCGGAATAGATTATGAGAAATTGTTGCTTGGTGAACTTAACAAACTTCAGGCCTCTGCTGCTGAAAGTGAAAGTATAGCTTCCACTGACGCTACTCCAGTAACTGAAACTTTAACAGGTGATTCTGTTGTGACACAAACAAATAGGGAAACTCTCACAACTACCTCAAACTCTGATATTCCCAGTTCTCCAATCAACAGCAGACCAACTCCTATTTTAAATCCCGAACACTTGAGCACCCCTGAAGTCCAGAGGGTGATTGTCGAGCACATTGTCAAAAGTGCTGACACATCCCAAACTTATCTGAACTCTCCCAAGTTCAGGTCGTTCTCTGGAAAATTTCCGTGCCCTAATACAGAAGTAGATTATGACACTTGGCGCAGTCATGTTGAGTTTTATCTTGCCGACTCTTCTGTTTCTGAAAGACAGGTAGTAAGAAAAATGATTGAAAGTCTCTTACCACCAGCCGCCAATATTGTCAAACACTTGGGCCCCTTGTCCAGCCCCAAAGACTTTCTGAGCTTGCTCGACTCTGCATACGGGAACGTAGATGATACTGATGAGCTGTTTGTGAAATTTTTGAGCACAAACCAAAATGCCGGAGAAAAACCTTCAACATACTTGCACCGGCTCCAGACTACATTAAGCAAAGTTGCTAAAGGGGGAGGCGTTACAGTCAGTGATTTTGATCGACAGCTTTTAAAACAGTTCTGTAGGGGGTGCTGGGATGATAACCTAATTGCCAGCCTCCATCAAGAACAAAAGAAATCCAGCCCACCTACCTTTTCTGAACTTCTTTTGTTGCTGCGAACAGAGGAGGATAAACATGCGGCTAAGTCCACTCGCATGAAGCAGCACTTAGGACTTTCAAAAGTAAAGGTACGGTCCAACCCTTTAAATGTTTATGCAGACACTGAGTTTCAAGCTGTTGCTGCAGACAATTCTCGTAAAACGTCTACCAAGAAACTGCAGAAACAAATTGCTCAACTGCAAGAACAGTTAACTTCCTTAAAAGCGTCCATGAAAAAGACAGTTGAAAAGAAACCTCAGACAAAGTCCCCCAAAGTTGCAAAGAAACAACAGCGGAAAGAGAAACAAACACAGAACTCACCGCCGAAAAGTGAAAGCTTTGGCAAAGGTAACAAAAAGCCTCGCCCATGGTTCTGCTTTAACTGTGGCGAGGATGGCCATATAGCCCCCTCTTGTGACAGTGACCCAAACCCCAAAGCTGTTGAAGCTAAGCGCAAAGAGCTTAGGTCAAAACAAAAGGCTTGGGAGGACCAATGTAACACTGATTTAAACTAGTTCCTGTTTCAGTTGAGGGACAAACTGGAACTAGTAGTGACACAAGTCCCACTCAGAAACCTCAGCCAAAACAGAGTTGTACACTAACGAGTAAACACCATTCTAGCTTTCCCAAGGGCTTAATAGGCAAGAGGTGCACTGCTAATATAAACATAGCTGGCGTTAGCTGCAATTCTCTATTAGATTCAGGGTCGCAAGTTACGACTATTTCACACTCCTTTTACCAGAGACACCTGGTTGATTTTCCAATCCAGCCGATCAGTGACCTAGATGTTGAGGGTGCAAACGGTCAGGCGGTACCTTATCTAGGCTATGTAGAAGTTCCAGTTGGTTTTCCAAAAGAGTTTGTTGAGTCTGAGCCTCAAATTTCTACATTAGCTCTAATAGTACCTGATTTGCGCTCCAGCACAGACTTGCCAGTGTTAATTGGTACAAATGCCCTCGATGTTTTATATGAGGAACATTGTCGAGACACTCCCATTCTACCAGCTGTCTATGGCTATAGTCAGATTTTAAAAATCCTCGAGCACAGATACGAAACAAAGAGCACAGGGAAGCTTGGGCTAATGACACTGAGGGGCAACACACCTTATGTTATTCCAGCTCACGAGAAGGTCTGTCTTGAAAGCTACGCCCACTTAAGTTCGCCACTCACAGACAAATGGGCAGTAGTAGAGCAGCCAATGTCCTCAGCCCTTCCAGGTGGAATCTTTGTTGACTGCTGTCTTATCACAGTGCCAAGTCAAAGCCCTTACAAGCACCCTGTTTGGATAAGAAATGAAACCGATCATGATATTATGCTTCCTGGAAACTGTGTCCTTGCTGAACTGCATGTTGCAGACCAAGTTTTGGAAACTCAAAACCTGTCCAATACCAACTCAGCAGGTTGTTGTCGCTTGTCTGCAGACTCATCATCACCGAAGGACCAGTTGACTTTTGATTTTGAAAATTCACCTCTGCCTGAGGAGTGGAAAAGTCGCATCACACAGAGTCTGAGTGCTTACAGTGATGTCTTCGCATGCCACGATCTTGACTTTGGCCATGCCACTAGAGTTAAGCATAAAATCAAGCTTAAAGACGAAACACCCATAAAACAGAGATCGAGGCCTATTCACCCAAATGACTACGAAGCTGTTAGGAAACACCTCAAAATGCTTCTCGATGCCGGGGTAATAAGACCATCAGAATCCCCTTTCTCGTCCCCCATCGTTGTAGTTAAGAAAAAGACGGGTGAGGTACGTCTCTGTGTGGACTACCGTAAGGTTAACGTACAAATGGTTAAAGACGATTACGCGTTACCAAATCTCGAAGAGACCTCCGCTCTATCTGGGTCAAACTGGTTCTCCGTCATGGACTTAAAGTCGGGCTACTACCAGATAGAGATGGAGGAGGAAGATAAGGCCAAAACAGCGTTTGTATGCCCCCTAGGGTTTTATGAGTTCAATCGAATGCCTCAGGGAATCACAAATGCTCCCAGCACCTTTCAGAGGTTAATGGAGAGGTGCATGGGAGACATTAATCTTAAGGAGGTGCTCGTCTTCCTAGACGATTTGATTGTTTTCTCAGACTCCCTAGAGCAACACGAACAGAGGCTAAAGCATGTTTTGGACCGTCTTCGTGAATATGGCTTAAAGTTGTCCCCCAGAAATGTCGCTTTTTTCAGACATCGGTTAAATATTTAGGCCATATTGTTTCAAGAAATGGCGTAGAAACAGATCCTGAAAAAGTAGCAGCCATTAAGACCTGGCCAGTGCCACAAAACTTGAAGCAGCTCAAGTTGTTTTTAGGGTTCACCGGCTACTATCGCCGATTTGTTAAAGATTATTCAAAGATAGTTCGGCCCTTAAACGACCTTACATGTGGCTACCCACCTTATAGAAAAGTCCAGAAACGAACCGACACTTCTAAGTATTTCAACCCTCGAGAACCTTTTGCCGAGAGGTGGACATCTGTCTGTCAGTCAGCCTTTGAATGCATTAAGGAGAAATTAACATCCTCTCCTGTATTGGGCTTTGCAGATCCAAAGCTCCAATATGTTCTGCATACCGACACCAGCTCTACAGGCCTAGGTGCCGCTCTTTATCAAGAGCAAGGTGGTAAAATGCGCGTCATAGCCTATGCCAGTAGGGGGCTGACACCAAGTGAAACCAGATATCCAGCTCATAAGCTAGAATTTCTAGCTCTGAAATGGTCCATTGTAGAAAAGTTTCATGATTACCTTTATGGTAATGAATTCACAGTTGTAACGGATAATAATCCGCTTACATACATTCTGACCACTGCAAAGCTTGATGCAGCTAGCTATCGCTGGTTAGCAGCGCTATCCACCTTCAACTTCCAAATCAAATACAGAGCTGGAAAGGCTAACCAGGACGCAGATGGCCTATCACGAAGGCCCCACCAAACACTAGCTGCGGATTATGTGACATTGGAAGAGGAGAACCGAATACAAAAACTCACCTCACATCTTCTCGGATCCCCTCCTCGATGTAGTGATTTATGTCCTGATACTATTGCAGCAGTATGTCACAAGCATTTTCTCAATGAGAAAACCAAAGATTCACCTCATGTCATTCTTGTTGAGTCCTTGGCTATGAATGCTGATGCAATTCCTGATGTATACAGTGATGCTGAAACATCTGGTCAAGTAACTGTTCCCTTGTTTTCTGCTCATGAGCTTAAAGAACAACAAAGATCTGACCCAAACATCAATCGTGTCATTCAGTTACTTGAAGCTGGAGCAGATGTTCCACATGACAACAGAGAAACATTTGAAATAAAACTGATGCTCCGAGAATGGAAACGTCTTGAAATGAGGGATGACCTTTTGTTCAGAAGGCGACAATGTGACCCAGATACAACTTACCAGCTTGTACTCCCTGTCTCACTTAGACCCACTGTTCTTAAGTTACTCCACGATGACATGGGTCATATGGGGTGGGAGAGGACTCATGAACTAGTGAGAGCAAGATTTTATTGGCCGAAGATGGGTCATGACATTGAGACCAAAATAAAGAACTGTGGTCGTTGTGTTCGAAGAAAGGTCTTGCCTGAGAAGGGCGCGCCTTTAGTTAAGATTAAAACCACGCGACCAATGGAATTGGTCTGCATGGACTTTCTTTCGATTGAGCCCGATAGTAAGAGTACCAAGGGCGTGTTAGTCATCACAGATCATTTTTACGAAATATCACGGTGGCCTTGCCCACTCGTGATCAAAAGGCAACCACTGTGGCTAAAAATCTCTGGGAAAACTTTTGGTTCACTACGGGTTCCCGAACGCCTCCATAGTGACCAGGGAGGGATTTTGAGTCACATGTGATTAAGGAACTGTGTGCTATTACTGGCATCAAAAGTGAGAACCAGTCCTTATCACCCGAGGGTAACCCGTGAAGCGATTCAATCGCACCCTCCTTAGTATGTTAGGTACTCTGAAGGATGACCAAAAAGTTCATTGGCGTGATTTTGTCAAGCCTCTCACACACGCCTACAACTGTTCAAAGGGTGAGGTTACTGGGTTTAGTCCTTATGAGTTGATGTTTGGCCGTAAGCCTAAGCTACCTTGCCTTTGGGTTGCCCGTTACAGGGGAATCACCTGCATCCCATTCTCAGTATGTGCGCAGTCTAAAGGCTAAACTCAAAGAAAGTTACCAAATTGCCCTTGAAAACTCCAAAAAAGTTGCAGAGCGCAAGAAGAGCAGATTTGATAAGAAAGTCAGAGAATCCACTCTTGAAGCAGGAGATAGAGTTTTAGTCAAAAATGTCCGTTTGCGCAATAAACATAAACTTGCCGACAAATGGGAACGCATGGTGTACCGTGTTGTCAAGAAAATGGAAAATGTTCCTGTGTATGTGGTTCGACCAGAGAGAGGTGATGATCCAAGTAGAACTCTTCACCGAGACCTTTTACTTGCGTGTGGTGACCTCTCAGACATTAAGGATGAAGTTGAGACAAGACCAAAACCTCCACGTAGACGCAAAACTCGACAAAGTCCTTCTGAACCACAGGACACAGATCTGTCAGAGTCAGAGGAGGAGTATGAACCCATGCCAGGACAACCTTCAATCGAAACAGAGACATTCATTAAGATTTATGACAATCATCAAGACCAATCAAATGTACAAAACCAGACAACAAACTCGGATATTTCAAATGAACCACTCTCGCTCAATAAGGATACCTCCTTGCACCCAAAAGTTTCAGTCGAGACAGACGCAGACGAGATGGACAATGAACAGGAAAATCAGAATGAGGCCGAACTACTCAAAGAGGAATCACATTCAGATGTCATGGAATGAGGAGATGATGAAAACCAAATACAAGGAGGACCAGACGTTAATATTGTGGACACAGAGCAAAATGGTGATGTGATTGACCAACAAACAGAACAGACAATTGAAACAACAAATGAAACTCCCAATGTGAGAAAATCTGAAAGATTAAAGCGAGCCCCAAGACGATTTCATTACCCTCAATTGGGTCAACCTCTGATATCTTTTGCACAACGGTTCTTGGATAACTTTAACCAAGCCCTAGAGTCATTTAGTAGCTATGAAAACCATCAGATCTATGATGTTTAAACAAACATTTAAGTACATGACAGGACTCATGCTTATTCAAGGGGGGAGGGTGTAACCCATGTAAATACAGGTTACTAATTTTATTGGAAACAAACCCTAATTTCCAACGCTCCCTGAAAGCACTATAGTTTCCTAGTCCCCTTGAACACATCATAGGCACGTGCTGCGTGCGCCTGGCTGAGCACAGCAGAGTGCTGAGGAGCAGGACGCATACAGAGCCCTCGAAAAGTGACACAAGTGAGTCAACGATCAAAAATGTGGTTAAGTGAACTTTTAACAAGTTTAACTAAGTTTATGTGCTTTTCAGAGCCTTGTATGTGTTTTGTTCTCTCTCAATCGAACCGGGTGGAGAGTGTTTGTTTTCTTGGAAACTCCGGTGAGTCATTACAATATGAAGCTAGCTTAAAAACCTATGCTAACTTTACACGTGGTGAACCTATGCTAACTTTACACGTGGTGACTTTTAAAACTGTGTGCACTAATTTTTGTCTTTAAAAAGCTAAGACCAGTCGGAGTACACAACAAAGATTGTGCTGTGCACAAAATGAAACATGATACATTTTATTTTTCTCAATGTTTTTGTTGAAGCACTTTTGCTAATGCACTCTAGTAGTGCAGATAAGCACTTTTGTTTGTATTACATACCATTCAGTGCCTTTCATGCACTTTTGTCATTTTATTTAGAAATTGCTGTTCGGAAATATTTTATTCATTGTGTCTGTACTGCATGTGCAGACTGGATTTTTAGTGGATCTGGATCTGATCTTGAAGCTGGTTTCGGACACGGATGGCGAGCCAAATCCAGTGAGAACTCTTGGCGGATCCAGAAGCAGTGTGGCCAACTGTTCTCTGGATGCGAGAGTAGATCTACAGACCCAACCACTTCAAATCACAGGATCCCAGATAAGAACAAATAAAAACACCTTTATCCCAAACGGATCACAATCCTGGAAAAGACTCCCGAATTCACACAAATCGAACCTTAGAGACTAAGCTTATTTTATTTTTATTTTGTAAAGAGTGTTCTACAACATTGTTTGCACTGTTTCTTGTGATATTGTTAATTGTAATAAATCTGCCGGCTGTTCAACTTTAAATCTCCACAATTCATTTTACTCCTCTAGAACCTAGTATAAAATCTAGCACAGCTATATCAAGCTGGTGTTACACCCAGGTCCACTGTTTCTAAACCATACAACACCGTTGGCCTCAACACCGTCTTGTACACTTTTCCTTTCATTCTTGCTGATACCCTCCTATCATGCATCACACCGGACACTTTTCTCCATCCATTCCAACCTGCCTGCACACGCTTCTTCACCTCTTTTCCACACTCTCCATTGCTCTGGATTGTTGAGCCTAAGTACTTAAAATCCTCCACCTTCCTTATCTCTGCTCCCTGTAAGCTCACCGTTCCTCTTGGGTCCTTGTCATTCACACACATGTATTCTGTCTTACTGAGGCTAATCTTCATTCCCCTACTTTCCAGGGCATACCTCCACCCCTCTAGATTTTCCTGCACTTGTTCTCTGCTCTCACTACAGATCACAATGTCATCTGCAAACATCATAGTCCATGGAGCTTCTTGCCTAACCTCGTCTGTCAGCCTGTCCATCACCATAGCAAACAAGAAGGGGCTGAGAGCTGACCCTTGATGCAGTCCCACCTCCACCTTGAACTCTTCTGTCAAACAGACAGCACACCTCACCACTGTCTTACATCTCATACATGTCCTGCACCACTTCTTCTCTCGGCACCCTGTCATATGCTTTCTCCAGATCCACAAAGGCACAATGCAGCTCCGTCTGACCTTCGTTGTACTTTTCTATTAACATCCTCAAGGCAAACACTGCATCTGTGGTGCTCGTTCTTGGCATGAAACCAAACTGTTCACAAATGCTGACCTCTACCCTTAGACTAGCTTCCACTATTCTTTCCCATAACTTCATTGTATGGCTCAACTTTATCCCTCTGTAGTTGCCACAACTCTGCACGCCTCCCTTGTTCTTAAAAATGGGCACCAGCACACTTCTCCGGCATCTGCTCACTCTCGAAGACCTTGTTGAATGTTCTTCTCAGAAAATCTACTGCTACCTCTCCTCGACACTTCCATACCTCCACCGGTATGTCATCAGGACCAACTGCCTTTTCATTCTTCATCCTCTTCAATGCCCTCCTCACTTCTCCCTTACTAATCTTTGCTACTTCCTGGTCCTCAACAGTCACCTCTTCTACCCTTTTTTTCTCTCTCTCTCTCATTTTCCTCATTCATCAGCTCTTCAAAATACTCTTTCCATCTGTCATTGACTTCTGTCATCAGTCAATACATTTCCCTCTCTGTCCTTAATCAATCTAACTTGCTGTACGTCCTTCCCATCTGTATTTCTCTTCTGTGCCGACCTGTACAGATCATTTTCTCCCTCTTTACTATCCAACCTATCATACAAGTCATCATACGCCCTCTGTTTGGCCTTTGACACCGCTACCTTTGCCTTACGCTGTGTCTCCCTGCACTCCTGTTTACTCTCTTCGGTTTTCTCAATGTCCCACTTCATCTTAGCTAACCCCTTCCTTTGTACACACTCCTCCACTTCCTCATTCCACCACCAAGTCTCCTTACCTACTTTCCTTCCAGATGACACACCAAGTACTCTCCTACCAGTCTCCCTGATCACATTAGCTGTAGTTGTCCAGTCATCTGGAAGCACTTCCTGACCACCCAAAGCCTGTTTCAACTCCTCCTTGAAGACAACACTTCCTTTTTCAGCTTCCACCACTTTGTCTTCGGCTCTGCCTTTGCCTTTTTCACCTTTCTCGCCATCAGCACCATCCTATGCTGTTTGGCAACACTCTCACCCGCTATTACTTTGCAGTCACTAACTTCCTTCAAATTTATCGCCTGCACAAAATGTAGTCTACCTGTGTGCTCTTGCCTCCGCTTTCATAAGTCACCCTATGCTCCTGTTTCTTCTGGAAGAAAATATTTACCACAGCCATTTCCATCCTTTTTGCAAAATCTACCAACATCTGTCCTTCTGCGTTCCTGTCTTGAATACCAAACCTACCCATCACTTCCTCGTCCACACTGTTGCTTGCACCAACATGTCCATTGAAATCTGCCCTAATGACCACTCTTTCACCTCTGGGGGTACTCTGCATCACTTCATCTAACTCACTCCAGAATCTCTCCTTCTCTTCTCGCTCACCTCCTGTCTGTGGGGCATAAGCACTAACAACATTGGCCATCACACCTTCAATTTCTAACTTGAGACTCATCACTCTGTCTGACTCTCTTTTCACTTCTAGAACATTTCTGACAAACCCCTCCAAGATCTCCCATGGACCCACCACCCGTGGGAGGAGTTTTAGGGGTCGGGTGCAGTGTGAGTTGGGTGGCAGCCAAAGGCATGGGTTCTGTCGGACTGATCCTCGGCTTCTAACTCTGACCTTCGGGACATGGAATGTCACCTCTCTGGCGGGAAAGGAGCCTGATTTGGTGCGTGAGGTGGAGAGATACCGACTAGATATAGTCGGGCTCACCTCAACGCATAGCTTGGGCTCTGGAACCATCCATCTCGAAAGAGGCTGGACCTTCTTCTATTCTGGAGTTGCTCATGGGGAGAGGCGGCGAGCCGGTGTGGGTATTCTTGTTGCCCCCCGTCTCAGTGCCCAAATGTTGGGGTTCTCCCCGGTTGACGAAAGGGTAGCTTCCCTCTGTCTTCGGGTGGGGGGACGGGTCCTGACTGTTATTTGTGCTTATGCACCAAATGACAGTTCAGAGTCCCCTCCCTTGGTGGAGTCTTTGGGGGGGGTGTTGGAGAACGCTCCCTCGGGAGACTCACTCGTTGTCTTGGGAGACTTCAACGCCCATGTGGGCAACGATAGTGTGACCTGGAAGGGTGTGATCGGTAGGTACGGCCTCTCCAGTCTGAATCCGAATGGTGTGTCGTTGTTGGACTTCTGTGCTCATCATAGTTTGTCTATCCACGAACACCATGTTCGAACATAAGGGTGTCCATAAGTGCACTTGGCACCAGGACACCTAGGTCGCAGTTCGATGATTGACTTTGTAGTCGTGTCATCGGACTTGCGACCATATGTTCTGGGCCTTCGGGTGAAGAGAGGAGCTGAGCTGTCTACCGATCACTACCTGGTGGTGAGTTGGCTTCGGTGGTGTGGGAGGTTGCCTTCCAGACCTGGCAGGCCCAAGCGTGTAATCAGGGTCTGCTGGGAACGTTTGGCGGAGCCCCCTGTCCGAGAGGCCTTTAACTCCCACCTCCGGCAGAGCTACAACCACGTTCGGAGGAGGCGGGGACATGGAATCCGAATGGGCCATGTTTCGTGCCTCCATTGCTGAAGGCGGCAGCCCATAGCTGTGGCCGTAAGGTCGTCGGTGCTTGTCGTGGCGGCAATCCCGAACCGGTGGTGGACACCTGCGGTGAAGGGGCCGACCAGCTGAAGAAGGAGGCCTATCGGGTTTTATTAGCCTGTGGGACTCCTGAGGCAGCAAACGGGTACCGGCAGGCCAAACGTGCTGCAGCCGAGGCTGTCGCAGATGCAAAATCTCGGGCATGGGAGGAGTTCGGTGAGGGCCTGGAGAGTGATTATTGGTTGGCCTAAAAAAGGTTCTGGGCCACCATCCGAAGCCTCAGGAGGGGGAAGCAGTTCTTCACAAACACTGTTTACGGTGGAGGTGGGGAGCTGCTTACCTTGACTGGGGATGTTGTTGAGAGGTGGAGGGAATACTTTGAGGACCTTCTCAATCCCACCAACACGCCCTCCGTGGAAGAGGAAGACCCTGGGGGTTCGGGTGAGGGTCCGCCCATCACTGGAGTGGAGGTCACTGAGGTTGTCAAAAAGCTCCTCGGTGGTCGAGCTCCGGGGTTGGACGAGATCCACC
Organism: Plotosus lineatus; assembly: GCA_024760905.1. Classification (NCBI taxonomy): domain Eukaryota; kingdom Metazoa; phylum Chordata; class Actinopteri; order Siluriformes; family Plotosidae; genus Plotosus; species Plotosus lineatus. Next base: position 8,279,305 of record CM045744.1, read on the forward strand.
CGGAATATCTCAGGGCTCTGGATGTTGTAGGACTGTCTTGGTTGACACGTCTCTGCAACATCGCGTGGTCATCGGGGCTGTACCTCTGGATTGGCAAACTGGGGTGGTGGTCCCAATTTTTAAGAAGGGGACCGGAGGGTGTGTTCCAATTATCGGGAATTACACTCCTCAGCCTACCTGGGAAAGTCTATGCAGGGGTACTAGAGAGGAGGATCCGACCGATAGTCGAACCTCGGATTCAGGAGGAACAATGTGGTTTTCGTCCTGGCCGCAGCACTCTTGACCAACTCTATACGCTCCACAGGATTCTGGAGGGGGCATGGGAGTTTGCCCAATCTGTCCACATGTGCTTTGTGGATTTGGAGAAGGCTTTCGACTGTGTCCCTCGAAAGATCTTGTGGGGGGTGCTCCGAGAATACGGCGTTCCGGATCCGTTGCTACGAGCTATTCGGTCACTGTATCACCGGAGCCAGAGTTTGGTCCATATTGGTAACAGCAGGTCGGATTCGTTTCCAGTGGGAGTTGGAGTCCGCCAAGGCTGTCCTTTGTCACCGATTCTGTTCATAATTTTTATGGACAGAATTTCTAGGCGCAGTTGAGGCGATGAGGGGTTCTGGTTTGGTGGCCATCGGATATCGTCTCTGCTTTTTGCGGATGATGTTGTCCTTTTGGCTTCATCAAGTCGGGCCCTCCAGCTCTCATTGGAGGCGATTCGCAGCTGAGTGCGGCAGCCGGGATGAAGATCAGTACCTCCAAGTCCGAGGCCATGGTTCTCAGTCGGACAATGGTGGAATGCACCCTCCGGGTCGGGAATGAGGTCCTGCCCCAAGTGGAGGAGTTTAAGTATCTTGGGGTCTTGTTTACGAGTGAGGGAAGGATGGAGCGAGAGATCGACAGACGGATCGCTGCAGCCTCTGCTGTTAAGCGGTGCCTGTACCGGTCCGTCGTGGTGAAAAAGGAGCTGAGCCGCAAGGCGAAGCTCTCAATTTACCAGTCGATCTACGTTCCAACCCTCACCTATGGTCACGAGCTTTGGGTAATGACCGAAAGAACAAGATCACGGATACAAGCGGCTGAAATGAGCTTCCTTCGCCGGGTGGCGGGTTCTCCCTTAGAGATAGGGTGAGAAGCTCCGCCATCCGGGAGAGCTTCGAGTAGATCCGCTGCTCCTCCGCATTGAGAGGGGCCAGTTGAGGTGGCTCGGGCATCTGGTTAGAATGCCCCCGGACGCCTCCCTGGTGTGGTGTTTCGGGCATGTCCAACCGGGAAGAGACCCGGGTCGACCTAGAACAGGCTGGAGGGACTATGTCTCTCGGCTTGTCTGGGACCGCCTCGGTGTCCCCCCGGGAGAGTTGGAGGAAGTGGCTCGGGAGAGGGATGTCTGGACCTCTTTGCTAAGGTTGCTGCCCCCGCGACCCGACCCCGGACTAAGCGGAAGAAGATGAGATGAGATGAGATGAGATTTTTGGTGTTTCTTTACTTTTTTTGCCAAAATTATCAATATTCAAACAATGAAAGGCTTGAACTCCTTCAGTTTGTGTAATGAATCTAAAATATATGAAAGTCGAATGTTTACCAGTACATTACAGAAAATAATGAACTTTATCACAATATGCTAATTTTTGAGAAGGACTAGTATAAGCCTAATAATCTATATTTACCTGATACAAAGTGTTTGCTGCATATTCTACTGTATTCTGTAGGATTGCAGTCTTCCCAATTTACCACTGCGATCCACTTGGCTTTTTTTTCCGGGTCAGATGGAAAACGATAAAATGACAGTGCAGGCTTACTCATCTGTCTATTTGCACAGCCAACAGCGCAACACAATATAACCATACTCACTGGTTATTTTGTATCCCTCCGGGGAAGTTCGGAACCAACAAACAACATAATGTTGAACCACTATTACTTATTTTAATGTTTAGCAATGTTGAATGAGCGAGCGCCGTTCAGATCATGCCGTCCAATATGGCAGATAAACAAAAGTCACGTGACCCTGTGACGTCATGTGCAAAACCTCAATAGGGGGCATTCCAGAAAATAATTGAGAAGCACTGCACGAGGCGTTCTCGGAGTACGGAGGAATACACGCAGAAGAATACGAGGCTAATTGGTCCGGAAAATCCATTTCCCCAGCAGAGCTCGTAAATGAAAAATTTGCTTGTTGGATGGGACAGATTTTTGGTGGGATCGAAGCTCATATCATGGAAAATTTGTTATAAAAGACCATAAGTCAAGGTACCACTGGGCTGGGGAAAGATGAGAAATGTTCATGTTGGTTAAATTCAATTAAATATTATTGAAATTGGTTTAACATAATGAATGGATTCTTGGTAAAATAAGTGCAACTAAGTAAACACGTTCTTCCTTCTCGATAATTTGACATTATTGATGAATATAGTCATTTTGTTTTCTGAACTTCTTAATCCTAATTAGGGTAGTGGGAAAGGTGGCGCCCATCTCAATCGGTTCTGAGCGAGGGCAGAGTACACCGTGTACAACTCGCCAGGCCGTTGCAGAATTTAAAATTAAAGGTAATCAATAAACATGAAAAAATACATACAATTGAGCAGGACATTACAAAAATAAAAAGACAGCTTTAACTTTCCTGAAAAGCCTGGTTATATTTGGAAAGTAATCAACATTTGTGTTGATAATTCTCCTCTTTATAATCATTTTGCTTTATTCTGGCATTATCTGATAGAGATGTTCGGTTCCAAAATCGTTGATCGGTTTCGGTTTGGTTTCCAGCTTGAAACTCGGTTTTCCGGGTTCGGTTTCCATTTTCCCATGAAAAAGTGACATCTACACTAACTCTACAGAACTTTTAGATATTAATTATTGGTAAAATGTTGCCATTGTCAGAGCATCAGTGAGCGATATTTAGTACTTTTAAATTTACTTTTAAAATTTACACAACGGTACTTGTTCCACTGAAATTTATTCTGGAAAATGAAAAAAAAAAAAAAAGTGAATGCAAGTGTTATGTGATTTATGCATTTTTTTTTTTTTTTGTGAAAATAGATCTATTATACGCTATTAAATTTAATTTAGCAAGTAAAGTGAATTTAACAAGTACTATAATAATGTAGACATTATGCATTAACATTACATTTTAAAGATAATATCTTTTGAATCACTTGTCAGTCTTATTTTCTTCTTTTCCTTTCGGCTGTTCCCATCAGGCGTCGCCACAGCAAATCATCTGCCTCCATCTCACCCTGTCCTCTACATCTTCTTCGTTACTCCCAAAGAGAACCTCAAAATTTTCATCTCTGCTACCTCCAGCTCTGCCTCCTGTCTTTTCCTCAGCGCCACTGTTTCTAAACCATACGTCATCATGGTCTTGTACACTTTTCCTTTTTTACATCACACCAGACACTTTTTTTTTTTTTAACCACCATTCCAACCTGCCTGCACACGCTTCTTCACCTCTTTTCCACACTTTCCATTGCTCTGGAATGTTGAGCCTAAGTACTTAAAATCCTCCACTTTCCTTATCTCTGCTCCCTGTAACCTCACCTTTCCTTTTGGGTCCTTGTCGTTCACACACATGTATTCTGATTTACTGAGGCTAACCTTCATTCCTCTCCTTTCCAGGGCTCCTCCTCCACCTCTCTAGATTTTCCTCCACTTGTTCTCTGCTCTCACTACTGATCATAATGTCATCTGCAAACATCATAGTCCATGGAGATTCTTGCCTAACCTTGTCTGTCAGCCTGTCCGTCACCATCGCGAACAAGAAGGGGCTCAGAGCTGATCTTTGATGCAGTCCCACATCCACCTTGAATTCGTCGTTACACCTCACCACTGTCTCACATCTCTCATACATGTCCTGCACCACTCTAACATACTTCTCTGCCACTCAGACTTCCTCATGCAATACCACAGTTCCTCTCTTGGCACCCTGTCATATGCTTTCTCTAGATCCACAAAGACACAATGCAGCTCCCTCTGACCTTCTCTGTACTTCTCTATTAACATCCTCAAAGCAACCATTGCATCTGTGGTGCTCTTTCTTGGCATGAAACCAAACTGTTGTTCACAAATGCTGACCTCTGCCCTTAGTCTAGCTTCCACTATTCTTTCTCATAACTTCATTGTATGGCTCCTCAACTTTATCCCTCTGTAATTGCCGCAACTCTGCACGTCTCCCTTGTTCTTAAAAATGGGCACCAGCACACTTCTCCTCCATTCCTCCGGCATCTGCTCACTCTCGAAGACCTTGTTGAATGTTCTGGTCAGAAAATCTACTGCTACCTCTCCTAGACACTTCCATACCTCCACAGATATGTCATCAGGACCAACTGCCTTTCCATTCTTCATCCTCTTCAGTGCCCTCCTCACTTCACCCTTACTAATCTTTGCTACTTCCTGCTCCTCGACAGTCATCTCTTCTACTCTTTTTTTTTTTTTCCTCTATCTCATTTTCCTAATTTATCAAATCTTCATTGTACTCTTTCCATCTTCCCAGCACAATTCTGTCATCAGTCAATACATTTCCCTCTCTGTCCTTTATCAATCTAATTTGCTGCACGTCCTTCCCATCTCTCTGTCTATCTCCCTGCTGTACCAACCTGTTTGTCATTTTCTCCCTCTTTACTGTCCAACCTATCATACAAGTCATCATATGCCCTCTGTTTGGCCTTTGCCACTGCTACTTTTGCCTTACGCTGTGTCTCCCTATACTTCTGTTTACTCTCTTCGGTCCTCTCAATGTCCCACTTCTTCTTAGCTAACCTCTTCCTGTGTACACACTCCTGCACTTCCACATTCCACCACCAAGTCTCCTTATCTACTTTCGTTCCAGAGGACGCACCAAGTATTCTCCTACCTGTCTCCCTGATCACATTTGCTGTGGTTGTCCAGTCATCTGGAAACACTTCCTGACCACCCAAAGCCTGTTTCAACTCCTCCTTGAAGACAACACGACCCTCTTCCCTTTTCAGCTTGCACCACTTTGTCTTTTGCTCTGCCTTTGCCGCCTTCACCTTCCTCACCATCAGCGTCATCCTGCACACCACCATCCTATGCTGTTTGGTAACATTCTCACCCACTGTTACTTTGCAGTCACTGACTTCCTTCAAACTGCATCGTCTCCACAAGATGTAGTCTACCTGTGTGTTCCTACCTCTGCTTTTATAAGTCACTTTATGCTCCTGTCTCTTCTTGAAGAAAGTGTTCACCACAGCCATTTCCATCCTTTTTGCAAAATCAATCAACATCTGTCCTTCTGTGTTCCTGTCCTGGATAATCACCTGCCCATCACTTCCTCGTCCCCTCTGTTGCCTGCACCAACATGTCCATTGAAGTCTGCCCCAATGACCACTCTTTCTCCTCTGGGGGTACTCTGCATCACTTCATCTAACTCACTCCAGAATCTCTCCTTCTCTTTTAGCTCACATCCTGCCTGTGGGGCATAAGCACTAACAACATTGACCATCACACCTTCAATTTCTAACTTGAGACTCCTCAGTCTTTCTGACACTTTTTTCACTTCTAGAACATTCCTGACAAACCCCTCCTTCAAGATGAATCCTACTCCATTTCTCTTCCCATCCACACCATGAAAAAACAGCTTAAACCCTGCTCCTAAGCTTGTAGCCTTGCTACCTTTTTTTCCACCTGGTCTCCTGAAGACACACAGTATGTCCACCTTCCTCCTCTGCATCATGTCAGCCAGCTCTCTACCTTTTCCTGCCATAGTTCCAACATTCGAAGTCCCTACTCTCAGTCCTCGACTCATGCCTTTCCTCTTGTCTCTCTGCCTACGGACACGCCTCCCGCCTCTCCTTCTTCGACCAACAGTAGTCCAATTTCCATCAGCACCCTCTTCGTTAACAGCACTGATGGCGGTCGTTGTTAACCCGGGCCTCGACCAATCCGGTATGGAGGTAATATTTGTGATTTGCATGATGAAGTTTGGCATTGGTTTTACGTCAGATGCCCTTTCTGACACCCCCCTCTGCATTTACCCGAGCTTGGGGCCGGCGTAAGGGGGAGAGACACTGGTGTCCCCACCCACCCACAAGACGTGGAATTCAAAGCGCATTCCCTGCTTGACAAACTCAACCTTGATTCCTTCAGGGATCGGAATTCCAGATGAGCTCAAATGCACCCACATTTATTAAACATTTACTGAATTAACCAACTTAAAAAAACTAAACTAAAGAGTGAAGCTTCCTTCTGTCTCGATCTTTGAGGCCAGCGGGGCGGAATGTTGAGAGACAGCCAATGAGAGAGCAACTCGCGCGTTTTTGAATTTCTCTTCGGAAGAGGGGGTTGTGTTGTATCTTGGGGACGGAAAATCGGGGAAATGTTTTTCGTAACCCGGGGATTACGTACACAGGGGTCTTCATGTGTTTGGGGCCGACTGTGTACACACACACACACACACACACACATATTATGTTAATTATATGGCTCTCTGAGGATTAGATTTTAAAATACAGTATGTCTTTCTTTTGGCTCTATTAGTCAAAAAGTTTCCCAACCCCTGATCTAGACTCTACAGTCAAAACTGTTACTGCCGAGAACCGTTTAAAGCGTTTTTTTATGCAGTCTCGGTTTCCGGTCACGGTTTTAAAGGCACAATCGTAACCGAACCAAGTATTTGGGAAACCGATACATCTCTATTATCTTAATAACTCTGCTAATTATGACCTTCATTCAGTCACTTATTGAACCATTAAATGTACAAAGATGTGTAACATGTTATGCCTCGTTTAAAAGTTGAATCATGGTTTTGCTCTTTTCTTTTCAGTTCCTGTTTGGGAACACTACAGCTGAGGACAGGCTTAAAAAATTCTTTGTTGGCAATAACGTGATTTAAAAAAAAAAAAAAAAAGAAAAAACTTACCCAGGAGGGACATCATGCTATATTATGTATGTGGTGTTGTAAACACAGTAGAATAAAATAACTATCTTATTTGAAATCAACATACTGAATATTAAAGTTTATTCTTTTAATATTGTAATCAACAGAGTATCAAGGTTTCTTCAACATATCAACTTTAATATTGCCGTCAACAACTAAGAAATCCCTTCATCACGCGCTGCGCTGTTGCTGATGGTTTATAATTAACTTGTATTTGTTCGAAAATGGAGCAAATGTGTTGCTCAGTTTGGAAAGCAATAATTAATTTATTATTTTCATATTGGCACCTTTAATAGTGCCAGAGAACAGGTTTTTCCATTATGCTTTCCACTTTTATTGTTAAGACAGTACTGGCCAATGAGAATCGCTGTTTCACCGAACTGGTGAAATTGACCGAACACAAGGCGTGGTTAATACTGATTTTGTTCACTTCTTAGTGTGGTGTATGATAGGGCACACTCGTGTATATTTTTATTTTTTGCATCTGTGAATACTCAGGCGGGGTTTTTATGTACAATTTTGACCCAAGCGGCTGTGTTACTGCCAACAAAGATATTTTTAAGGCTGGCCTGATCATCCTCCTCCATCTCACTCTGTACTTTCTCATTTAATCCCCAAACACTCTTCCCTGTGGTGTCCCTCAAACGTATTAATTTCGAATTCTGTCCATTCTTGTCCCTTCTGGAAGATAAAAAAAATTCAGAGCGTTTTCATCTCTGTTCTTGCATCTCGATCTCAACTCCTTATCCTGTCTTTTTCAGCCTTATTGTCTCCAAACCGTGCAGCATTGCTCACCTCATTACGGTCCAATAAACCCTTCCCTATATTGTTACAGATGCCCAACTGTCACAAATCACTGTGTCTGCTCTTCTCCTCCCATTCCACTCTGCCTTCAGTCTCTTCACTTCTCTACCATGCTCTCTTACTTTTAATAGTCACCCAAGTTTTTAAATGTTCACAAATATTTTTCTAAATCTCCCCATAGATAAAACTCAGGATGTCTGCAGAAGATTCCAGTAGCAGTGAAAAGACTTCATGTCCACATGAAACGATCACCTGTTCTTCACAAATGAAGGAAAGTCTTCACACTTGCTCAGTTTGTGGCAAAAGTTTTACGAAGAAGGGCAATTTCCAAAAACATCAGAACATTCACACACGAGAGAAGCCGTACCACTGCTCAGATTGTGGAAAACGTTTTAGTAAAATAGGCCAGCTCCGAACACACGAGCGAATTCACACAGGAGAGAAACCCCATCACTGCTCAGATTGTGGAAGACGTTTTGCTCAAATAGGCCACCTCCAAATACACCAGCGCATTCACACAGGAGAGAAACCCTATCACTGCTCACAGTGTGGAAAATGTTTTACTCGAAAAAGTAACCTTCAAATACACCAGCGTATTCACACAGGAGAGAAGCCGTATCACTGCTCAGATTGTGGAAAGCGTTTTTCTTTTTCGAGTTGTTTTCAAAGACACCGGCGCTTTCACGCGGGAGAGAAACCCTATCACTGCTCACAGAGTGGAAAGAGTTTTTCTTGTCAGAGCTATTTCCGAACACACCGGCGCATTCACACGGGAGAGAAGCCATATCACTGCTCACAGTGTGGAAAGAGTTTTTCTTGTCAGAGCGATTTCCGAAAACACCAGAGCATTCACACGGGAGAGAACCTGTATCACTGCTCACAGTGTGAAAAGAGTTTTTCTAGTCAGAGCTCTTTCCGAACACACCAGCGCATTCACACGGGAGAGAAGCCATATCACTGCTCACAGTGTGGAAAGAGTTTTGCTCAAATAGGCCACCTCCAAATACACCAGCGCGTTCACACGGGAGAGAAGCCGTATCACTGCTCAGATTGTGGAAGACGTTTTGCTCAAATAAGCCATCTCCAAATACACCAGCGCATTCACACGGGAGAGAAGCCGTATCACTGCTCACAGTGTGGAAAGAGTTTTTCTATTCAGAGCTCTTTCCGAACACACGAGCGCATTCACATAGGAGAGAAGCCGTATCACTGTTCAGATTGTGGAAAACGTTTTACTCGTAAAGGCAACCTCCAAATACACCAGCGTGTTCACACGGGAGAGAAGCCGTATCACTGCTCACAGTGTGGAAAGAGTTTTTCTCTTCAGAGCTCTTTCCGAACACATGAGCGCATTCACACAGGAGAGAAGCTGCATCACTGCTCAGATTGTGGAAGACGTTTTGCTCAAATAGGCCACCTCCAAATACACCAGCGCATTCACACAGGAGAGAAGCCGGATCACTGCTCAGATTGTGGAAAACGTTTTACTCGTAAAGGCAACCTCCAAATACACCAGCACATTCACACAGGAGAGAAGCTGTATTACTGCTCAGACTGTGGCAAGGGTTTTCATCATTTGGATTATCTCCGAACACATCGGCGCATTCACACCAGAGGGAAGCCGTATTTCTGCTCACAGTGTGGAAACAGCTTCACGGCAGAAAGTTCTCTTCGTAACCACCAACGGGTTCATGCAGAACAGAAACCGCATCTCTGCTGAGCCTGAGCTCGGTAATTTGGGGATTTTATTCCCATGAAGTTTCCTACCTAAGAGAAGTAATACTGAGCTGAGGAGTGGATGTAGAGAGAACCTGTTCATCTTTACATTACAGTGAGGTCATACCCTCATCCATCTGTTATCCAGCTCTGCTTTTGAAATCTGGAGCCAGTCCCAGTTGACTTTCAGTAGTAGGTGCAGTTCCTCCTCAACAGTTTTCCAGTCTGCTACAAGGATGTCATTGCCTCCAGGATTTTTTTTCTTCCCAGAGAGTAATGGTATATTACGTATATTTTTTTTCAAAAAAGTTAATTTTCCGATGTGCGTTTATGTGCTGTGCGTCTTTTAAAATTGAACAAAAACTGAATTGTGACTCGGGATAACAGATGTCCAATTACTAAGCGCAGATCACCTCGTTGTTGGGTTTCTGATACCTTTTCATGAAAATGTCGTATTCGTTTCAACATCTGCACTCCAATTTGTTACAGTGGTAGCTTGACTTACATAATTAATCCGTTTCAAGGGTAAGCTCGTAATTCAAAATGTTTGTAAAATAAAACAAATTCCCATAGGAAATGATAGAAAACCAATTAGTCCGTTCCAACCCCCTCTCAAACTCATATAATCTACCACAAACATGTATATTTGACCTAATATAGTAAAGATAAACACAAATATTTCATAATAATGATAGATGCACATTAACATTCATAATAATTAAAAATAAACAATAATACAAGAGTAAACAAGAAGGCAACTAACCCTTCCAATCATTTATTGTGGCAAAGATGTCGGGTGGGCGGGCATGGGTTGGTGCGTAACAGAGGAGGAGAATTTCGTGCATGCTCTGAATGTCAGCAAGAAAAAGCTCATGGTGAGCTCCCACAAGGCCAGTGGTTCTCAAATAGTGGGGCGCGACCCCCTTGGGGGGGTGCAGTGGCATGCTGGGGGTCATGTATGTTCCTGGGGAGCTTGCTTTTTTGCCATACTGTACTAGAATTAAGTGTCATTGCGCATCCTCTGCAATAGGTGACAGTGGCGCGGTCACTGAGTTCCATATAGTGTCGGGAAAAAGCACCAAACAAACGATATGAAGTGCACTAGCACTATTTATAGTCTTGTGTGTGTGTGTGTGTGTTTGGGGGGGGTATTTATTTTTTTCTTTTTCTTCTTATAGGGGTCATTACAAAAAATAATTGAGAAGCACTGCACAAGGTGTTCTGAGTGTGAAGGAATACACGAAGAAGAATACAAGGCTAATTGGCCCGGAAAAGCCAATTCCCCAGCAGAGCTCATAAATCAAAATTTTGCTCCTTGGATGGGGCAGAGTTTTGGTGGGACCGAAAGCTCAAATCTCATGAAAAATTCGTTATAAAAGACACTTTTAAGTCAAGGTACCACTGTACTTTGAAATGTTACATAATATCATGGAGAAAGCAGGCAGGTCACATGTTGGAATATACTGGTCCTTCTCAAAAAATTAGCATATTGTGATAGTTTGTTATATTCTGTAATGTAGTGATAAAAATTAAACTTTAATATATTTTAGATTCATTGCACACCAACTGAAATATTTCAGGTCTTTTATTGTTTTAATACTGATGATTTTGGCATCCAGCTCATGAAAACCCAAAATTCTTATCTCAAAAAATTAGCATATCATGAAAAGGTACTCTAAAGGAGTTATTAATTATTGATTCCAGACCTTGGAGGACCTATGGAAGCAGTGGACTGAGTCTGGAGTAGAAACATCCAGAGCCACCGTGTACAGGCGTGTGCAGGAAATGGGCTACAGGTGCCGCATTCCCCGGGTTAAGCCACTTTTGAACGAGAAACAGCAGCAGAAGAAGGTACTTTATTTCGGACGAAAGCAAATTTTGCATGTCATTTGGAAATCAAGGTGCCAGAGTCTGGAGGAATGCAGCCATTGGGGGGGGCCCACTAACCAGTGTCTCTCCCCCTTACGCCGGTCCCAAGCCTGGAGAAATGCAGAGGGTTACGACAGGAAGGGCATCCGGCGTAAAACTTTTGCCAAAATACAAAATGCAAACCAGAAAGTCTAAACGCATACCGGATCGGTCGAGGCCCGGGTTAACAACGACCGCCATCACCGCTGTCAACCAACAGGGTGCTGATGGAAATTGGACTACTGTTGGTCGAAGACGTCAAAGAAGGAGAGGTGGGAGGCGTGTCCGTAGGCAGAGAGAGAAGAGGAAACGCACGAGTCTAGGACTGAGAGTAGGGACCTTGAATGTTGGACCAGGGAGAAGGCCTAGAGGAAGACCAAAGAAGAGATTTATGGATGTGGTGAAGGAAGACATGAAGGTCATTGGAGGAAGAGAAGAAGATGCAGAGGACAGGGCGAGATGGAGGTGGATGGTTTGCTGTGGCGACCCCTGAAGGGAACAGCTGAAAGGAAAAGAAGAGAGTCTGGAGGAAAACTGGGGAGAAGGAAATGCCAAAATGCCTTAAGTGCATTGTCAAGTAGCCACAGTTAGTGATGGTCTGGGGTGCCATGTCAGCTGCTGGTGTTGGTCCACTGTATTTTATCAAGGGCGGGGTCAATGCAGCTAGCTATCAGATTTTGGAACACTTCATGCTTCCATCTGCTGAAAAGCTTCATGGAGTTGAACATTTCATTTTTCAGCACGACCTGGCATCTGCTCACAGTGCCAAAACCACTGCTAAATGGCTTACTGACCATGGTATTACTGTGCTCAATTGGCCTGCCAACTCTCCTGACCTGAACCCCATAGAGAATCTGTGGGATATTGTGAAGAGAAAGTTGAGAGACACCAGACCCAAGACTATGGATGAGCTTAAGGCCGCTATCGAAGCATCCTGGGCCTCCGTAACACCTCAGCAGTGCCACAGGCTGATTGCCTCCATGCCTTGCCACATTGAAGCAGTCATTTCTGCAAAAGGATTCCCGACCAAGTATTGAGTGCATAACTGAACATAATTATTTGAAGGTTGATTTTTGTATTGAAAACACTTTTTTTTTTTTTTTTTAAATTGGTCGATTGAAATATGCTAATTTTTGAGAGAGGGATTTTTGGTTTTTCTTTACTTTTTTGCCAAAATTATCAATATTAAAACAATAAAAGGCTTGAACTACTTCAGTTGTGTGTAATGAATCACAAAAATCTATGAAAGTCTCATGCTTATCAGTACATTACAGAAAATAATGAACTTTATCACAATATGCAAATTTTTTGAGGAGGACCAGTACAGGGTGTTCAAGAAAGATTTAAAAGTCTCAAATATCATAATCACCATGTTCATCATCATCATCATCATCTTTCGCTTAGTCCAGGGTCGGGTCGCGGGGGCAGCAACCTTAGCAAAGAGGTCCAGACATCCCTCTCCCGAGCTACATCCTCCAACTCTCCCGGGGGGACACCGAGGCGGTCCCAGACAAGCCGAGAGACATAGTCCCTCCAGCGTGTTCTAGGTCGACCCCGGGGTCTCTTCCCGGTTGGACATGGCCGAAACACCACACCAGAGAGGCGTCCGAGGGCATTCTGACCAGATGCCCGAGCCACCTCAACTGGCCCCTCTCAATGCGGAGGAGCAGCGGATCTACTCCGAGCTCTCCCCGGATGGCGGAGCTTCTCACCCAATCGCTAAGGGAGAACCCCGCCACCCGGCGAAGGAAGCTCATTTCAGCCGCTTGTATCCGTGATCTTGTTCTTTCGGTCAAAGCTCGTGACCATAGGTGAGGGTTGGAACGTAGATCGACTGGTAAATTGAGAGCTGAGCCGCAAGGCTCAGCTCCTTCTTCACCACGACGGACCGGTACAGGCACCGCTTAACAGCAGAGGCTGCAGCGATCCGTCTGTCGATCTCTCGCTCCATCCTTCCCTCACTCGTAAACAAGACCCCAAGATACTTAAACTCCTCCACTTGGGGCAGGACCTCATTCCCGACCCGGAGGGTGCATTCCACCATTGTCCGACCGAGAACCATGGCCTCGGACTTGAAGGTACTGATCTTCATCCCGGCTGCTTGAGAGCTGGAGGGCCCGACTTGATGAAGCCAAAAGGACAACATCATCCGCAAAAAGCAGAGACGATATCCGATGGCCACCAAACCAGAACCCCTCATCGCCTCGACTGCGCCTAGAAATTCTGTCCATAAAAATTATGAACAGAATCGGTGACAAAGGACAGCCTTGGCGGACTCCAACTCCCACTGGAAAAGAATCCGACCTGCTGTTACCAATACGGACCAAACTCTGGCTCCGGTGATACAGCGACCGAATAGCTCGTAACAGCGGATCCGAACGCCGTATTCCCGGAGCCCGCTCCACAAGATCTTTCGAGGGACACGGTCGAAAGCCTTCTCCAAATCCACAAAGCACATGTGGACAGATTGGGCAAACTCCCATGCCCCCTCCAGAATCCTGTAGAGCGTATAGAGTTGGTCAAGAGTGCTGCGGCCAGGACGAAAACCACATTGTTCCTCCTGAATCCGAGGTTCGACTATAGGTCGGCTCCTCCTCTCTAGTACCCCTGCATAGACTTTCCCAGGTAGGCTGAGGAGTGTAATTCCCCGATAATTGGAACACACCCTCCGGTCCCCCTTCTTAAAAATTGGGACCACCACCCCAGTTTGCCAATCCAGAGGTACAGCCCCGATGACCACGCGATGTTGCAGAGACGTGTCAACCAAGACAGTCCTACAACATTCAGAGCCCTGAGATATTCCGGGCGGATCTCGTCCAACCCCGGAGCTCGACCACCGAGGAGCTTTTTGACAACCCAGTGATCACCATGTTGTTCATAACCAAAATATAAACTCATCATAACGACAGGTTTGAACTTGTAGCATTCCAGTGAACTCGATGTAATCTCTCAGTGAGGCCAATCACAGATGAAAACATGGAGCAAAGAATTCAGTAACGACCTGGAACCCAGCTATTTCATTCTTCCAAAGAATTGATTTCCCTGCGTTCCTTTTCTTCTCTCTTTTTAATTATTAAGGCACAAAGAATTTGGGAATTAGGAAAAAAAAACCATTTACTAGAACATGTGAAATCATGCGAGGTCCTTTACATCTGTTCATCTGGGTTGTGTGGTTTGTTTGTATAAAATCACAATATAGGTTCAACCTTTTTTTTAAAACCTAGATGTTGTTATGCCAAATCTGCTTGAAGCTTTGGGACAAAATAATATTGTTATATAATAGAATGATCAAATTGTATTATTTTTTACATTAAGAAGAGTGAACATTTTTAAAGTTTTTATTTCCTGCAAACAAAATTCACGGTCTTGCATCCTTTCCTTGTACTAAATTCTATTACCATGAATCTTAAGACTCTTGGAGGCACTGCAAATATGTCCACATCTCAATGTTTCATGTAATTTTAAAGAAGCTTGGTAGGTACAGTCCAGACCAGGGGTGGGCAACCTTTGCCATTCAAAAGAACCATTTGGATCCATTTTCCACAGTAAAGAAAACACTGGGAGCCACAAATACTTTTTAACATTTAAAATCAAATAACACTGCATATGTTCCCCCCCCCCTTTTCCCTTTATTTTAACATTAAAAAATATGTTGCACTGATTTGAATGACTGTAGTGACAATTAAATTACAATTCTGCTTGCAACAAAAACATTTATGTTAAAAAAAAAAAAGACGTTGAGTAAAAGGTTGCAGTCAGTCCTCTACTTACGAAAACCTCTGAATACGAAAAATCCAGGTTACGAAAAACATTTTCCTAAATTTTCGTCCTCTGTATATGAAACAACTTCCTTTTACGAAAAGCGCCAAACGCGCCATTCAAAAATTCAAACATGCCATTCAAACAATGTGCAAGTTGCACTCTCATTAGCTGTCTCCCAACATCCTGCCCCGCATGGCCTTTAAAAGGAAATGAAGCCCCGCTGGCCTCCCATTGGCCTCCCATTGGCCAGGAGGGAGGTGAATCTCCATAGTACTGCACCCATAAAGCTTGTTTGTCACACGCGTAAAGGAGAGCTGTCCTGTTGGTTCGTGAGTTTTGAGAGTGCTCATTGCAGATTATTATTATTATTTTTTTTAAGTTGTTTAATTCAGTAAATGTTTAATAAATGTGGCGCGCTCCACCGAATGTGGGCAAAACACGGCTCATCCGGACCTCCGATCCCTCAAGGAAACAGGTGACTGAGTACTAAACAAGTGTTCAAAGCGCAATTGCCTGCCTGACAGATCGAAGGTCCGGACAAGCTGCGTTCCACCCCAAAAGCTCTGGTGTCGGCCATAGCGCCTCCTGCACTTGGCAGAGCGCATCACAAATGTTTAATAATGTTTAATATTGTTTGGTTTAGTTAATTAAAACATTGGTTAATAAAAAATGTTTAATAGTGTTTGGTTTGGTTAACAAAAAAATTGGTTCATTTAAAAAATGTTGTGAATCTCCATATTAGTGTACCCATGCCTGTTTGTCACACTTGTAAAGGAGAGTTGTACTGTTGGTTCGTGAGTTTATTTCAGAGTGCTTATCTTATAATCTTATAAACACGGCTCATTGGTAATGATTATGGGTTTACATGACTAGACAACCAAGTGAAACAATAAGGAATGAAGTCAGTTTTTATGACCGAGATGTGTTTTGCCCCATAATTCCCAGACATTAAAAATCTGTAGATCAATGAATTCACTGTATTGAGTTGAATAGCTTGCTGTATGCCATTTCTTCTATTCTAAACTTTTATTACAAAATATGCAAAGGGGGCAGTGGTGGTCTAGTGGACAGGGCACAGGATCGCTGATCCAAAGGTTGGGGGTTCGAGTCCCCGTGGGGTTGTCACTGTCCCCCCAGTGCAACTAACTGGGTTATCAAAGGCGGGCCATGTCTCTCACTGTCTCTGTCAGAGTTTTTGTCTAATCCACACAAACCATAGTGTGTAGCATCCTGAGAGCCAAATGTTATTATATGTTAGTAATTAATTTACAATTTTTTTTCTGTACCCAAACAACAAAGTGTTGCGTATCTTGCCATAAAGGTTTTTGATTTCAGACTCTTCCTTGTGATAATACTTTCTTGCTCTGCATCAGATTGGGTGGCCATTGGCCTCTAGTGGAGTGCTACAAACAAGCATCTCCAGATCACTTTATTCCATTTGTATGAGACTTGGTGGGTAAAATCAAGGGCTGATCCAATTTTATGATGCTTAAAGTAGGTCTGGTCTAGAACAATTACAATGTTTAGCATTCACTAGTTAGGGCCAAGTGAACAGACTCAAATTTGTTGAGTAGACAGACAATGCTTCATACAACCCCGAGCAAAAATTATGGAATCATCAGTCTCGGAGGATGTTCATATAGTTTAATTTTGCAGAAAAAAAGCAGATCATAGACACGACACAAAACTAAAGTCATTTCAAATGGCAACTTCCTGGCTTCAAGAAACACTAAAAGAAATTAAGAAAAAAATGTGGTAGTCAGTAACACTTACTTTTTTCGACCAACTGAGGGGAAAATTATGGAATCAACCTGTCAAATTTCCATTCCCAAAAACTAACGCATCAGATTAGATCTACTTGTTAGTCTGCAGCTGAACAGGAGTGATCACACACGGACAGCTGTTGCACCAAGTGGACTGACATGAATCATGGCTCCAACATGAGAGAAGTCAATTGAAACAAAGGAGAGGATTATCAAACTTCTTAAAGAAGGTAAATCATCACGCAATGTTGCAAAAAGATGTTGGTTGTTCATAGTCAGCGGTGTCTAAAATCTGGACCAAGTACAAACAGCATGGGCAGGTTGTTGAAGGCAAGCATACTGGTAGACCAAGGAAGACATCAAAGCGTCAACTTAAAGCAATATGTCCTGAAAACGGAAAATGTACAACAAAAGGGAGAAAACTGCAGTCAATGTCTGTGACTCAACTGTAAGAAACCACCGAAAGGAAATGGGATTTACAGACAGAAAAGCATGTTTTCTTCAGGCAGTCGTTTTCATAAATCTCATTAGAATGGCACTTAACAAAAGTTCCAGCATCATCATCTTGCCCAATGCAGATTTGCGATTCATCACCTGAATACGCATGACTGTCATCCAGTTATCCTTAGTCCACGATTGCCAGGGGTTGTAGACCTCACACACCAAACATTGAACATGTGCTCTACCGGGCAATTGAAGGGGACTTTCACAGACTGGGTTTCACCCTGCTAGCAGTTCTGGTGCTAACAATGACAATGATCATGGTAAACCATTCAGAGACAAGCGAGTGTGGTCAAATTTACATAGACAGACAATACTTCATATACCTCACATACCAGAAACTGCAATGTCGCACCTCAAGGTGATGCTGTGATCAAAGTAAGTGTATTTGAGGCTGTGACTCCCATATTATACAGTAGGCCCTCGACATTCACGGGGGTTTGGTGCCAAGCCCTCCCGCGAATTGAATGTACCCAGAAGTAAAACCCCATGTATCACGTCACATGCGTGAATGAGCAGCCGGAAGTAAAATACTATGTATCTATTACATGCGCTAAAATATGCTTCTTAAACACATTCTATAGACAGTCTTACTCATAATACAGTAGTAATGTAGTAAAATATAGTAATGATTAAGAAAAACTTTTCAATTTTTATTCTTATTTTTATTGACGATAAAATATAAACATTACATACAGCATATACTGTTGTAAAGCACTCGTTTTAAAGTCTTTTTCAATTATTATTCCAGTACAATACCTAAGTTAATTCTTGGACTGTTTGTGCGTGAGATTTTATGTTCTGTAGCATGTTCAACAAATGATACCAAAAGGATAAACTTTATTACGCTTCATGCCCTTTTACATTGAACTTGGAGTGACGTGTCGAATATGGTGCTGCCTAGAGGGCAACGTTGCAGAGTTCTCAGAGTCAAATTGTTTCTTTGTTCATTTTAATTTGTTTCGATGCTCATCTATGATCGGTCCACCCTATTACAGATATGAGCAGCTTCAGCTTCGGGCAACGAAGCATGCAACAACTTCTATCTTGAGCTTATATGCTAGGGCAGCTCAATGCTAGCGGTTAGCTAGCGGTTACCGGCTAAGCCCAGGCGGAGTTCTCAGAGGCTTGGTTAGTACTTTCGGCCATACTACTTGAAAATGTTCAGTCCCTTTGAAACAAGATGGACGAGCTTCATGCTCAGATTGCAGCGCTGAGGGATCCACAGGACTGTGTTTCAGTGAAACATGGCTCGAGGAGAGTACACCCGATAAGGCGATCATACCAGTGGGCTACACGGACTTCATCCCCTGCCATCAAGCGCTGAAGTCCTCGTTCAGCCCCTTCCCGCCTGGGCTTCTGTGTTCGCTGGGATGCGGCTCGCATTGAGCTGCCTACCATAGCATGTTAGCTCTGCTAATAGCATGTTAGCTGTGCTTAGTTATACACACCTGAAGATACTCCGATCTTATAGCTGTAGTAGAGTCGACCAGTCGTAGACGAGCATAGTGCAAAACATGGACAAACAAAACAACAAATAAAACAAATTAAAACGAACAAAGAAACAATTTGACTCTGAGAACTCTGCAACATCGCCCTCTGGGCAGCTCCATCTTGGAGACGTCACTCCAAGTTCAATGTAAAAGGACATGAAGAGTACTGTAATAAAGTTTATCCTTTTGGTATCGTTTGTTAAACATGCTACAGAACATAAAATCTCATGCATAAACATGAACTTAGGCACTGTACTGAAATAATAATTGAAGAATATTTTAAAACAACAGTTCGGCTGACTGGGTTATCAAAGGCGGGCCATGTCTCTAACTGTCTATGGTGAGAGGCATGTAAAAGAACCATTGCTGACTTTCGTAAAGAGTAGGCTGCAAAGCCGTCAGCGTGTTTCTGTCCCTTGCTAAAAGGGTTGTGACAGGAAGGGCATCCGACGTAAAAACCTCTGCCAAATCAAAACGTGCGAATCAGATGATTCACTGTGGCGACTCCCGAGTAAAAGGGAAAAAGCCGAAAAGAAGACAGACAGACAGTTCAGAGAAAGGAGAAAGTCTTATTTCTTCAGAGACATCCAGCATTTTCTATCGCTTAGCCAGAGAAGACACAGAGCGTTTGAGTGGTATCATCAAGCTTAACTGGTAATTAAAATACACACAAAAAAGAGGCTCATTGACAATTTGTGTGCATATGAGGATCAAGGGGCGGGACATCAGCTCAACCAATCAGGAGAATGGAGGGCAGTCATTGGCTGAATTTGACTCACGTGCCGGTTGCTCGGCATTTAGTGAATACTCAAACCGTGGGTGCAAAACCACGAATAGTCAAGGGCCTACTGTACTTTGAACTTAAGCAAGATTTTAATGAATCGTCTTTAATTTTATTTATTTATTTTATTAAATTTATTTTTTTCAATCCTGAGTTTCTGCATTTATTTGTAATTAATCTGAGGGATACTAATTTTTTTTGTAGTATTGCTTACTGACTTTGGGGATTTAAAATCCAAACAAAAAGCCCCAATTAATTCTGAAAGGGTCCTGCCTTTAATTGTGACTGAACTTGTGCAGGGTTTCTTACAAATGCATCGTTTTATTCAGGTGATCCACCAGTGCTATGAGAATGGCATGATGCACCAGTGAACATTTGGAACAGAGTGAGAGAGAAACTGATTTTCATTATTTAAGCTTTCACACATCCAGTCAGTAGAAACAAGGGCGTAGGCTGGTCTGACCGTGGGGCGGTGCACATCTTGGTTGACCGGAACTCGAGTCCCAGGGGCTATTGACCTAAGCCTTAAAGGAGTGAAGAGAAACACAAGAACAAATCGAACACCAGACTGTTTTAATTATATACATAATTTGGGTCATAATTAAAATTGATGTAGAAGTCTTATAAATGATGTTATAAATCAGTTTACAGTTATAATGTACATTGAAAAAATAACAGTTACAGTCACCAGTTTTCCTCTCACCTGTTATGATCTTGCACAACTGATTTGTATGAGCTACAAGAGCTCAAATTAAGGCTTGATCAGAGATTTCAGCTCAAGTCGCCTGGGGTGGATGGAAGCATAAATGTCAATTTGTCAATCAAGAGCTACATGTTTAGTGTAGTGGGTGTTGATGAGCCCCAATGATGAAAGTCTCTCTTGACCCATGGTTGCTCTCAAGTATGAATGTGACTTTCACATTCACATGAAGTCAGTGGAAGGGTGTAGATAATTTGCAGAAGAGTAAATATGTTCGGAAATGTCACTTGATCATATTAGTTAATGGCTGCTGCTGGTGACTGGTCTTTTCTCCTCTGGCGTCTTTTCGTACCTTGCTTTCCATTGTTTTAACTCCAGTGGAACCAACTCAGGTGATTGAAGGTCACTACTGTATAGGTCAATGGCCTCATCAATGTTAATGACTGAAGTTTTGCAAGTGATTGCAGGGACAAGGCCCAACAGTGATGCTGCCTTTCGTGCCAAGCTTGAAAACAGAGTGTCCAGACTTTCATGAATGTGATCCAAGAATGGAATTGCAAGGTTCAGCCTGTAGTGGTTATGAATGGAAAGTGAGGCGACATTTTTATGGTGCTGCTGTCTACCTGCAACTCTAGGTTTAGTGGGTTCTTTACCGACCTTTTCTGCCATTCGAACGGCTTGATTGTAGATCTTGGTAAACTCTTCCTCAACCTGATGTCTTTCCTCTTTATGTGTCCTTTACTTCCTGGACCATTTCATGCCCTTGTATAATGTCCACAGAGGACCCTTGTAGCTTGACTGTTAGACCTGGCAAGTGTGAAAGATACTGATACACGGTTACGAATGTAACAACGAAATCAAAGCTGGTGATTCCTGTGAGAACTTGCTGAGCATCACTCTTGGTTTTGGTCGAGCAGTCCTTGTACATTCCATTAAACCCTTTGTGCAATTCCTCGTACTCCTGCAGATGCATGCTGTATCCTATGATCTCAAGAGCATCCACAATAAATGGGAAACCCTAGTAGAAATGCTGGTAGGCGTTGTGGCACTCTGCCCATCTTGTTCTGCACAAGTCTATCAGGCATTTCCTTTTTACTGATCCATCATGATCAGTTTTGAGACTGATTATGGTTTGCAGCAGCTCATTTCGTTTCGGGTGATTTTTCAAGAAAAGGCAACAGTTCTTGAGTTTATACAACATGTTGCATACTTGTGGAATCTTGCAGGAGTGACTAATGACTAGGTTTAGGCAGTGTCCATTGCAGTGAACATAAGTTGCTAATGGTGAGCACTGCTGAATTCGAGCTTGCACTCCTAAAAGGTTTGAGCGGTGAACCGCAATCAAAATATTCATGTTCGACCAAAAACATTCTCAAATATATTTCAAACTACATCTGCAAGTACATGTGCTAAATACATTTACAAATTGAGCTAAAGATATTTATCTATTCAAAGGCACAAACAAATATTAATACATATTTACAACACAAAGACATAAGATTAATTTTATTCAGGTACACCATGCGGTTGGCGGCACGGTGGCATAGTGGTTAGCACGTCCGCCTCACAGCAAGACGGCCCGGGTTCGATTCCTGGCCTGGGCGTTTCTGTGTGGAGTTTGCATGTTCGCCCCGTGCTTGTGCGGGTTTCCTCTGGATGCTCCGGTTTCCTCCCGCAATCCAAAGACATGCACTGTAGGTTAATTGGCCGTTCTAAATTGACCATAGATTCTCTCCTGCAACGGCACTGGAACCCAGTCGTATCGGCCCTTCCATTGGATCCTTCCGGTGGCGCCGAGACGGGGGACTTGCTGCTTGGGTAACAGCCTGTCCCTCATTACTCCCTACCCGGGCTCTGCGCACTGGGGAGTATCACCAGCCGGGATACCAGCCAGAGCGCAGCCATAGACCTTCGGGACTGACGGAGGCCTACCATACCAATACACCATGAGGTGGGGGGGGGACTAACCAGTGTCTCTCCCCCTCATGCCGGTCCCAAGCCCGGAGAAATGCAGAGGCTTGTGTCAGGAAGGGCATCTGACGTAAAACCAATGCCAAACATTTATGATGCAAATCAGAAGTATTACCCCCATACCGGATCGGTCGAGGCCCGGGTTAACAACGACCGCCATCAGTGCTGTCAATCAACAGGGTGCTGATGGAAATTGGACTACTGTTGGTCGAAGACGTCGAAGAAGGAGAGGTGGGAGGCGTGTCCGTAGGCAGAGAGAGAAGAGGAAAGGCATAAGTCTAGGACTGAGAGTGGGGACTTTGAATGTTGGAACTATGCAAAGAAAAGGTAGAGAGCTGGCTGACATGATGCAGAGGAGGAAGGTGGACATACTGTGTGTTCAGGAGACCAGGTGGAAAGGTAGCAAAGCTAAAAGCTTAGGAGCATGGTTTAAGCTATTTTATCACGGTGTGGATAGGAAGAGAAATGGAGTAGGAGTCATCTTGAAGGAGGAGTTTGT
This sequence comes from Plotosus lineatus, assembly GCA_024760905.1. Taxonomy (NCBI): domain Eukaryota; kingdom Metazoa; phylum Chordata; class Actinopteri; order Siluriformes; family Plotosidae; genus Plotosus; species Plotosus lineatus. The sequence continues at coordinate 8,302,083 of CM045744.1, forward strand.
CAGGAATGTTGTAGAAGTGAAAAGAGTGTCAGACAGAGTGATGAGTCTCAAGTTAGAAATTGAAGGTGTGATGTTCAATGTTGTTAGTGCTTTTGCCCCACAGGCAGGATGTGAGCGAGAAGAGAAGGAGAGATTCTGGAGTGAGTTAGATGAAGTGATGCAGAATACCCCCAGAGGTGAAAGAGTGGTCATTGGTGCAGACTTCAATGGACATGTTAATGCAGGAAACAGAGGGGACGAGGAAGTGATGGGCAGGTTTGGTATCCAGGACAGGAACGCAGAAGGACAGATGTTGATAGATTTTGCAAAAAGGATGGAAACGGCTGTGGTGAATACTTTCTTCCAGAAGAAACAGGAGCATATGGTGACTTATAAAAGTGGCGGTAGGAGCACACAGGTAGACTACATCTTGTGTAGGCGATATAATTTGAAGGAAGTCAGTGACTGCAAAGTCATAGTGGGTGAGAGTGTTGCCAAACAGCATAGGATGGTGGTGTGCAGGATGACTCTGATGGTGAGAAAGGTGAAAAAGGCAAAGGCAGAGCAGAAGACAAAGTGGTGGAAGCTGAAAAAGGAAGAGTGTCGTGTTGTCTTCGTGTTGTCCATTTTCATGGAAATTCAGATTTTTACATCAAAGTTTTTACACCATCTTTTGCTCACGTGAAATCAACTAAAACTCTTTTTTTTTTTTCTTTCATTTTTCTGGAAAGTACCCTCATAAAAATAGATAAAAACAGTAGCACATTTACTGGCTTTCATTGCATTTATTCACCAAGTTCAGTACAAGACACACTATAATCCATCCACCAGAAGAACAGTCGTGAAGTCGTCTCTCCATTTTGGATACTGTTTTGATATTAAAATGCTGTTTCAGTGAATAAAATAAAGGTTATAAAGACGATATGCTCGTAAAGAATGCAGGCTTGTTGCTAAGGGAGATCTGAAACGAGCACACTGATCAGCTCAGGCTCGCACATGCGCAGTGCCCCTGCCACGTCAACTTTTCCGGTTTACTTCCTACTTCTGGTTTACTGCATGCGGAACTTATCTCAGACTTTCTCTTCAATAACAGTCATAAAGCTTTTTTATAAGATTGTGAATACACATAATTTCTTGTCCAGCAGAACTCAACTCCTGTTATGTGTGTGTGGGGGTGGGGGGGGCACATCCCCCTTGGTAGAAATGACCTTCAAAGAGGCACTTTTATCTGTATGCTCCACTTCATTTCAAGACCTGTACCTTTTTACTTTTACCAGAAATAATAGTTTTACAATGAATTAATCAATCACTGTTATGTAGGACAGTGGTCCCCAACCTTTTTATCACCATGCACCGGTCAACGCGTGACAATTTTACCGGGGGTGGGGCACAGATTGTTTATATTTTACAGACGCCACCCAACTTATGAACGAGATATGTGCTGAACAGCCGTTCGTTAGATGAATATCTTTGTAAGTAGTTCCAGGGCGTTCTTTAGAGGGGAACGTGTACGAGTTTGTACTGTATACAATCTCACTCTCTCTTCATGGGAATCCAGCAGTTCTTCGAAGTCCTCCTCTAGGTGAAGGTTGAGCTTCTCACTGAGCCCGACAAGACTGGTAAAGATGTGCTTAGTCTCCTCTTGCTTGTCGAAGCCTTTGCATTTGTTGACAATCTGAGCGCATAGCGACCTCCAGACGGCATTGAGGTTGACCTCGGCAACCTCACGCCATGCAGCATCAGTGTTTTTGATGCAGTTTCGGTTGTTGTAGGACATCCAGTATTCATGCAAGGACATCTCAGAGTCGGTGTCTCCTGCCTTTAAAGCCTTCCTGTAGGTCCGTCGGGTGAAATACTTCTAGAAGTTGACCATGATGCTCTGGTCCATCGGCTGCAGAAGTGAAGTTGTATTTGGCGGCAGGTATACAACTTGAACATCCGGATGAAAATCATCCAAGTGGGGGGGTGGGATGGCCTGGGGCATTGTCTAACACCAGCAGGATCTTGAACAGAATGCCATTTTCCCAGTAATCCAACATCACTTCGGAGATGAAATGGTGAAGGAACCATTCCTCAAATATAGCTAGCGTCACCCATGCCTTCGCATTTGCCATCTATGTAACGGGGAGAGAGCTCTTAATCACGTTCTTCAGTGCTCACGGGCTAGCTGCCAGGTAGATGAGCCGTTGCTTCAGCTTGAAGGTTCATTTCTCATTTCTCTAATCAAAAGCTCCAGATGCCCTGAGCATTGCAGTGTGAGAACATTCCAAACTCCGATATTCAGATTAGTCCGCATATCCAAATAATCGTTGATCCTTATGACATTTCTGGGTCTAATGCACTGATTAACAATTTGGTTGGTATCTCGTGTTCTGTTCGTAACAAGTGGGGGGTTCACTTGGCGGGTTGTTAGCCCTGCGCAAGCTCGATAGCATGGTGGTTGAACCACCTGAGGCGAGCCATCACGCCGATTGACAAACATTCGCGCCGGTGGCCAAGGGATCTGATGGGATTGAGAAAGGGATCGAAGGTTCCTCACGTTCCACCGGAGGCCGTCTGTCACTCCCCCTGTGAGTAGGGTAAGTTGGGTCGCATCTGTAAATATAATAATAAACGTGAATCCACTGTGTGCTCATATGTAACTTTACTGGCAGCTTCCTCATAACATTGTACCAACAAAATAACATCCAACAACAACAACAACATAACAGTCTGTCTTCCTTTCAGCTTTTTCCCTTTTACTCGGGAGTCACCACAGCGAATCATCTGATTCGCACGTTTTGATTTGGCAGAGGTTTTTACGTCGGATGCCCTTCCTGTCACAACCCTTTTAGCAAGGGACAGAAACACGCTGACGACTTTGTAGCCTACTCTTTACGAATGTCAGCAATGGTTCTTTTACATGCCTCTCACCATAGACAGTGAGAGACATGGCCCGCCTTTGATAACCCAACAGTGACAACCTTGTGGAGAGTGGGACTCGAACCCCCAACCTTTTGGATCAGCGATCCAGCACCCTATACCACTAGACCACCACTGCCCCAACAACAACATAACAGTATACCATCAAAATCTCTGGTAATACTATCTGCCCCCCCAAAAAAAATATTTAAAAAATAACCATGTGGAAAAATAAATAAATGATGAGAAACTACAATTCCATACTTCTTTCTCTATCATGTAAATACTGTGTTGACCTGGCGAGCTGTCCAGGGTGTACCCCGCCTCGCCGGAGTCAGCTGAGATGTGCGCCAGCCTCCCCGCGACCCTAATTAGGATTAAGTGGTGCAGAAAATGAATGACTATTATATAAATATATCTACACTACATTAATTTTTTGTGAGCCACTCCACCGAAAGTAGGCTCTAGTGTCTAGTGTCTTGTGGGGCCGGTGGCATAGTGGTTAGGGTGCTGCGCTCATGATCGGGAGGTTGTCAGTTCGAATCCCACTGAGACCCTCACTGTGCTATGACCCCTGGGCAAGGTCTCAAGTGCTCACCCAGCAGTATAAATGGGTACCCGTAAAAATATACTGGGAAGCTAACCTGCGATGGACTAGCATCCCATCCAGGGGGAGTTGAACTCCTCGTCGCTTCACGCTACGGAAACCGGGTATGAGCCACAAGCTTGGGTGTAAAAAAACCCCCCCAAAAACACAACTCCACCGAAAATAGGCTCTCGTGTCCAAAAATGAGATTTTTACACAGTCAGATAGAGGAGGCCCAATGCTGCAAAATGCAGCAAAAAGTTTGTCAATACATTTGAAAACTGAACGAGCTATGCCATTTCTTGTGTCAGCATTCAACTAAAAAGTTCAAAAGACGTTTTGGAGAAAAATGAGCACAAAGATTGCACTTCTTCCAAGATCATTAGTCCTTAGAAACCAAACGTTTTTATCCACCTCAGCCATATAAACTTTTAGAAAACATGTCAAGGAAAAGTTTTCGGAAGAACTAATAAGAGAAATCATCCTTATTTTAATCCGACGGGTCCTTTTTAAACCAATCAGTCACCGTGGTAAACGATTCCCCCGAACAAAAAACAACATTTTTTTTTTCCATTTGTGTTTATTCCAATAAGATCAGTATGAATCTTTTCCACCATTATTAAAAGGTTCAAATGCCTTCAAATGATACTGATTGAAAAAAAAAAAAAAAAAAACACTGTCAGGTTCAAACAATCACACTGAAATTAAGAAAACCATATAACAAAACTCTCTGATCTCTTTTTCAAGTAAGGGGCAGTTCAACATGTTCCCAAGCGGACAGAGTGTACGCTTTTTTTGCCCCCCCCCCCTCCCCCGCGGACAAATAAATGTTGATGATCTCTCGGCAGGATTTTTAAATAAGATATTAAACAAAACAATGGTCAAACCTCTTTTATAAAATAAATCAATGTATTTCCTTGATCAATACTTCTTTAATACACCAGTCAAATAATAATGAAATCAATAAAAATATATACTTTTAAAGAATTCTTTTTAATAACACCTGCTTTAATATTATTATTAAGACATTTGGTTTTAATAATAAAAATGATATTTTTAAGAATATTATTTTATATTAAAATATAATTCAAAATGTCTGCATTTTATATTGGATGACCACGCTTCAGTTTGTGATCAGTAAAGGCGTAGGCTGGTCTGACCATGGGGGGGTTGCACACATCTCGGTTGACCGGAGCCGAAGCCTTAAAGGGGAAAGGAAACTCCGACTAAATAAGTTGGCGAGAGCTTAAGTATAGTTTATTAAAGCGATTGAGACTTAAATTTTATATCATAAATAAACCATTGCACACACAGCGGTTTTGTTTTATGTGCTTGTCATATAAGTTATCGACCCGAAAGCCGCCATTGCTAAGTGCCCGCCTACACAAAGTTATCGTAAATTGATACAAAGTCACTGAATTCATACAAAGAACAGTAGGCGCTTGACATTCGCGGGGGTACGGTTCCGAGCCCTCCCACGAATCGAGATAATCCGCGAGTTCTGTACGCGGAAGTAAAACCCCATGTATGACGTCACATGCGCGAATGAGCAGCCGGCAGTAAAATACTATGTATCTATTACGTGCGCAGCGCAGAGGGATCTACAGGACTGTGTTTCTGTGAAACATGGCTCGAGGAGAGGACACCCAATAAGGCGATCATACCAGCCGGCTACACGGCCTTCATCCCCTGCTATCCCAAGCGCCGGAGTCGTCGTTCGGCCCCTTCCCACCTCGGCTTCTTTGTTAGCCGGGATGCGGCTAGCAGAGCTAGTATGCTATGGAGCTGCATCCCGGCGAATAAGCCAAGTTGAGCGTGCTTAGTTATAACTTAGCAGTGTATAACTAAGCAGAGCTGACATGCTATGGTAGGCAGCGAGCCGCATCCCAGCTATCCCAGTCTGGCCAGAAGTGCTAACCAAGCCTCTCAGAGCTCCAGACTCAGCCGGTAGCCAGCTGCTAGCTAACCGCTAGCATGGAGCTCCGTAGCAGAGAATAGATAGAAGATTATTGCATGCTTAGTTGCCCGACGCTGCTCATAGACGAGTATAGTGCAAAACATGAACAAACAAATAAAACGAACAAAGAAACAATTTGACTCTGAGAACTCCGCGACGTCGCCCTTTGGGCAGCGCCATCTTGGACACGTTACTCCAACTTCAATGTAAAAGGACATGAAGAGTACTGTTAAACATACTACAGAACATAAAATCTCATGCATAAATATTAACTTCGAAAAAGATTTTAATACAACAGTTCAGAGAAAGGAGAAAGTCTTTATTTCTTCAGAAGAGACACCCAGCGTTTTCTATTGCTTAGCCAGAGAGGACACAGTGTTTGAGTGGTACCATCGAGCTTAACTGATAATTAAAACACAGAAAAAAGAGGCTCATTGACAACTTGTGCATGAATGAGTAAAAAGGGGTGGGACATCAGCTCAACCAATCAGCAGAAAGGTGGACCACCATTGGCTGAATTTGAATCACGTGCCGGTTGCTGAGCAGACCGCGTGTACTCAAACCGTGAGTGAAAAAATGCGAATAGTCAAGGGCCTACTGTACCACATAAAACATAGTGCATGCATGTCACAGCATATGATTTCAACAACATGGAATCTCACGCCAACAACAAGCTATCTATTACTCACAGAAGACGAATCAAATATTACAGTTCAACCAAAAAAATTCTCAAATATATTTCAAACTACATCTGCAAGTACATGTGCTAAATACATTTACAAATTAAGCTAAAGTTATTTATCTATTCCAAGTCACAAACAAATATTAATACATATTTACAGCACAAAAACAATGCAACCATGAGGCGGGGGGGCACTAACCAGTGTCTCTCCCCCTTATGCCGGTACCAAGCCCGGATAAATGCAGTGGGTTGTGTCAGGAAGGGCATCCGACGTAAAACCAATGCCAAACTTTTATGATGCAAATCAGAAGTATTACCCCCATACCGGATCGTCGAAGCCCGGATTAACAACGACCGCCATCAGTGCTGTCAACCAACAGAGTACTGATGGAAATTGGACTACTGTTGGTCGAAAATGTCAAAGAAGGAGAGGCGGAAGGTGTGTCCATAGGCAGAGAGAGAAGAGGAAAGGCATGAGTCGAGGACTGAGAGTAGGGACTTTGAATGTTGAAACTATCCAAGGAAAAGGTACAGAGCTGGCTGACATGATGCAGAGGAGGAAGGTGGACATACTATGTGTTCAGGAGACCAGGTGTAAAGGTAGCAAAGCTAAAAGCTTAGAAGCAGGGTTTAAGCTATTTTATCATGGTGTGGATGGGAAGAGAAATGGAGTAGGAGTCATCTTGAAGGAGGGGTTTGTCAGGAATGTTCTAGAAGTGAAAAGAGTGTCAGACAGACTGATGAGTCTGAAGTTAAGAAATCGAAGGTGTGATGGTCAATGTTGTTAGTGCTTTTATGCCCCACAGGCAGGATGTGAGCTAAAAGAGAAGGAGAGATTCTGGAGTGAGTTAGATGAAGTGATGCAGAGTACCCCCAGAGGTGAAAGAGTGGTCATTGGAGAAGACTTCAATAAACATGTTGGTGCAGGCAACAGAGGAGACAAGGAAGTGATGAGCAGGTTTGGTATCCAGGACAGGAACACAGAAGGGCAGATGTTGATAGATTTTGCAAAAAGGATGGAAATGGCTGTGTTGAATACTTTCTTCCAGAAGAAACAGGAGCATAGGGTGACAAATCAAAGCGGAGATTGGAGCACACGGGTAGACTACATCTTGTGTAGGCGATGTAATTTGAAGGAAGTCAGTGACTGCAAAGTAGTAGTTGGTGAGAGTGTTGCCAAACAGCATAGGATGGTGGTGTGCAGGATGATGCTGATGGTGAGGAAGGTGAAGAAGGCAAAGACAGAGCAGAAGACAAAGTGGTTGAAGTTGTTGTCTTCAAGGAGGAGTTGAAACAGGCTTTGGGTGGCCAGGAAGTGCTTCCAGATGACTGGACAACCACAGCAAATGTGATCAGGGACACAGGTAGGGGAGTACTTTATGTGTCCTCTGGAAAGAAAGTAGATAAGGAGACCTGGTGGTGGAATGAGGAAGTGCAGGAGTGTGTACAAAGGAAGAGATTAGCTAAGAAGAAGTGGGACATTGAGAGGACCGAGGAGAATAAACAGGAGTACAGGGAGACACAGCGTAATGCAAAAGTAGCAGTAGCTAAGGCCAAACAGAGGGTGTATGATGACTTGTATGCTAGGTTGGACAGTAAGGAGGGAGAAAATGATCTATACAGGTTGGCACAGCAGAGAGATAGAGCTGGGAAGGATGTGCACCAAATTAGATTGATAAAGGACAGAGAGAGAAATGTATTGACTGATGATAGAAGTGTGCTGGGAAGATGGAAAGAGTACTTTGAAGAGCTGATGAATGAGAAAAATGAGAGAGAGAAAAGGAGTAGAAGAGGTGACCATTGAGGAGCAGGATGTAGCAAAGATTATTAAGGGTGAAGTGAGGAGGGTGCTGAAGAGGATGAAGAATGGAAAGGCAGTTGGTCCTGATGACATACTGGTGAAGGTATGGAAGTGTCAAGGAGAGGTAGCAGTAGATTTTCTGACAGTAACATTCAACAAGGTCCGAGAGAATGAGCAGATGCTGGAGGAATGGAGGAGAAGTGTGCTGGTGCCCATTTTTAAGAACAAGGGACATGTGCAGAGTTGTGGCAACTACAGAGGGATAAAGTTGATGAGCTATACGTTGAAGTTATTGGAAAGAGTGGTGGAAGGGAGACGAAGGCAGAGGTAAACATTTGTGAACAACAGTTTGGTTTCATGCCAAGGAAGAGCACCGCAGATGCAATGTTTGCTTTGAGGATGTAATAGAGAAGTACAGAGAAGGTCAGAAGGAGCTGCATTGTGCCTTTGTGGATCTGGAGAAAGCATATGACAGGGTGCCGAGAGAGGAACTGTGGTATTGTATGAGGAAATCTGGAGTGGCAGAGAAGTATGTTAGAGTGGTGCAGGACGTGTATGAGAGATGTAAGACTGTGGTGAGGAGTGCTGTCGGGCGTGACCGACGAATTCAAGGTGGAGGTGGGACTGCATCAAGGGTCAGCTCTGAGCCCCTTCTTGTTTGCTATGGTGATGGACAGGCTGACAGACGAGGTTAGGCAAGAATCTCCATGGACTATGATATTTGCAGATGACATTGTGATCTGTAGTGAGAGCAGAGAACAAGTGGAGGAAAATCTAGAGAGATGGAGGTATGCCTTGGAAAGGAGAAGAATGAAGGTTAGCCTCAGTAAATCAGAATACATGTGTGTAATTGAGAAGGACCCAGGAGGAACGGTGATGTTACAGGGAGCAGAAATAAAGAAGGTGGAGGATTTTAAGTACTTAGGCTCAACAATCCAGAGCAATGGAGAGTGTGGAAAAGAGATGAAGAAAAATGTGCAGGCAGGCTGGAATGGTTGGAGAAAAGTGTCCAGTGTTTTGTGCGATAGAAGAGTATCAGCAAGAATGAAAGGAAATGTATACAAGACGGTGTTGAGATGATGGCTTAGAAACAGTGGCGCTGAGGAAAAGGCATGAGGCAGAGATGAAAATGTTGAGGTTCTCTCTGGGAGTAACGAGGATGGATAGGATCAGAAATGAGTACATCAGAGGGACAGCCCATGGAAGATGTTTTGGAGACAAAGTCAGAGAGGCTAGATTGAGATGGTTTGGACATGTACAGAGGAGGAATAGTGAGCATATTGGCAGTAGGATGCTGAGGTTGGAACTACCATGCAGAAGGCCTAGAGGAAGACCAAAGAAGAGGTTTATGGATGTGGTGAAGGAGGACATGAAGGTCGTTGGAGTAAAAGAAGATGCAGAGGACAGGGTGAGATGTTGGAGGATGATTTGCTGTGGCGACCCCTGAAGGGAACAGCCGGAAGGAAAAAAAGAAGGTTTACAGCACAAAAGCATACAATTAATTTGATAAAAGTACTGAGCCTTAGGCTGCAGATCCAGGCTGGATGGCTTATGATTATTTTAGCCATTCATTCTCTGTGCGCCAATGTTTGTGTTCTAAACAACTGTGTACGAACAAACTGCTTTATTCTCACACTTTGTTTGATTGACAGTGTTCCGCTATTAATGCTGACTGATGTTATGTTTGTTGATTATTCAGCCCAGGCGTGCACATGTGCAGTGCCCGTTACACATTAACTTTTCATTTACTTCCTGACTCTAGTCATGCGGAACTTATCTCTGACTTTCTCTTCAAGAACAGTCGTTAAGTTTATTTATAAGATTGTGAATACACATAATTTCTTGTCCAGTGGAACTCAACTCCTGCTGTGTGTGTGTGTGTGGGGGGGGTTTGCACGTGCACCCTGTACACCCCCCCCCAGCCTACGCCCTTGATCAGCTGCCTTCTGATGTTTCAGCAGCTGATACCGGGTTGGGTAGTATTCATTGCAGATATGCAATGTTTCATTGCACATATGCAACACCGCAGGTGGTTGGAGAATCGCGCATTGAGAGTTTCAAACGTACACACACAAATATATATATAAAAATATATATAAATATAAATATAATATAAATAAATATATATATATATAATTTCACGCACGCATGTATTATTGTTGATCGACATATTTATATTAAAAAGCATACACAGACATCTTACCCCCTCCCCCCCAGTGTACGTTTTGTCTGCTTGGGAAAATTTTGAAAATGTTGAATGACCCCCTAAGCTTTTCTGTCCTCATCATTATCATCTTAATCTATATCCTGCTCAGCAGAAAAGATCACATCTCATCCCAAACACAACAAAACTGACTCATCACACTTTTATTGACAGATGCCTCTACTTCATCAACATCAAAATCTTCATCAACACAGCTGGCATCATTAACTCTGCTCAACAGCTGGCTTCATCAACTCTGCCCTCAATATTTATCATCTTAATATATATCCTGCTCAGCAGAAAGGAGAACATCCTCATCACCCACACAACTCATGCACACTTTTATTAACAGATGCCTCTTCATCAACATCAAAATCAAAATCTTCATTAATACAGCTGGCATCATCATCATCATCATCATCATCATCATCATCATCAGTTTGTTCATCTGTAAAAGGAATGAAACATTTAAGTATTTTTCAGGTCTTGACCAATTTTTGTACAAAACTAAACAACCCACGATCCAGCATGTCCAGTCCAGACAAGATCACACGCAAATCAAATAATCAAAAAATTCCATAATCAAAACTTTGCATGCAGAGAAAAATACTCACTGGTGAAATAACGCCAAGCATTCCAGCATCTTCAAAGCCCATTTCTCACGTCATATTTAACATCTATACGAATGCTGCCAGACATCCCAGATGACATTTCACTCTCCTTTTCCAGAAATTATGTGTACTCACAATCTTATAAATAAACTTCATGACTGTTATTGAAGAGATAGTTGGAGATAAATTCAAGATAGTAACGGGGTTGACTTTTGCGAACGTAGATAATAACATGTTCACGACTCTATTGTTGAACCATTTTACATATGTATATTGCTTCTGAGTTCTCATTCTATATTTTAGCAGCTTCAATTGCACCTCGTCATTTTCATTATTGCCCTTTGACATTTCATATCCTTTGATAATCCAGGTATTCTTGGTCTGACAGTCAAATATTCCAAGACCGAAGACAGAATTTCAGTAGAACAAGGTGGATCAGACCAAGGAAAGGCACCGTAACTGAAGGATTTTCATTTTGAAGAACTGACCAGTGAGATTTCATCTTGTTGCTCTGCTTGCACTAGAATCATCTGCAGTTGGCATTAGGCGTGTTCATCGATGATAACGGTCGAATCTCCATCAAGCTCGATGACATCATTTGGAGGATCTCTTCATCTAGATCTATTTCCTTTTCCATATTCACATCATCAGGGATGAAGTTGGGATCAGCCACCTCGTCATCATAATCCATTTCTGTCTCAGATTCGTCACTATCATCACAAGTGGCCAGCTCAGCAGTTTCGACACATATTTTTCCTGCCATAAAAAGTTCTGGGGGCGATTGATATACCGCTGGTGAAATTGAATAATGAGAGACATTCACCAGTCAAATTGACTCAACAATTATGTTTTCTAAATGATGAAATTGGGTCAGACTTTACCTCATGATGACTCACTTTTTGAACTGATAAATAACACCAAGATATTTCTCACAGAAAACAATAATGTTTATAATTGATGCTCATATTGAGTTTCCATAAAACTTACAAGCATATTGGTATAAAAACAATATTTTTCAGGAATTCTACTATTTGTAAACTATGTTGTAAGAAATCACTGTTGACAGCCAAGCTTCATATACCTGATGTGACAGAAACATCACTCATATTAATGTGGGGTTTTTTTTAGTAAAATGAACTCAACAAACTATTTCTACCTCATAAAATTACAAAGCTATCATTATTCTTCAATGACGATTTTTATGTGCATCAACCTCACCTGGTATTTGATCCGTTGTGCTTATAGTACTGACAGTTTAAACAATGACTCATGGATGTCACCCACTCACAATGTCTCGAGCCTACCTGAAAAAAGCGTGGGAAAAGATGATGTAATACCATTCTCCTCTTCAACAGGAAATGTACTGCATTCATCACGGTCGTTCCCCAGATGCCCGTAGTGATATAAATTTAATTTTTAGGCACTTAATTCTTGTGTGACGAATTCATCACCGTCAGGCGTAAAGGGTTAAATGTACTTTTACATCAACTACTGGAGAGAATTTCATAAATAACCTTCAAGAATGAGCAACTATAATTGGATCACTATCAGACAAAACTCATGCGGCTAGCAGATAGGTGGGTCGCGCTTTCCCTTCGAGTGTATTTGGACCGTCCTCAAATGCGCATGCACCATCGTTTGAAGAGAGGCGGGTGGCTAGCACTGCATGTCACTGAGGGGTCGTGGGTATGCTTTCAGTCCTTCCTAGATGGTGGTGGTCATGTGATATGGAAGGCAATACCTTTTTTATCTCGAAGAAAAAGTACAATTCTCAGAAAACAACTGTAGCATAGCAGTTATGTTCATATCTTTGTAGGAATAACATTCATGAAATGTATCAGTCAGGATTTAGGCCTCATCATAGCACAGAGACATCACTCGTTAAGTTTGTAAATGACCTACTGGTGGCCTCCAACTATGGCTGTGTCTCCCTGAGTGTGTTACTTGAACTTAGAACAGCCTTTGACACTAGTGATCACATGATTCTCCTCGACAGATTAGAAAATGTTTTGGAGTCAAGGGAACTGCCCTCTCCTGGTTTAAATCTTGTTTAACTGACTCTTGTCAATTTATAGATGCAAATTGTGATTTCTCTGTATGTTTTAATTTTCAGGTTGGTATTCCACAAGGTTCTGTTCTAGGCCTTTTTTTTCTGTATACATGCTTCCTTTGAATGCAACCGTGAGGATGGGCACAAACAAGTGTCCGTCCTCATGCCGGTCCCAAGCCCAGATAAATGCAGAGGATTGCGACAGGAAGGGCATCCAGCGTAAAACTTTTGCCAAAATACACAGAAAGCATATGACAGGGGTGCCAAGAGAGGAACTGTGGTATTGTATGATGAAGTCTGGAGTGGCAGAGAAGTATGTTAGAGTGGTGCAGGACATGTATGAGAGATGTAAGACAGTGGTGAGGTGTGCTGTCGGTCTGACAGAAGAGTTGAAGGTGGAGGTGGGACTGCATCAAGGGTCAGCTCTGAGCCCCTTCTTGTTTGCTCTGGTGATGGACAGGCTGACAGACAAGGTTAGACAAGATTCCCCATGGACTATGATGTTTGCAGATGACATTGTGATCTGTAGTGAGAGCATGTGTAGAACAAGTGCAGGAAAATCGAGAGAGGTGGAGGTATGCCCTGGAAAGGAGGGGAATGAAGATTAGCCTCAGTAAAACAGAATACATGTGTGTGAATAACAAGGACCCAAGAGGAACGGTGAGGTTACAGGGAGCAGAGATAAGGAAGGTGGAGGATTTTAAGTACTTAGGGTCAACAATCCAGAGAAGTGGAGAGTGTGGAAAAGAGGTGAAGAAGCATGTGCAGGCAGGTTGGAATGGTTGGAGAAAAGTGTCCGAGTGATGTGTGATAGAGGGTATCAGCAAGAATGAAAGGAAAAGTGTAATAAGATGGAGGTGAGGCCAGCAATGTTGTATGGTTTAGAAACAGTGGCCCTGGGGAAAAGACAGAAGTCAGAGGTGGAGGTAGCAGAGATGAAAATGTTGAGGTTCTCTTTGGGAGTAATGAGGATGGATAGGATCAGGAATGAGCACATCAGAGAGAAAGCACATGCAAGACGTTTTGGAGACAAAATCAATCAGGCTAGATTGAGATGGTTTGGACATGTACAGAGGAGGGATAGTGAGTATATTGGTAGTAGGATGCTGAAGTTGGAACTACCAGGCAGAAGGCCTAGAGGAAGACCAAAGAGACGATTCATGGATCTGGTGAAGCAGGACATGAAGGTAGCTGGTATAAGAGAAAAAGGATAGGGTGAGATGGGAGGCAGGTGATTCGCTGTGGTGACCCCTGAAGGGAAAAGCCGAAGGAAAAGAAGAAGACACTATGCTAACTGCCAATACTAATTTCATAACCGGATCGGTCGAGGTCTGGTTAACAACGGCCGCCATCAGTGCTGTCAACCAACAGGGTGCTGGTGGAAATTGGCCTACTATTGGTCAAAGAAGAAGAGGTCGAAGAAGGAGAGGCTGAAGAAGGAGAGACAGGAGGTATGTTCGTAGGCAGAGAGAGAATAGGAAAAGCATGAGTGTAGGACTGAGAGTAGGGACTTTGAATGTTGGAACTATGGCAGGACAAGGTAGAGACCTGGCTGACTTGATGCAGAGGAGGAAGGTGGACATACTGTGTGTTCAGTAGACCAGGTGGAACGGTAGCAAGGTTAGAAGCTTAGGAGCAGGGTTTAAGCTGTTTTTTCATGGTGTGGATGGGAAGAGAAATGGAGTAGGAGTCATCATGAAGGAGAGGTTTGTCAGGAATGTTCTAGAAGTGAAAAGCATGTCAAACAGAGTGATGAGTCTCAAGTTAGAAATTGAAGGTGTGATGTTCAATGTTGTTACTGCTTTTGCCCCACAGGCAGGATGTGAGCCAGAAGAGGAGAGATTCTGGAGTGAGTTGGATGAAGTGATGCAGAGTACCCCCAGAGGTGAAAGCGTGGTCATCAGTGCAGACTTCAATGGACATGTTGGTGCAGGCAACAGATGGGACGAGGAAGTGGTGGGCAGGTTTGGTATGTAGGAGAGGAACACAGAAGGACAGATGTTGATAGATTTTGAAAAAAGGATGGGATTGGCTGTGGTGAATACTTTCTTCCAGAAGAGAGAGGAGCAGAGGGTGACTTATAAAAGCGGATGTAGGAGCATACAGGTTGTCTACATCCTGTATAGGCGATATAATTTGATGGAACTCAGTGACGTCGAGGTGAAAACTTTTTTCAAAAATAATTAGATCGAGTCAAAACAAAGAAAATTACATGGGTTTTTTTGATTGTTTGTTTTGATGATGATGATGATGATGATGATGATGAAGAAGAAGAAGAAGAAGAAGATGATGATGATGATGATGATAATGATGATGATGAACAATCGGTTGTGAGAAGCTCTGAGTTGAGAAGTTCGGGAGAAGCTCCGAGTAGAACCGAGGATAATAAATTACAATATTACAAAAGTGAGAGAATTTATTTTACATCGATGGATTTAAAATGTGTTTTAAAAATGTTTATTTTTCATTCTTTTGAAAAGTTTATTCGATTGTTTTAATCATATGTCACGTCACCGAACTGTATTAGTCTGTTGAGGATTGTTTATTATTTATTATGATTATTATTTTTTTACAGCAATAGGTAAAGAGTAAAAATATTATTAAATATTATTATACTGTATTATGAAAACAATATTAAAAATATATTTACCATTATTTATAAAAAGTTGATTCAGTTGTTTGAATTACTAGATAGATAGATAGATAGATAGATAGATAGATAGATAGATAGATAGATGAATATCTATAGTATATAGAGATAGATAAATAGATTCTTATCTTTAGTTATTTTGTAGAGTTATTATTCAGGGCGGTGGTGTCCTGGTGGTATAGGGCGCTGGATCGCGGGTCCTAAGGTTGTGGGTTCGAGTCCCATTCTCCACAAGGTTGAAACACCCTCTCGCAAAGGCCGGCCATGTCCCTCACTGTCTATGGTCTGTGGTTCATGTAAAAGAACCATTGAGAACCAAGAACCAATAACTTTGGTAAAGAGGATCTGCAGAGCCGCCAGTGTGTTTCTGTCCCGCTGAAAGGGTTGTATAGGGAAGGGCATCGACCTAAACCCATGAACCAAATCAAACATGCCAGTTATTCACTGTGGCGACTCCTGATTCAGGGAAAAGCAGAAAGGAAATCTCGTTATTATTCAAGTTATGAGAATCTCTCTCTCTCTCTCTCTCTCTCTCTCTCTCACACACACACACACACACGCCTGAGCTCCTACACTGTGTGCTGTGCATTCTTTCATCGCCTGTTCCACATTACAGTGGTTTGTAAGTTTTTGTCCTCCCCTGGTGCAGGTCTCTTACAGCCCAGGGAAAGATTCTCTCGGCGAGACTCATTATAAACAGAATAATGTGAATTCTACACAGACAGATTCCTGATCATATCAAGTTTACACACCGTTGCTTACATTCATTCATTCACTTTCTAAGCCACTTAATCCTAATTTAGGGTCACGTGGAGACTGGCGCCCATCTCAGCCGACTTTGTGCAGGGCAGGCCATTGCAGCACGAGACACATACAATCATTTTGACTCAGTCACAGCTCGGGATGATTTAGAACAGACAGTTTGCTGTTAAGATCCGTTGAATGTGGAAGAAGACGACTGGAGACTGGTTTTGAGTTGAATATGAGAAGCTTTATTGCGTCGTCTGCAGAGGACGGAGACCCAACAAACATGCATAAAAGACACGCTAGTTAAGGTCTGAGGTCTCCCTCGCGGGGGGGTGCTTTTAAGGGCTGCAGAGCAGGTTCCTCCTTCCGGGTTTGTGACTGGGTCTTTGATGCGTTGTTATCTCAACAGGATGCGATAAATCTGGGCTCTTTTCGGGAGCATCACAATCCCCAAACACCCCCCACCTCCTGACCTTGAAGTAATCTACAGCTAGAAACTGTTGAGTCTGTTGAAGGTCACACTAACAGTGAAAGGCTCTGTGTGTCACGGGTACCCAGCATGCACTTCTGTTTAAGTATACACTTTTACAACAGACATGAAGAATGGCCCCTGAAGCATTCCATTTGATTATTCTCAACAAACATTTAAGTATAGCAAAACATAGAAAAATAAAGCACCATTATACAGTTATATAAAACAGTATGTGCACCAGAGAACATGATTATGTGATACACTTTTACAATTCCCCCTTACAATTCCCCCTCTCCTAAAGGAGATCAACCAAGGAACCATTCGTAACAAAAATAGAACAGCAAAGAAAACCACCACAAGCAATAGAAAGGCTATATAAAAGACAATTATGAAATCCGTAAAGATCTAAGCAAATATGATATCTATAAAAACTCTAACCGCATGCAAAATTGCCCAGAGTAAAATCTAATCAGAACTGGGGTCTAAGTGCGACTTCATTCACTGTGAGACCTCAAGGAAGGAGAGCTTCCGACTCGGCCAACAACTGAGGAACTTGATATGGAGGGGGAGAAAAGGGCCCCCTTTTTCCAGAGTGAAAGAGATGCACCTAATACATAGGGAATGAATTCAGGGGATGCAACAGCACCCACATAGGGTGAGGAGTCCGGCCACCGAGATGATGGATATCACAACTGAAACGATCAAACCTTTCCACTTACAGAAGTGTCTGTCCAGCCAATCAAGTATAACATTATCAACACCTGAGTGTTCCCTCAGTTCGGTGGCCAGAGTCCGCAGCCCGTCCAAGGCCTTCGTGACAGACCCGTCTGGCGCGGTGTTATTGGGTATGAAGGTGCAGCACTCTTCCCCAAACATGGAGCAAACGCCACCGTAAGTACTAAGTAAAAATCTATAGCCATGGTTTTGATATGTCATAAGTGAATTGGCCCTGAGCTCGCTGCCAATCCTTCCACGGCATCCCTGGTGAGATTGGTCAAGCGTTGAACATTATAGTGAATATAATTGATCCTATCGACATTTCTTGTTGATAGTGCACCACCAGCAAATGTAAGATTCAAACCCACCCGCAATCTGGTCTACTAATTTGTATTCGTCTGGCACGCCGGGCGAGGAACGCCGATTGCATCGATATAAGTGGGAGACCCTTGAAAGCCTTGCTTCCCAAGCGCGGAATCGACCGTGCGTGGTGCTTAATGTCGAACGAGGAGACGGACTTTACACGCAGCGTGAAAGGACACCTACTAGGTCGGATGCTGAGGCTGGTACAATAGTGATCCGAATAATCTGAATCGGGAATCTTTTGAAAATCATGAACCTTTACGCCATCCATTTGAGGGGAAAGGGTCGCATTAATCG
>CM045744.1:8320198-8365198 GCA_024760905.1 Plotosus lineatus
TATGCAGTTTACGCTTGATGAAAGCAATGGTTCTTTTTACATATGCCTTTCACTGTATACAGTGAGGGACATGGCTGGCCTTTGATATCCCAGTTAGCTGCACTGGAGGGGACGGTGATAACCTTGTGTAGAGTGGGACTCGAACCCCCCAACCATAGGATCGGCGATCCAGTGCACTTTACCACCAGGCCACCACTGGCCTTTCTCAATGAAATATTGTCACTCAATATTAACTCTGACAGTGCCAAAGCCAAAAAAAGGCTTTGTTCTCAAATGCCAAAGCAAAAAAAAATCAGCTTCATGACACACGCTAATTCAGTGCCTTACCTATTTGTAAATGGTCTCACACACAAGTGACTGAAGCCTTTTTTTGATTAGTAATTATCTTTTTTTTTTTTTTTTTTTTTTGGCCTAAAAAAGAACCAATAATAGCTGTCCTTTCAAAAGGAAATCTCTCAAATTAGCATTCAGAAAGCATGCGGGACTGTCAGATAATGGTGGTGCAAAATTACCCACCCACTTTCAGACGGCTCGAATTCTGAAAATATCATGCTTAATATTGTGCAAGATGGCCGATGGTAACTTGAGGTGTGTGTGTGTGTATGTATATATATATATATATATTATATACACTGATACATGTATGAGATTTCCTTTCAGCTTTCCCTTTTTCAGGGGTCACCACAGCAAATGATTCTCACATTTGATTTCGCATAGGTTTTTACATCGGATGCCCTTCCTGACACAACCCTTTAGCAAAGGACAAACACGCTGATTTGCTTTACAGCTGCACTCTTTGGCAAAGTCCGCAATGGTTCTTTTACGTGCCTCTCCGCATAGACAGTGAGAGACATGGCTGGCCTTTTATAACCCAGTTAGCTGCACTGGGGGGTACTGGAAATAACACACGTGTGTGTTCGACCACGTCGTCTTAGCGGAGTTATAATCTTACAAATGTTTATGGAAGGTTAAAAGCCTCAGTCAAGAAATAAAGCATAAAACGGTAACTTTGTCCTTTACCCCAAAAGCATTATGGTAGATGATGCTCCATAATAGCCAATAGGAGGGAGCTGCATCATCCCTCCTACCCAATGGGAGGGCAGGATGTTTGAACCTCATTGGGAGAGCAGCTCGCACATTGTTTGAATGGTGCATTTAAATTTATGACACTTTCGTAACATGAACTTGTTTTGTATCCAGATATAAAAATTTTAGGAAAATGCGTTTTGTAACCTTTTTTTTTTTGGGATTTTTGTAAAGTGACCTTTTTGTATTTGTTAAAAGCTTTCTCTCTCTCTGTGTGTGTATGTGTCTATGTATATATGTGTGTGTGTGTGTGTGTGTATATATATATATATATATATATATATATATATATATATATATATATATAAATTTCAGATTTGAATGTGTATATTCCTCTCCTTTTGCGGTTATTGTAATTGTCAGTCAATATACATTTATTTTATACTCTTATTCCTTGGACGTTGTATTATGCATGACTTGTTAATGTAATATTAACAATATATTAATATTTAGGAATTTCTCGTTTTCATATTGCTTTGGGGACCATCTTGGATTCTCGTCACATGACATTACCCACTTGAAATCATTGAAAATGTTTTCATAAGAGTAAAGCCATTACATCCAAACTATTAATAGATTATAATAACTCAACATATATTGGGTATTCTTACTATATTCTGAATATGATATGAAAACAAATTCCTTCATCTTGATATTTGGAACAGCTTGGCAATCTCCACATTTTCATTTATGAAAACAGGAATTATATAATCTCCTCCGAAGGAAAAGTTAACCAAGAGAAAATGTGGTGGCAATCTTTAAAATGAGATCATGTGACCCAAATTTGACCTCTGTGACTAAAAAAAAAAAACTGAAGGCCTCATGCAATTTATTTGGTAGTTTCTGCATTCACTATCAAAAGTGGCATCCTTTGCCACATCGCGGTCTTGGTACATCGCAGTATTTTAATAAATAAAATTAAAACAATGTATATTATGTTTGGGGTACGACAGACTATTCAGCTAGTTATGCACTGACCAACCAATCGGAGTGCAGTAAAATGCTGACTATGTTGTGAGTCTATTCGCTGGTCCAGTGAGGCAAATCTGATTCAGAGAAACAACACCATTGCTTGTGATTGAATTGTACAAGAATTATATTGAATGAACTGCATCATTCCTGTTTCAGTGGTACCAAATTCAACTGTTCTTTTTCTGTGAACATTTCAATTTTACAGTTTTTTTTTTTTTTTTTTTCCCACCAATCTTGATTAGAGAGCCTTTGTTTTGATGAGATCTCAAGTGTACTGCGACCTGGTTGCAAGGTATCGTCCACAAAATCGGCTCGTGCGTCACGACGATATGACTCGGGTGGTCTCAACCATTACCATATTCAGCAGTGAATCTCTAGCTTTCCATACATACCCGGTTTGTCAGGACTATATTGCGCTTGTTTTTTTTTTTTTTTTTAAAAACTTCATGTTTATAAATATCCCCAAGAAGATTTCCAGTTTTTGAGAGATTTTTTTTAGAATATAACCCCCACAAACTGGGTACCAAAATTTAGAGATTATAAAACGACACTTGAATTGAAACTAGTTGAAACAGGCTTTGGGTGGCCAGGAAGTGCTTCCAAATGACTGGACAACCACAGCAAATGTGATCAGGGACACGGGTTGGAGAGTACTTGGTGTGTCCTCTAGAAGGAAAGTAGATAAGGAGACTTGGTGGTGGAATGAGGAAGTGCAGGAGTGTGTACAAAGGAAGAGGTTAGCTCAGAAGTGGGACATTGAGAGGACCGAAGAGAGTAAACAGGAGTACAGGGAGACACAGCGTAAGGCGAAAGTAGCAGTGGCTAAGGCCAAACAGAGGGCATGATGACTTGTATGATAGGTTGGATAGTAAAGAGGGAGAAAATGATCTATACAGGTTGGCACAGCAGAGAAATAGAGATGGGAAGGACGTGCAGCAAGTTAGATTGATAAAGGACAGCGAGGGAAATGTATTGACTGATGACAGAAGTGTGCTGGGAAGATGGAAAGAGTACTTTGAAGAGCTGACGAATGAGGAAAATGAGAGACAAAAAAAGAGTAGAAGAGGTGACCATTGAGGAGCAGGATGTAGCAAAGATCAGTAAGGGTGAAGTGAGAAGGGCATTGAAGAGGATGAAGAATGGAAAGGCAGTTGGTCCTGATGACATACCTGTGGAGGTACGGAAGTGTCTAGGAGAGGTAGCAGTAGATTTTCTGACAAGAACATTTAACAAGGTCTTAGAGAGTGAGCAGATGCCGGAGGAGTGGAGAAGTGTGCTGGTGCCCATTTTTAAGAACAGGGGAGATGCGCAGAGTTGCGGCAACTACAGAGGGATAAAGTTGAAGAGCTATATGATGAAGCTATGGGAAAGAATAGTGGAAGCTAGACTAAGAGCAGAGGTCAGCATTTGTGAACAACAGTTTGGTTTCATGCCAAGAAAGAGCACCACAGATGCAGTGTTTGCTTTGAGGATGTTAATAGAGAAGTACAGAGAAGGTCAGAGGGAGCGACATTGTGCCTTTGTGGATCTGGAAAAAGCATATGACAGGGTGCCAAGAGAAGAACTGTGGTATTGCATGAGGAAGTCTGGAGCGGCAGAGAAGTATGTTAGAGTGGTGCAGGACATGTATGAGAGATGTGTCACACCGACAGCAAACCTCACCACTGCCTTACAAGAGTTCAAGGTGGAGGTGGGACTGCATCAAGGGTCAGCTCTGAGCCCCTTCCAGGGTGACAGACGAGGTGAGACAAGAATCTCCATGGACTATGATTGCAGATGACCTTGTGATCTGTAGTGAGAGCAGAGAACAAGTGCAGGAAAATCTAGAGAGGTGGAGGTATGCCCTGGAAAGGAGAGGAATGAAGGTTGGCCTCAGAAAATCAGAATACATGTGTGTGAATGAGAAGGACCCAGGAGGAACGGTGATGTTACAGGGAGCAGAGATAAGAAAGGTGCAGGATTTTAAGTACTTAGGCTCAACAATCCAGAGCAATGGAGAGTGTGGAAAAGAGGTGAGGTGTGTGCAGGCAGGCTGGAATGGTTGGAGAAAAGTGTCCGGTGTGATGTGCGATAGGAGAGTGTCAGCAAGAACGAATGGAAAAGTGTACAAGATGGTGGTGAGGCCAGCGATGTTGTATGGCTTAGAAACGGTGGCGCTGAGGAAAAGGCAGGAGGCAGAGCTGGAGGTCGTGGAGATGAAAATGTTCAGGTTCTCTCTGGGAGTAACGAGGATGGATTGGCTCAGAAATGAGTCCATCAGAGGGACAGCACATGTTAGATGTTTTGGAGACAAAGTCAGAGAGGCTAGATTGAGATGGTTTGGACATGTGCAGCAGAGGGATAGTGAGTATATTGGCAGTAGGATGCTGAGGTTTGAACTACCAGGCAGAAGGCCTAGAGGAAGACCAAAGAAGAGATTTATGGATGTGGTGAAGGAAGACATTAAGGTTGTTGGAGTCAGAAAAGAAGATGCAGAGGACAGGGTGAGATGGAGGTGGATGATTTGCTGTGGCGACCCCTTAAGGGAGCAGCCGAAAGGAAAAGAAGAAAACGACACTTGAATTGAACTTCATGAATAAACAAACTTTAATTTCAAGTCCCCTTAAAAAAAAAACGCCAAGATAACCGCAAATGGTTTAGCGGTTTAAACCGGTTTGAACATCAAACAATATGTCTTGCGATATTCTGAAGCAATTTTTTTTTTTTTTTTACATGCCTTCGGAACAGTAAAAAAAAAAGCTATTCCAGGTAATTGAACCGGAAGTAGTGCTTTCATTGGGGGGGGGGGGGGGATGGCGGCTGCAGAGGGCCCAGCATGCAATCCAGACACAAGCGTGTTTCCGTCCTCTTGTCTACAGTCATTCAGTGTGCGGAGAGCCAGGTATAATCAGAGCTATGCTGTGATTGGGCAATGCAGATGTCACGAAGGCCTTCAGTCAATAGAATTTGTTTTTATATAGGATACGGAAATTCCAGGTAAAAACAAAACCACGGTTGGTGTTGCTAATTCCTCAGAAATTTACTGACATCTGCATCTAGATTTTCGCTTCAACATTTATTTATAAATGAGCAAAAGAAGGAACAGGTCCCATGAACCTGATCTCCAACAAGGTGCATTAACCATGCATGTTTTTGCTAAACGCAGCAAAAACATCTGTCACCTCTGGGGAAAAAAAATGATGTCACACAACTTGTGGACTCCGCCTCAGGCTCAACACGCTCCAAATCGGTCTCGAAGTCTAGCAAGTTGTATTCCACTTCTCTCCAGCATAATGATATTAATGTTATTTATATGATGAACGATATTGCATGTTATTGTAAAGTTTGACGGACTTTCCTGAGCGTCAGTGTCACTAAGTGTTATCCATGCTGCATGTATCCATCGCTATGATGTATGGGCATCGCTATGATGGCCTTCATATGCGCATATATATAAATGGATCAATCTACTGCCCATAGGGTCACAGGTCTGATGAGGACTAGTCATGCATGGTACAGTTCTGTGCATGAGCAGATGATGCGCCACCTTTAATCCCGCCTTAAAAATTGAATAAGCATGCATTAATGATTTAAGGCTTCACATTATGCTAATAAAAGCACTAGATGCACTTACACTATTCTAATGTTTGTGTATTTAATGTTTAAATAGCTTATCTTTTTGATATGCAGTTCTATTACAGTTGTTAATGTTTGTGCCGAAGTTTAAAACATTACATTTTCATAAGTAGATTGTTTTTATGATGCTTAGAATTTTTATTTAAATGACTAAAAACAATGTTTTTAATGTTGATTTCTCTTTTTGAAATAAAGAATAAATACTGTCAAGAACAGGCTCACTTAATTTAAAATTCTTGCAATATCATGCGATACATATCGCAATACATAAAAGCGAGGCAATACCCAGCCCTATAAAATATTTGTGATCGGAATATAACCTTTTGTGTATAAAAAATTTCTAGTGCGGCTGTTTTGTTGCAATCTTGCAATAAATATAAACTTTGTCTTTCGAATTGATCGGGTCACTCGGCTTGCTGGTTATACACGAAGGGAATTGGCACTTCCAACTTCAGATAGATTTTTATTTAATTTATGGGTTCTAATTTCAAAATCATGTTCCTCAGATGTAAATCGAGACTCTTATTTAGTCTGAGGTTATTTAAGAGTGCTTTGATGGAGAAATCTTAACCTACATTATATTACGACGCATACATTCCTGTCAAAAATCAGCTGCTGCATGTGTTCTCAAGGTCACTGCCCCGTCGCTCAAGGTAGAATGAACATCATGATCAATAATAGGATTGTTTATTCATACGATCCATTTCTTTTTCCAGGGAAAGAAGAGTACAATACTCTGAATTTTCCAAAATAATTACATATTAGAATTTTCCAACATTTTGCAATTAAACATTTTTGACCTCCTTCACAGCCAAAACCATAGTAGATAGCCTACTGATGGTTCCAATGGATTCAGCAGGTCATGATACCTTCAAAACGAAACTATCAGGCAATTGACTTGGTTGGTTGAAGTTCAATGGCTTTTCAAAATTTGATGATTTTCAGCTTTTTTTGTCAAATTTCACGAGTCTGACCCCCTTTAAACCGCAAGGCATGGTAGATAGCCGAAAACTGATGCTTCCAATGAATTCGGCAGGTATTTTTCCTTTAACCAAAAGTATCAAGGTATTGGCTTGGTTGGTTAAATTTGAATCAATTTTCAAAAATTGTTAATTTTCGGTATTTTTTTTCTGCTGTTTTTACACCCGTGCCATAGTGTCTCATCCCGGGTTCCATAGTGTGAACTGACTAGTACAACTCCTCCTGGATGGGATGCTGGTCCATCGTTGGTTACCTTCCCTGTGTGTGTGTGTGCACATGGATACACACACATTTGCCTGGTACCCATTTATACTGCTGGGACAACAGAGGCACACTTGCAGTTAAGACCTTGCCTGGAGGTCTAACTGGGATTTGAACACACAACCTCCTCATAATGAGTGCAGCATCCTAACCACTACGCAACCGGCCTCCACTTTGCCAATTTGGCGCCACCATAATTTGAAAAAAAATGCATTTTTGAAATGGCTTTTACAAAACCCATTACCTGAGAGGCCCGAAATTCCATAATGCAGAACTACGTTGTAGAAATGACTGATATGGCATTCAATGTTTTGTAGAAAGTCATAATTCTTGTTTCATAGTCTCCCCAAAAGTGTTCCAAATGATGTCCAAGCCAGGAACCCCGCATATACACCTGACTCTAGCCTTGCATGCACTGTTCTGTACATCTCTGAAGATATGTACAGGGCTGTAAATAGATGTACTGTACAGGTGTTATATACATTATGTATGTACGTACGTTAGGGTGCATCATCTTCCTCCTTAAGTCATAGATTTCTAAGTCCCCAAGTTAAGTGTACCATTATACAAAAAAAAAAATGAATTTTTAGGTGATTTGGTTCATATTTAGGGAGACCACTATCAGTTTCTAATTCTCTGCAAATTTAGATTATTAATTTTCCTGATTTGTAGTCGATTTGTGGCATGTATGACCTTTTAAACAGTGTAATCTTCCTCCCGCTCAGTGACAACTCCAGCACAAATAAAGAAGGGTGGAGATTTTGTGAACTTTGTCACGGTCACAGTGGTGTATTGCTAGTGGTGCTTCAAATGTTCAAAGGGTGTAAATGGATGATCTACTGGATAGGATGATCTACTACTGTACAACACACTGCTTACATATAATGTCATTAATCCATGAGATACAAAGAGTGTTTATCAAAGCAATGAAAAGACACCTTTGGTGTTTCACTGGTGAGATGAAACCTCTTGCACTTTTTAGTGACTTTGTACCCAACAAGAAAAGCAAGGTCTGGCTACCAAGCTCATTGCTCTCAAACCATCTGAGATCGTCACAAGACATGCACAGCGATTTGGTTCGGGGTTTGGAAAACCAAAATTTCCTACAGAAATCATCACTGAAACATCTCTTGCTGACCTTGTAACCCCAAACTGCTGGTTCACATCCCACACCCTGAAGCTGAAACACAGATCTATGTTTGAAGATGTTGGAAACTGGGCTGAACTGGACTCTTACCAGACATCTGTGACTAACATTGCTGATATGAATGTGATAAATGATGGTGCTAACAGAGGAGTGGAATTTGGTGCATATAATCTAACAGCAGCCCAGACTGAAGAACATCAAGTTGTTGAGAGCGGCAGGAAAGAAATTCCTAATATTTGCAACAAAAAATCAATTAGTTGAATAAACTTTAAACAATACTGAGAAGAGCTCAGACAACATGATAAGATGATGAGCTGACTCATGTATATCAGTTTGCAAAGTGTATATTAAAAATATTTCGACTTAATTGTATTACTGCTGTAAGGGAAATGATTCGGTCCCGATCCCATCCAAAGTGAACACGAGCACACACTGAGCACCTTGGAGAGCAGTCGGAGGTGAGCTGCATTGCTCAAGAGTCCTTCAGGGGCTAATATGGACCAGTAGGCTTGTGGTTGGCAGTATCTGTCATTTTTTCCATGAAAACCATCCACATGGAAAACAGTAAAAGTCCTTCCGAAATAGTTCGAGTCAGGAACAGAGCCCGTCTCTCACCACTGTCTGGGCTGGGTTTCATCTCATCTCATCTCATCTTCTTCCGCTTAGTCCGGGGTCGGGTCGCGGGGGCAGCAACCTTAGCAAAGAGGTCCAGTCATCCCTCTCCCGAGCCACTTCCTCCAACTCTCCCGGGGGGACACCGAGGCAGTCCCAGACAAGCCGAGAGACATAGTCCCTCCAGCGTGTTCTAGGTCGACCCCGGGGTCTCTTCCCGGTTGGACATGCCCGAAACACCACACCAGGGAGGCGTCCGGGGGGCATTCTAACCAGATGCCCGAGCCACCTCAACTGGCCCCTCTCAATGCGGAGGAGCAGCGGATCTACTCCGAGCTCTCCCCGGATGGCGGAGCTTCTCACCCTATCTCTAAGAGAGAACCCCGCCACCCGGCGAAGAAAGCTCATTTCAGCCGCTTGTATCCGTGATCTTGTTCTTTTCGGTCATTACCCAAAGTTACGTGACCATAGGTGAGGGTTGGAACGTAGATCGACTGGTAAATTGAGAGCTTCGCCTTGCGGCTCAGCTCCTTTTTCACCACGACGGACCCGGTACAGGCACCGCTAACAGCAGAGGCTGCAGCGATCCGTCTGTCGATCTCTCGCTCCATCCTTCCCTCACTCGTAAACAAGACCCCAAGATACTTAAACTCCTCCACTTGGGGCAGGACCTCATCCCCGACCCAGAGGGTGCATTCCACCATTGTCCGACTGAGAACCATGGCCTCGGACTTGGAGGTACTGATCTTCATCCCGGCTGCTTCGCACTCAGCTGCGAATCGCTCCAATGAGAGCTGGAGGG
Source organism: Plotosus lineatus (assembly GCA_024760905.1). Taxonomy (NCBI): domain Eukaryota; kingdom Metazoa; phylum Chordata; class Actinopteri; order Siluriformes; family Plotosidae; genus Plotosus; species Plotosus lineatus. The sequence continues at coordinate 8,329,675 of CM045744.1, forward strand.
CCCGACTTGATGAAGCCAAAAGGACAACATCATCCGCCAAAAAGCAGAGACGATATCCGATGGCCACCGAACCAGAACCCTCATCGCCTCGACTGCGCCTAGAAATTCTGTCCATAAAAATTATGAACAGAATCCGTGACAAAGCGACAGCCTTGGCGGACTCCAACTCCCACCAGGAAACGAATCCGAGCTGCTGTTACCAATACGGACCAAACTCTGGCTCCGCTGATACAGCGACGAATAGCTCGTAGCAACGGATCCAGAACGTCGTATTCTCGGAGCACGCCCCACAAGATCTTCCGAGGGACACGGTCGAAAGCCTTCTCCAAATCCACAAAGCACATGTGGACAGATTGGGCAAACTCCCATGCCCCTCCTGAATCCTGTGGAGCGTATAGAGTTGGTCAAGAGTGCTGCGGCCAGGGCGAAAACCACATTGTTCCTCCTGAATCCGAGGTTCGACTATCGGTCGGATCCTCCTCTCTAGTACCCTGCATAGACTTTCCCAGGTAGGCTGAGGAGTGTAATTCCCGATAATTGGAACACACCCTCCGGTCCCCCTTCTTAAAAATTGGGACCACTACCCCAGTTTGCCAATCCAGAGGTACAGCCCCCGATGACCACGCCGATGTTGCAGAGACGTGTCAACCAAGACAGTCCTACAACATCCAGAGTCCTGAGATATTCCGGGCGGATCTCGTCCAACCCGAGCTCGACCACCGAGGAGCTTTTTGACAACCTCAGTGACCTCCACTCCAGTGATGGGCGGACCCTCACCCGAACCCCCAGGGTCTTCCTCTTCCACGGAGGGCGTGTTGGTGGGATTGAGAAGGTCCTCAAAGTATTCCCTCCACCTCTCAACAACATCCCCAGTCAAGGTAAGCAGCTCCCCACCTCCACCGTAAACAGTGTTTGTGAAGAACTGCTTCCCCCTCCTGAGGCGTCGGATGGTGGCCCAGAACCTTTTTGAGGCCAACCGATATGTTGTTTTCTCATGTCTTAGGGGTCTGTTTTGAATCGCACTTTGTCTGGACCTTCACCCCGGACCTGTTTGCCTTGGGTGACCCTACCAGGGGCATTTGCCCCCGACAACATAGCTCCTAGGATCATTAGGTCACGCAAACCCCTCCACCACGATAAGGTGGCGATTCGAGGAGGGGCTGGGTTTGTGTTTTTAAATTAAAATCGCAGCACCACCTGCTGGTCGATTACAGTCCGAGCAGTTCAAGAGAAGCGAGCCGCAGTGCACTGCTCGGTTCCGATCCCTGTATGTCCTGTACACGAGTTCAACACAAACACATCCACCAAAAACACATCCGAGTTTCTGTCCTGGAAGAAGGAAATGATTCTCTGTGCTCCACTTCAACTTCTCACAACTTCTCACATCTGTAGTCCAAACTGTGAGACATGAGCAGGACTGTGAGGTCTTCAGGGACAAGAGCGCTTCAAACTCGACATACATTTCAGAAGCTCATTGATTCCTGTGAGACTCGCTCCTGTTTGATTCCGTTTCATTTGGGAGAAAGGACGCGGCAGCTGACTCGTGTGTTGCTGTAAACTCAACATGCAAACACAACAACTTCATTCGGGGAAGAAAACCAAAGCAGTGTTCAACTCGAGTCGCTCATTCAATCAGCAATCAGGAGAAACTCAAATCACGGACAGTCTCTACAACCGGAATATAAACGAAGGTTCATCATCCACAGTCCGTCATGAACTCTGTCAGGATGCACCGATCCCGGAAGTGCTGCAATACCGGCCCGATGCGTGGAGTGGGCGGAGCAAGCCCCTATTCCATCTCCCTGTTCCATTAATCCATTTAATATATGGTCCCCAGTAGGGGGCGTATCAGATATTAAACTGATAAAAACACATTTTCTTATCAACGTGCTTCTTTAATCTTTTTTTTCACAGAACATGTGGGCGGTGCACCGTTCCCGGAAGTACTGCAATACCGGGCCGATGCGTGGAGTGGATGGAGCAAGCCCCTATTCCATCTCCCTGTTCCAAAAATCAATTTAATATATGGCCCCCGGTAGGGGGCGTATCAGATATTAAACTGATAAGAACAGATTTTTTTTTTTTTTTTATTAAATACTTTTCCACATTTCTTACATTCATCACAGCAATTGCCCATCCCACCTCAGTCCACACCCGTCCTTGGGTCCATTCCCTCTGTGGCAAATAACGTTGTCAGCAAGTACCCTTTTCCAACAGAACTAATTCCCCATACACACTTTACACAAACCCTAAACATGACCCCGTTATCCATCACAAATGGAATCCCACAACCCATTCACCTGTTACCCTTTCAAAAAAAATTCCCCAAATTCCCCTCCTGTCTCCTTGATCCCCGTCTGAACATCTTAATACCGGGTCGCCTCGTTAGGTGACCCTCCCTCGTTACCGTGGCCACCAAGGGTGCCCCACGGCTGTCCCACCCATGAATCCCCCACCCTCAGCCCCCCCTAACCCCACCCTAATAAATTCCCCCGCCCCACCCCCCCTATTCGTGACCTTCTCCCACCTTGCCCTGAAGGTCGCAAAACACCCCCTCCAGGTCGACCTTTGGGTCCGGACTCCTAAGGCACCCACATCTCATGCCCCACCAGACACTCTTCGCCACAGAGATGGCTTGCCACAGGGGCTTTGCCACCTCCGGCTTCTTGGCCCTCAACCCGGCTCCGTAAAGGACCAGGTCCCGGTGCAGCACTTCCCTCCCCTTGAGGCCCACCACCTCCCCACAGTCCTCCAAAACCGGGCTGCTTGAGGACATGACCACAAGGCATGCTCTACCGTCTCCTCACCCCCACACCCAGTCGGGCACAGCGGCGTGTGGCTAACGCCCCTGCCGGAATAGCTGCTCCCTAACTGGGAGGCGCCCCAGTGCTCCCAACCAGTGCAAGTCCCTGCTTCCGCCATCCAACCACTTGGGCTGCATGGCTGCCCAGTCTATCCTCAGCACTCGAGGGGGGGGCACGCCCACCAACTCCACGTACCCATCCCGCCACCTCTTGTAGAGCTCCCTGTGGTCAAGAATCAGGCTGTCTACCAGGCACCACGGATGATCCCGCACAAAGTCAGCCGCCTTTTTATAGTGCGGTGGGCGGTCGGTTGACCAAGGCCCCGTCCCTTTCCAGGGAATCACTGCCTGCAGGGCGAATCCCATCCAGAACCTTGCCAGCAGCGTTGCGGCATGCCCTTCCTCCCCCCCTGACCAGTTTTGCCAAAAAGGCCATATTCAGTGAATTGATCTTGAGGGGGAAACACGCCACCCCTCTCCCACCCCTCTCTGTTTCCATTATCATCCTGACCCGGCTAACCCGCTCGCTTTTCCCACCCCAAATGAATGAGAAGATGACTTTTTCGAGCCGCCTCCCCACTACAAACGGGACCGGAAAGACACGCCAGCTGGTTTATACTGGCAAGCAGGTCAGCACTAGTCACCAGCGTCCACCCGGAGAGTGAGAGCTCCCTTTCACCCCATTTTTCCACCTTTGCCCTGACCTTAGCCAGGGCTCGGTCCCAATTCTTCTGGGCGCTATCTTCCCTCCAGAAAGTGACACCCAGAATTTTAAGGCCATCCGCACACAGTGCGAAGCCTTCTGGTACCTCCGTCCGCCCCGCCCATGCTCCCACATACAGGGCTGCAGACTTACTGCGGTTCACTCGGGCCCCGGTGGCCTCCGAAAAGGCCCCCAGTACTCTCGTCACCGCCTGTAAGTCCTTTTCAGTACTCAGGAACAGTGTGGCATCATCCGCGTACACTGCCACCTTCACCCTCTGTCCCTTTGACCCGGGGACATGTACACCCAAGAAGGCTGGCTCCCTCCTCAATGCCTCGATAAGGGGCTCGAGGTACAACACGTACAGCATTGGCGAAAGCGGACATCCCTGTCTCACCTCTCCCCGTTGCTCGATTAACTCTGTGTTGAACCCGTTAATCATGACCCGGCTCGCTGCACCCTCATACAGCAGGCGCACCATAGCTATGAACCCTGGCACGCAGCCCACACGTTTCAACACCTGGAACATGAACGCATGCGACACTTTGTCGAATGCTTTTTCTTGGTCCAGGCTTAGGACTGCTAGCGGCGCCTGGCGCTGCTCGGCCCACGCTATCAGGTCGCGGACCAGCGCTAGGTTCATGCTACTTGTACGCCCTGGGACACCACACGTTTGGTCTGGGTGTACTGCCTGGGCCATCACCTGGGCGCAGCACAAGGAGTTTGGCCAGTATCTTGTAATCGGCCGTTAACAAAGTGATTGGCCTCCAATTCGCCAGCTCCTCTCTGAGTCCCTTTTTGTGTAGCAGGGCCACGTAGCCCACCCTTGTGGATGGAGGCAGCTGCCCTTTTGCGATGGCCTCCCTATACACTCCCATCAAATCGGGGCCGACCAGCATCCAAAATCTCCTATACCACTCGACTGGCAAGCCGTCCCCTCCAGGAGCTACGCCAGTCTTCAGCATGAGCATGGCCGCCTCAACCTCCTCCAAGGAGATCTGGCACCCCAATGCCCCCCCACTATCCCCTGCTAGCCGGCCCTCGAGGGACTCCAGGAACCCCTCTACCTGGTCTTGCCGTATGGGTCTGACCCCAAAGAGGTCCGAGTAGAAGGCCCCTGCGACTCCCAGCATCCTCTCAATGGTTGTTTCCATGCCTGCCTTCCCCCGAAGCCTCTCGATGGTCGACCCCCGCTGCCGCTTCCTGACTGCATCAAAGAAGCTGCGCGTTGGCCGCTCATCCTGGGCTTGCGGCTTCCCAGCTTGTACAATGTAGCCCTTGGCTTCTGTCTCATAATAAGCCCTGAGGGCGGCGCTGGCCCTCCTAATTCTACCACGGTCCTTATCACGCCAGGCCACCCCCAGCTCCTCCGACCACCCCCTGATCTTATCTCTCCTCGCCCGCGCCCTCACCTGGCCCCACCACCGACAGATTGTGGCCACCCTCCTCTTTCGGTCCTCCCACCATTCCACCCATGTGGCATACAACGTCCTCATTTTCCGCCACCCTTGGTACAGGAGGCGGAAGACCCTGCAAAACCTCAAGTCGCTTAGTACTGAAATGTTCAGCTTCCACTTCTCTCTTCCCCGTCTCCCCCCTTCCATAAGGACACTTCCTACCACCAGGCAGTGGTCAGAGGCCCAAAATGGCTTCAGGAAGCACCGCTGCACCTTCACCCTCTCCCCTACTAACACCAGATCCAGCCGTGAGGTCTCCCCATTGGCACTTTGGAACGTGTACCCCTCCCCTTGAGGGTCCACTGCCCTATACACATCCACCAGCCCTGCTCCCTTCACAACCTGTGCCAGCTCTGCCCCTTCTCTTCCCCCGATGTCCTTGTTAAAATCCCCCCACCAGCAACAACCTCCTGGTGCACCATATGTGCTCCAACCCCCTAAAAAATCCCTTCCTCTCTGCCCTCCATGGTGGCGCGTACACCCCTACTGCCCTGAACTCCACCCCTCTCCATGTCCCATCCACGCATATCACCCTCCCTGGCACCACAGACACAACTAGGTCTATGTCCCATTCGTGGAATTTAAACAGAATTCCCACCCCGTCCCCGGCCCCTTCCCCGATCCCCCACACTGAGGGCCCCAACTCCCACCCCCTTGAAAACTCCTTCCTTTCCTGAACTGAGCGAATATGACATTCCTGTAGAAACAACAAATCAAACTTGACTGTTTTTAAACTCAAAAAGACTGCTGCCCTCTTCCCCGGCTGCCTTATACCCCTTACATTAAGTGTTGCTGTTTAGTTCACTCATTCCCACCTCCCCTGACCCTTGTTGTCTTCTGTCGCCTTGTAAGAACTTGGGTCCATTCTTCTTCTCCCCTGATTTTTTGCTGCTGCTCGCCTCCTTTTACTCCGGCCCCCTCCTCCCCCCCCTACTTCCCGCCTCTATGATCTGCTGGATAAGGATGTGTCCCATGTCTTCCTCTTCCCCAAGCTCTCCGGGGAACTCCATAGACGACCAGTCCACCGGCGGGCTAGGTATACCCCCTTCCCCTCCCAGCACTCCGTCAAGGCTGAGGGGTGTCCACAGGGACTGCCCTGTATCCTGCAGCAGATCCTGGCTCTCCTGCCCCATAACTACCTGCTCACCTGGCCCTACTCCTTCTCCCCACACTTCCAGGCTCTCCCCATCTGTGGGGGCCTCCCCCTGCTGCTACCTCCCAGTATCTTTTGTTGCCTCCTCCCTTTCTCCTTCTCCCCTCCTCTCCATACTTTGCACCGCCTCTTCCTGCTCCCTCTCCTCGGGCTTCGGAGCCTGGGTTTGCTCATGGAATAGGCCAGCGTAGGCCTTGCTCTTTTCCGGACAACTGCGGTACAGATGATCGCCACTGCCACACAGGCTGCAAGTCTTTGGTGCTTCGCATTCGGCTGCAACATGATCCTCTGCGCCACACCGACGGCACCTTTGCCCAGCACATGCCTCCTTCTTGTGCCCTAATCCACCACATCTTCGGCAGTAGAGGGGTTGTCCGGGGTAGTGCAGGAACCCTCGATGCGGCCCAATCATGAAGCTGCCTGGTGGGTGGCACAGACCTCCTTCTGCCGAGGGATCTACTTTAAGCCTCGCCTTGAAACGCCTCTTGCCACTCTAGATTCCAAACCGGCCTCTGATCTTCTCGCCCTCTGACACCGACACACAGTACTGCGCCAGGAACCTTCGGACCTCCTCTTCTGCCACAAACGGGTTATAAAGGTGGACAGTGATTGGGACTTCATCCATCACAAACAGTGGTACCAGCCGGAGGCCTTGCATTACCTCCTCTTCTTGGAGTTGACAACACTCCTCAAAGAAGGAGGCGCAGTCCTTATATGATGAGAAGGTAACATCCATAAAGCCAGCCTTAGCAAAATCCTGAAGACAGAGGATCTTTGATGGCAGAATCTTGCATTGCTCTCGTAAAAGGCGAAGCACCATCCAATCCCAGCCGAACCTTTTCTTCACTTCTACTGTTGCTTCTACTTTCAATTCCACTCTCACGGTGTTTCGAAGCCACACCACTCGGGCCGGCCGGAAGTCGCCTTCTCCATCCATGACTTCACATGATCTTAGCCAAAAGGCCGAGAGATCTTCGCCAAAAGGCCGAGAAGAGATACCGACAATGGGAACCGGCAAACCGGGGCATTACACACATTACTACATTCAAGGAGAGTAACTGCTGCCCGCTCTTAATTTTATACATCAGAGCAATTTCAAATAACTGAAATATATCGTTCAATGTACAATTAGCAGAGGAAAAAGGCGACTTCAGTCTCCGTTAAAATTAAAAGAAAAGGGTAGTCATCGTACATTCACAAACTGACCAATCAGAAACGAGAACACAAAATCCTTCACACTACAATCCTACGTCATTTTAAATGATAATTTTCTCAACAATCCTTTGAAGTGCGTAAAAACCCTTCGATTTCAACCCCCGACTCTTCACACCCCACTTTCTTGGGGGGTTAAAAGTATTAAACTCAAAACGTATTAATACAACACTGCCGCTCAGTGGTACACTGTGGAAGTGCGTGAGAAAATAAATCGGGCAGAAAAAAACAGATTCAGAGCAAACCAATGACAGTCCGTGGAGGACAAAGGTTTTTCTTCCACGTCTTTGGACTGCGCGCTCTGCATATATTATGTATCCCGCCGTGGTCAATCGGCTCTGACTTCCGATTCGGGCAAAAAGCTGAATAAACAGACACATATCGATATGGAAAACGATGCGATAAATGTAAATATTTGGGATGTTTTGGATCCCTAGAGACATGAATATAATGTAAACATTTGCAGCATGTCCAGGAAGGTTTGGAAGACACATCGACACATAATAGGAGGTTCACACCTTAATAATATTCCCACGTCATACACGTCACTGCCACGCCCACCTCTCTTGTCTGAGGATAGTGTATCACGGATTTCAACTGACATATTCCACAAATTACAAGGAATTTCCCCCACACTTTTTGTAACAAAACGGCGCTACACACTTATAACCACAAACACTTACAGTTAAACTACACATGTAATATTATATCATATAAATGAGCAGGAGCAACATCATACTTTTTATTGATTACAGATACAGTATACACAATAACAGAGCAGTTACACACATGCTTGTCATGTTAACATTTAACTCGTTTAAGATACAGGTACAAGTTCACCTGGGATACTGATGCACAATGGCCGAACATCTATGGCCGAACTTCCTAAAGCAGGGGTGTCAAACTCATTTCACATCGTGGGCCACATATGGCCTCAGGAGATGCCAAGTGGGCCGGACCATTAAAATTATACTATACTCTGCTATAAATAACCAAAAACAAAGGAAAGACGTGATATTTTGGTATCTTTTTGATACCTTTTTACAAAACATTTCATGAAACACCCCATATTTCCTTAGACAAATGTGCTATTTATTTTTATCATTCACGCATATGCATTGCAACGGATACCACTGATTATACAAAGGCACAAAACTTAAATTGGTACAGAAAAATATAGTAATGCACTTTAAGATTAAATGAGACTTTTAAAGAAAGGAATTTTTAAACCACTTACACATACACATATAAACAATAACAAACTAAGGAGAGTGATATTAAATGTGTAATGAAGAAAGTGTTCACCTGTCCTGTAAATCTGTAAACTTCATACATGAAACATACATACACATACAATACATACTGAACATTTATGGAGTTGCATGAACAGTAGAATTCCATCACACTCTTTTGTTGTGAAGCTGCTGACTAACATTAAAGTGCACATTTTTTAAATCACCACAGTCAGGATTCATCTTCACAGCGCTGTATTCTTTCAATGCAAACAGTATCTCAGGCAGCATTTTAAAGGTGTTTGTCTAGTCTGGACTTGTTTCTGTTCCTGGAACGTGGCATCTTTTGGCCTGTACAAGTGCATCAACACCAGGTGTCATGTCCTGACCAGCTGTCACTTTCAGATTGTCATTTAATTGCTTGTTTGTGAGCCTTGAACGCATTTTTGTTTTATTGATATTCTCTTCTTTCCTTTCGGCTGTTCCCTTCAGGGGTCGCCACAGCAAATGATCTGCCTCCATCTCTCCCTATCCTCTGCATCTTCTACTCTTACTCCAACGACCTTCATGTCCGCCTTCACCACAGCCATAAATCTTCTCTTTGGTCTTCCTCTGGGCCTTTTGCCTGGTAGTTCCAACCTCAGCATCCTACGACCAATATACTCACTATCCATCCTGTGTACATGTCCAAACCATCTCAATCTCGCCTCTCTGACTTTGTCTCCAAAACATCCAACATGTGCTGTCCCTCTGATGTACTCATTTCTGATCCTATCCATCCTCGTTACTCCCAAAGAGAACCTCAACATTTTCATCTCTGCTACCTCCAACTCTGCCTCCTGTCTTTTCCCCAGGGCCAGTGTCTCTAAACCATACAACAGCGCCGGCCTCATCACCGTCTTGTACACTTTTCCCTTCATTCTTGCCGATACTCTCCTATCACACATCACACCGGACACTTTTCTCCAACCATTTCAACCTGCCTGCACGCGCTTCTTCACCTCTTTTCCACACTCTCCATTGCTCTGGATTGTTGAGCCTAAGTACTTAAAATCCTCCACCTTCTTTATCTCTGCCCCCTGTAACCTCAAAGTTCCTCTTGGGTCCTTGTCGTTCACACACATGTATTCCGTCTTACTAAGACTAACCTTCAATCCCCTCCTTTCCAGGGCATACCTCCACCTCTCTAGATTTTCCTGCACTTGTTCTCTGCTCTCACTACAGATCACGATGTCATCTGCAAACATCATAGTCCATGGAGATTCTTGTCTAACCTCGTCTGTTAGCCTGTCCATCAGCATAGCAAACAAGAAGGGGCTGAGAGCTGACCCTTGATGCAGTCCCACCTCCACCTTGAACTCTCCTGTCACACCGACAGTACACCTCACCACTGTCTTACATCTCTCATACATATTCTGCACCACTCTAACATACTTCTCTGTCACTCCAGACTTCCTCATACAATACCACAGTTCTTCTCTCGGCACCCTGTCATATGCTTTCTCCAGATCCACAAAGGCACAATGCAGCTCCCTCTGACCTTCTCTGTACTTCTCTATTAACATCCTCAAAGCAAACACTGCATCTGTGGTGCTCTTTCTTGGCATGAAACCAAACTGTTGTTCACAAATGCTGACCTCTGCCCTGAGTCTTGTTCCACTATTCTTTCCCATAGCTTGATTGTATGGCTCATCAACTTTATCCCTCTGTAGTTGCCACAACTCTGTACATCTCCCTTGTTCTTAAAAATGGGCACAAGCACACTTCTCCTCCATTCCTCTGGCATCTGCTCACTTTCTAAGACCTTGTTGAATATTCTTGTCAGAAAATCTACTGCTCCCTCCCCTAGACACTTCCATACCTCAACTGGTATGTCATCAGGGCCAACTGCCTTTCCACTCTTCATCCTCTTCAATGCTCTCCTCACTTCTCCCTTACTAATCTTTGCTACTTCCTGCTCCTCAACGGTCACCCCTTCTACTCTTTTTTCTCTCTTATTTTCCTCATTCATTAGCTCTTCAAAGTACTCTTTCCATCTTCCCAGCACACTTCTGTCATCAGTCAATACATTTCCCTCTCTGTCCTTTATCACTCTAACTTGCTGCACGTCTTTCCCATCTCTATTTCTCTGCTGTGCTAACCTGTAAAGATCATTTTCTCCCTACTTAATGTTCAACCTATCATACAAGTCATCATACGCCCTCTGTTTGGCCTTTGACACTGCTATCTTCGCCTTACGCTGTGTCTCCCTGTGCTCCTGTTTCCTCTCTTCGGTCCTCTCAATGTCCCACTTCTTCTTGGCAAACCTCTTCTTTTTGTACACACTCCTGCACTTCCTCATTCCACCACCAAGTTTCCTTATCTATTTTCCTTCCAGAGGACACTAAGTACTCTCCTACCGGTCTCCCTGATCACATTGACTGTGGTTGTCCAGTCATCTGGAAGCACTTCCTGACTACCCAATGCCTGTTTCAACTCCTCCTTGAGGAAAACACGACACTCTTCCTTTTTCAGCTTCCACCACTTTGTCTTCTGCTCTGCCTTTGCCTTTTTCACCTTTCTCACCATCAGTGTCATCCTGCACACCACCATCCTATGCTGTTTGGCAACGCTTTCACCCACTACTACTTTGCAGTCACTGACTTCCTTCAAATTACATCGCCTACACAAGATGTAGTCTACCTGTGTGCTCTTACCTCCGCTTTCATAAGTCACCCTATGCTTCTGTTTCTTCTTGAAGAAAGTATTCACCACAGCCATTTCCATCCTTTTTGCAAAATCGATCAACATCTGTCCTTCTGTGTTCCTGTCCTGGATATCAAACCTGCCCATCACTTCCTCGTCCCCTCTGTTGCCTGCACCAACATTTCCATTGAAGTCTGCTCCAATGACCACTCTTTCACCTCTGGGGGTACTCTGCATCACTTCATCTAACTCACCCCAGAATCTCTCCTTCTCTTCTAGCTTACATCCTGCCTGTGGGGCATAAGCACTAACAACATTGACCATCACGCCTTCAATTTCTAACTTGAGACTCATCACTCTGTCTGACACTCTTTTCACTTCTAGAACATTCCTGACAAACCCCTCCTTCAAGATGACTCCTACTCCATTTCTCTTCCCATCCACACCATTATAAAACAGCTTAAACCCTGCTCCTCAGCTTCTAGCCTTGCTGCCTTTCCACCTTGTCTCCTGAACACACAGTATGTCCACCTTCCTCCTCTGCATCATGTCAGCCAGCTCCCGATCTTTTCCTTGCATAGTTCCAACATTCAAAGTCCCTACTCTCAGTCCTAGGCTCACGCATTTCCTCTTCTCTCTCTGCCTACGGACACGCCTCCCGCCTCTCCTTCTTCGACGTCTTCGACCAACAGTAGTCCAATTTCCATCAGCACCCTGTAGGTTGACAGCACTGATGGCGGTCATTGTTAACCCGGGCCTCGACCAATCCGGTATAAATTCTGTTTTGATCATTTGCATTTTTAAATGTGGCAGAAGTTTTACGCCGGATGCCCTTCCTGTCGCAACCCTCTGCATTTATCCGGGCTTGGGACCGGCATAAGGGGGAGAGACACTGGTTAGTGCCCCCCCGCCTTATGGCTGCATTGTTTTATTGATATTCATCCCTGAGAAAATTTGTTCATAAAGGTAGGTTGTCCCAAACATGAACAAAATTTTAGCATCCAGGGCTGTTAATTTGGGGTACCCTGGTAGTAGATACTGAGAAAATTTGTCCAGACCTACGGAGGAAAATTTGCCCTTCAAATCTGCATCACACTGCAAATCAATTATTTCTCGCTGAATTCCGACCGGCAGATCAGAAGCTTTAACTGTGAAAGGTGAGCGAAAAACTTAAAATTCTGTCTCAAGTTCACCAAATACCTGAAAACGTTTCTCAAACTCCCGCAGTAGTCCTGCAATCTTGTCTTTGTACCGTTTCACGTCCGCATCAGGTCTGGTCACACACACATCTCTCAGACAGGGGAAATGAGCAGGGTTGCCATTTGCCAATTGCGTCTCCCACAAAGTCAGCTTCAACTTAAATACATGTATGTTGTCAGAAAACCCTGTGACAACTTTTTTGCGGCCTTGCAACATTTTGTTCAGATTGTTCAAGTGTTCAGTAATATCAACAAAAAATGCAAGGTCCTGTAGCCATTCCTGAGATTGTAATTCCAACACCGGTTTTCCTTTTTTCTCCATGTACTGTCCGATTTCCTCTCGTAGATCAAAGAAATGCCTCAGCACGGTGCCTCGGCTTAACCATCTCACTTCAGTGTGGTATGGCAGGCTGCGGGTAATGTTGCTGTCACTGAGAAGTTCTCAAACTGACGATGAAATTTACAGTGCTAACAACCACTTCCATGACGTGGTCCATTTTCAGTGACTTGCAACACAATGCCTCCTGGTGCAAAATACAGTAAAATGTCCAGAAACGATCTCCTCCATTAAGGGATTGTACTTTTCTTTGAACTTTGTCGCCACACCTGCTTTCTTTCCGACCATGGATGGTGCGCCGTCTGTAGCCAGGCTGACAGCGCGGGACCAGTCCACTCCAACTCTGTCCAGTGCAGCAACGACAGAGCCGAAAATGTCCTCGGCTGTTGTGGTGTCCGTCATTGGCATCAACTCAAGAAACTCTTCAGTAACAGTCAATGTCTCATCAACTCCTCGAATAAATATGGCCAGTTGGGCCACGTCTGTGATGTTAGTGCTCTCGTCAATTGCAACGGAAAATGCAATAAATGACTTGACTCTTTGTTTCAATTGACTATCTAAATCTGCCAATAGTTCCGAAATCCTCTCTGCTATAGTATTCCTCATCAGGCTAATATTGGCAAAAGCTTGTCGCTTCTCGGGGCACACAATTTCAGCCGCCTTCATCATGCATCGTTTAACAAAGTCACCGTTGGAATACGGCTTTGATGCTAATGCTATTTCGGTAGCAATTAGGTAGCTGGCTTTTACCGCTGCTTCATTGACTTCTCGGCTCTGGATGAAAGTTGACTGCTGTTTCCTCAGACCCGCCAGCAATTCGTTGATCTTATCTCTTCTCAGTTGTCCTTGCAAGCCGTCATATTTTTTGCTGTGATGAGTCTCGTAGTGGCGTTGAATATTATATTCCTTCAATACCGAAACTTGTTGCAAACACACCAAGCACAAAGGTTTTCCGTGCATCTCTGTAAATAAATAGGACGTGGTCCATTTTTCTTTGAAAATTCTACACTCCTTATCTACTTTTCTCCGTTTGGATAACGACATTTTGGCTAATGATGGTGTCGCGGAGAAGTAGAGACCAAGGTAGTAACAACGTCGTAACAAGCAGCAGATGGCGCATTGATACCATCTGCTGTTTTCAGTCTGTCTCAGTGATGCGGCTTGTCTTCTACTCTGATGGAAACAGTGCGCCCCTTAGCAGATAATCCATGAATTGCAGTGAATTAAAAATATTAATTCCATGTCTTTTATGCATTTTTTTTGCACTTTCAAATTATCCTGCGGGCCTGATCTAACCTCCTTGGGGGCCGGTTCCGGTATGTTTGACACCCCTGTCCTAAAGTGACCCTCCCTACTTGCATAAAAGGTGACAGATTTGTGAAGGAGCCACCATTCTGCCTTTAGTCCTATTGGTGTTTAAACAACACAGTTTTGTTCAACTGGGGTCTGACACTGTCCCCTGTAAGACTGAGATTGGTGAGATTGATTGTGTGAAATCTACGAACCTTGATGAATTGGCCACAAATCAATTCGATCTTTACATAACAGTGTGCGTCAATACCTTTTGTTGTTTCCATAAAATGCTGAGTCATTTCAGGAAACAAGTCATTTGGAAGGTCAATCAACATTTTAGAAACCGACATCTCCTCCCACTGTGCACTGACAACTTGCTTGATATTAACAGAAGACCTCAACACAATTGCACAGTGTTTTGCAATACGAATAACACTTTCTGCGGGGACAACAAGTCCACCTTGATTTTTTAAAATAAGTAAGACTGATGTACATTCTGAGGCAGGTCTGATAAGTGCCACTGAACATTCGCTGCAAGATATCTTCTTTGTGACTGCACACACTACCCATCCAGCAATATATTCTAAGATTCCCTCAACAAATGCACTCAGCCCAGGTCTGGTAACACTGTATGTACAATTACAGAGAGCTGAATCAAAAGAGATTGCAGGCACAATCATTTCAGCCCCAGTATCAACAACATTCAATAAGGATGTTGTGTCCTGTGATACACAATTGCTTTAATAGAACCAGTGATAGATACACCAGCATGACGAAGCAGAGATCTGAAAGCACTGGAGAACCGCAAAGCTGATGGGTTGTTATTCCACCCACCACATTGTCGCACAGCAGAGAAAAAAAGTTCCAAATGATCCTGAGATAACTTGTATGTCAATAAATATCTCTCTACAGGGTTCTGACTAATTTACAATTCCTGAGACAATTTAAGGATACTCTCAATGTTACACAGGAAACCAATGACATTCCAATTGTTTCTCTTACCAAAACACACCTTTCTAGCAGCCATATCCGTCATACTCAGTAACATGGACTTTGCATTAAAAACCTCTCAGTGTAAGCAAGATTTTCTGGACTTAATGGACTTTTGCACAAGGCAGCCGACTGTTGAAAATATCAAACATCTGATCAATAATAGCTACAAAATTTGCTGTCCCAATCACAGTCATCAAAATCATCACAACCTATTTGACGTCCATACCTTAAAGCAGCAGCTACTGAAGAACTCATTGTTTGTGCTGCTAACCTCACATTCATTGTCTGCTTTTGGAAGCGAATATGTTTCATAGTAAGTTTGTTTGCAGCATGTAAACCTTCAGAAGCTTGAAGTTCCTGCAAAAATTTAGCTGTACCAACAGACGTTTTAATTTCACTTAAAGAATGAAGTGCACCTTTGACATTTTTAATCAGGTGACAAGCATCAAAGAACACATGTATTTTACGAGAACCGTCAGATGGGTGTGGAAAACGACAAACTATGTACAATTGAACAGCCGAAAAGAGTTGCCATTTTTTGATTTGTAGGATGAGCATCCATAACAAGAGCCAAAAAATGTCCATTACAATCATTCAGTGCACAAATATCAGATAATAACAATTGACACTGGATTTCTGCTGATAAACTATTGGTTCAAAAATATGCAACAGACATTTTCCACCGGCCTTGGAGGCCAACAGCCATAACAACAAGTGCCTCAGTAGCCTTTCCTCTGCCACCTTCCAGTAGCCCTGCACTGAGGTCAACAAAGCCAACCATCTCTTGATGCTTTGGATCCCAGTCGAAATGCTTCCTTGGAGACATTTCATCAGGCATGATGCTGCAGTAGCTGTGGTTTCTTGAATCAGCTGCTGCCTTTGACTGAAGCAGGTTTAGCTGGGAGTTTAGTTGGGAGATTCCAGGCTTCGCTGATATGCTACTCACCCATCTAGAATGCAACATAATAACTAAATGTGAATTGTATCCAACAAAAGGTCTAGGACCAGGTCCCTCATCTGGGCAAGCTGATGTGGGATTGACTATGAAATAAAATACTAGAATTATTTAGAATTAGGTCCACTGAATAAACAGAGACATTTGAAGTACCATCGCACAAAAAACTCAGAGTTAATAATGAATATTTTAATATATGATACATAAACATCTGTATTTTTTTTTTCATGGAATTCAATTACTATCACAGGTGGCACTACCATATGAACTTATTTTATCGAGGAGCCCGATGTCACTTCACACACATAACATAAAGACATTTCCTGTGATAATTTTTAAGATGAAAATGCTAATGTCAACAGATGGACACCACCGACCCTCATCCATATGATGCTTTAAATTGTGTCCATATTTTAACTATTACTCTTAACACAAAATGTTGCTGTACTGATACCTATAATTCGGTTTTACAAATCTACACTGGAGACCAATTTTGTGTGCAGAACAGCGATTCAAGAAGTAACTTCCTGATGAACCTTGTTGAAAGGAACTTCCAATGATATATGGCTGGCGACATACTGACAGTCACAGTATTCCTCTGAAAGCAACAACATTAACTAATAATATTAACAAAAAGTCAAAGTAAACATGGCGTCTCTATTTCAAACAGTACGTGAATGAATTCAAAACCAAACATCAACAACCAAACTGTAAATTGATGGTTAAACTGAAACACACTTACCACTGAAAAGTTGCTCTTTGCCTGCACGGTTTTCACAGCCAACAGCACAACAAGAATTAACCATATTTACACAAAACAAGCTAAACCTAACGTATTCCAATTAAATTTGATGCTGTTATGTTTCAAAACATACAATTATAAGGACACCAAAGGATGTCAACTTTCAATTGAAAATAGTACCTGAAGCACTGTTTTGCCCGAACCGGAAGTTGAATCTGAATTACCACATGAAAGGAGCCTGTGCACGGTCTAGTTTTTCTTCACGTCATTGCTCTACACCCTGAATGATCAGAGATAGAGAACGGAAACTCCATTGTGACAGGATTATAAGCCCGAACAAGTGACAAAGCAATATTTAAAAAACCAAAAAACTTTTCACCAGGAAAAAATACACTTTGATAAATGATCATGCAAGGCAAAATAAGAGAGTAAATGCTACATGCTTGATAAAATAAGTGAGTATACGGTGTATAACCGCGTTTATTCCCAATTATTCCCATCATTGGTTTTGGGTACTTTACATACAAAAGAAAGTTTATGCACTCTTCTTCTTCTGTGCTGAGAAGTGACCCTTCAACATCTCTCAGAATTCTCACAGCTTACTGCTTTAACCAAGGTTTAAAATTAAATTTCAAAATTAAATTAATTTATCATTTATTCATTTTATTTTCAAAAATACTCTGTATTGCTTTTAAATTTGCTTTTGTTTTGTCTTCATTTTGTGTTTGAAATGTATCAGAACAAGAGATCGGGTCTGATAAGGTTCTGAAGCTGACAGAAGATGAAGGTTTCTGAATGATGTTGGACTGTTCTGATGTTTCCAGATGTTGAGAGCAGCTCTTCAACCCCCAACTTTGGGATCGCTGATCCAGTGTCTTACCTCCAGGTCACCCCTTTCCTGTCTCTGGATTGAGGCATGTAAAAGGAGACCAATAATGCAAATAATAATAACAACAACAATAATTGTTGTAATAATACTGTTTATTGCACATCATCAGATATCAGATACTAATATAGTATATATTGCTTTCATAATATTTTGAGCATGTCCAAAACACACACACACACACACACACACACACACACACACACACACACACACACACACACACACACACACACACACACACACACACACAGACTGTGCAGGAAAGTTGTCTGGGCATAAAACACACATCATGTATTTATTGTGCACAATGGACGCAATCAGTCTCTCAACCGTTTCTCTCGTTCTAACTGTGAAGCCGCTCCAGGTCAAGTCCTTCTTCCTGAAAGGACTTTTTATTGACCCCATAATCAAAAAGCAGCTCAGCATCTACAGGAATGTCCTTTATGGCTTTAAACAAGATCACATCCTTGTCCTCACCATTGTCCCTGAGGACGCAGTGCTGTGGCTTTAAATTTGCTCTTTTTGAGGAACGGTTAATCCTCCATCCAAATGTGTCCTTACCCGGGTGACACTCGCATGAGGAAGACTGGGCATCGACGCAGAGATCCTTCTGCCCATTTGAAGAAGAAAAGGTCGGCTGGCTGGATGTCGGGGTCATTCATTTCCGCACGACCCTCAGCAGTGGCGATCACCTTTCCGTGGTAATCACATACTATGTCGCCTTTAGAAAATGTCTTGGCTGCGACTACACCTGGATACAAGAGAACATGGCATTTTGAGCTAGAGTTAAAAAAACACACACAAAAAAAAACCCCACGACATTCAAAAAAGTTGATGATTACAATTTGGCAGCGTTTGAAGTAAATCTTTCGCCACTTTGATATTGAGAGCAGGGATCAGAAACTGAGAAGAAAAATGAAAGGTTTTCTGACCCCATTTTCACAACCGAAGTCCTCGATCACCGGTCCTGTCCATTTCTGCTGAGACACACACTGAATGATATCCGGGTCCGTCTCGACGGTGAACTTGGGGGTTGGCGTCTACAGCACTCGGACGGTCGTCCGTCCGCCCCTCGTTTTCCACGAGCCTCTGAACTGTCTCCAGCGTGGGCTTCCTGGCACTGAAGTGTGCTGAAAAAGAGAACAGAACAACTTTCAGTCACGGTGGTTATTTTTCCTCAGTGAATAAATTGCACAGTTTGAGATGATGAATGTTGATCCGCAGGCTCAACAATCCAGAGCAATGGAGAGTGTGGAAAAGAGGTGAAGAAGCGTGTGCAGGCAGGCTGGAATGGTTGGAGAAAAGTGTCCGGTGTGATGTGTGATAGGAGGGTATCGGCAAAAATGAAAGGAAAAGTGTACAAGACGGTGTTGAGGCCAACGATGCTGTATGGGTTAGAAACAGTGGCCCTGGGGAAAAGACAGGAGGCAGAGTTGGAGGTAGCAGAGATGAAAATGTTGAGGTTCTCTTTGGGAGTAACTTGAGGATGGATAGGATTAGGAATGAGCACGTCAGAGGGACAGCACATGTAAGAAGTTTTGGAGACAAAGTCAGAGAGGCTAGATTGAGATGGTTTGGACATGTACAGAGGAGGGATAGTGAGTATATTGGTAATAGGATGCTGAGGCTGGAACTACCAGGAAAAAGGCCTAGAGGAAGACCAAAGAGACGATTCATGGATGTGGTAAAGGAGGACATGAAGGTCGTTGGTGTAAGAGAAGAAGATGCAAAGGATAGGGGGAGATGGAGGCAGATGATTCGCTGTGGCGACCCCTGAAGGGAAAAGCCGAAAGGAAAAGAAGAATTATAGTGTTTGGTGCTCAGGAGTTCTGTACGCACAGAGCAGATACTGCTGCCTCTTTGCATACTGACAAGCTCGCCCCTTTCATCATGCACACAATCCTCACTAAATCCCGCCTGCACCCTGACCTTTTTGGACTGAGGTTGGCTGTGTTTGGTCCCTGGGAAGCTGCTGGTGAATTGAGAAAGGTCCCTCCCTACATGCTTGCAGGCTCGATCGGGGTGGCTGTCCGAGGACCGGTTTGGTGAGGAGAAGCTGTAAAATTAGGGAACGTTCAGGTTAAAATAGGACAACTTGGTAAGTATAGATGAAATATGATGGTGATGCATGGCTGCCTTGTGAAATGAGATCATGAGGAGACCTACCGTCCCCGGGTGTCCGGCGGTGTAGCCGTTCGGACGATGGATTTGTCCGTCCGCGTTCTGTAACGCTGCTCGGCGACAGCAGTAGAATGGGCCGGATAGTGGTGAACTTTCTGCTTCTGCGTCTCTGTGAAGAGCAACGCCGCCTTGGTCTCCACCGCCCTTCGCACCTTCTGACTGTTGGCCGGTTTGACGTGGGAGCTGCAAGAAGACAAAGTGACATCAACTGTTATGCACGATACGATCGTGTTTGATGCACCATAAAAAAAAAAAACAGAAACAAAACAGACCCCCAAAAAAAAAAAAAAAAAAAAATCTTCTCAGCCTGGCTTTGTTGATTTTGTTTCTTGCCGCTTGCTACGGTGCTTACTGACGGTGGTTCAGGAGGTCAGGCGCCGATGCCGACCGGGGAGTTGAGGCCTCGGCTTTGCCAGAAATGGGCTGGCGGGAATTCGCTCCAGAGCGGCTGTGGGACTACGACGGCGTACAAAACCTGCACATTCTCATCACCCTGTAGCCAGGATTGGGTGGAACAGTGGTGCTCCTCTAACAACGAAAAGCAGAGTTACCTAAGAGATACAGTTACAGTATATATATATATATATATATATATATATATATATATATATATATATATATATATCCCCAGTGCAGCTAACTGGGTTATCAAAGGCGGGCCATGTCTATCCTCACTGTCAATGGTGATAAAAGAGTAGCTGCAATGCCATCAGCTTGTTTCTGTCCCTTGTTAAAAGGGTTGTGTTCAGGAAGGGCATCCGACGTAAAAATCTCTGCCAAATCAAATGTGTGAATCAGATGATTCGCTGTGGCGACCCCTGAGAAAGGGAAAAGGCCGAAAGGATAGAAGAAATATATATATATATATATATATATATATATATATATATATATATATATATATATTATATATTATATATTATTATATTATATTATATTATATTATATTATAATATATATATTCTTATTATAAAGTCAGAGAGGCTAGATTGATGTATGTACATGTACAGAGGAGGGATAGTGAGTATATTAGTGGTAGGATGCTGAGGTTGGAACTACCAGGCAGAAGCCCCAGAGGAAGACCAAAGGGAAGATTTATGGATGTGGTGAAGTCGGACATGAAGGTCGTTGGAGTAAGAGTAGAAGATGCAGAGGATAGGGAGAGATGGAGGCAGATCATTTGCTGTGGCGACCCCTGAAGGGAACAGCCGAAAGGAAAAGAACAAGTATATATCATACAACCATTATTTCAGCCCCCACTCGTTAGCAGTATGAATGACACCTGTTTGAACTGATTAGATGCATCAGAGACACCCTCAAACCTGCACACATCTTCAAACTGTCAGACTGCAGTCTTCACCATGACCAAGACCAGAAAGCTTCCCAAAGACACCAGAGATAAAATTGTACAACTGCACAAAGCTGGGATGAGTCAAATTGCAATTGGTAAACAGCTTTGTGAGAAAAGATCAACTGTTGGAAACATTATTAGAAAATGGAAGAAGTATAACATCACTGACAACCTCCCGAAGAGTGGTGCTCCATGTAAGATCTCACCTTGTGGGGTTCAAAGGATCCTGAGAACAGTGAGTAATCAGCCAAGAACTACATGGCAGGAACTGGTCAATGATTTGAAGAAGGCAGGAACCACCATCACAAAGATAACAATAACTAACACACTATGTCATCATGAGATGAAATCCTGCATTGCTCGAAAGGATCCCCTACTTAACAAAAAACATGTAAAGGCCCATCTGCAGTATGCTAAAGACCATCTGGACGATCCAGAGGAGGATTGGGAGAATGTGATGTGGTCAGATGAGACCAAAATTGAACTTTTTGGTTTAAACAGCACTCGCCGTGTTTGGAGGAAGAAGAATGCTGAGTTGCATCCCAAGAACAGCATACCGACTGTGAAGCATGGGGGTGGACACATCATGCTTTGGAGATGCTTTTCTGCAAAAGGAACAGGAAGACTGCACCGTATCAATGGCAACATGAATGGCGCCATGTATTGTGACATTTTGGGTAAAAACCTCCTTCCCTCAGTCAGAGCATTAAAGATGAAACATGGCTGGGTCTTCCAGCATGATAACGATCCAAAGCACACAGCCAAGAAAACCAAGGAGTGGCTCCGTAAAAAACATATCAAGGTTCTGGAGTGGCCTAGCCAGTCTCCAGACCTCAACCCAATCGAAAACCTGTGGAGTGAGTTAAAACTTCGAGTTGCCAAGCGACAGCCCTCAAACATCACAGCTCTAGAGAAGATCTGTGCAGAGGAGTGGGCCAAAATACCAACTAAAGTGTGTGTAGACCTGGTCAAGAACTACAGGAACCGTTTGACCTCTGTCATTGCTAACCGAGGCTACATTACAAAGTATTAAAAGTAACTTTTGCTGGCTGCCCAATACTTATTGGTCTCCCATTTTCACAAATAAATTG
This sequence comes from Plotosus lineatus, assembly GCA_024760905.1. NCBI lineage: Eukaryota > Metazoa > Chordata > Actinopteri > Siluriformes > Plotosidae > Plotosus > Plotosus lineatus. The sequence continues at coordinate 8,351,951 of CM045744.1, forward strand.
TTTAAAAATCATACAATGTGATTTCCTGGATTTTTTTTGTACATTCTGTCTCTCAAGCTTGATGTGTACCTATGATGAAAATGACAAACCTCTCTTATCTTTTTAAATGGGTGAACTTGCACATTTTTACATTGCCCAATACTTATTGGCCCCACTGTATATAACTAAGTTCGATCAGACACTTTTGCACTAGAGGACAATAAACATGAAACTGTTGTTGTTGTTATTTATTATATATATATATATATATATATATATATATATATATATATATATATATATATATATATATATATATATATATATATATATATATATATATATACAGTCTGTTGCCAGGCCACCTATTATTTTCTGGAGTTTTAATTACTAAAGAAATTAAAATACTTATATTATATTTATAATGTAAAAATAAAGTTTGTTTTGTTATTATACTGTGAAAATTCAATTTATGAAAAAATAAATATCAAAAAACAAATATATGATGTTTAATTATTTTTATATGATACCAATTTTACTGAAAGCTACATATATATTATTTTCATGCAGCATCCAATAAATATCCCATCGTCCTTCATGTAAAGCATCACTCATCCCCCTCTCTCACCCGCTTCCTTTCCACTAGCACTAAAATGCATATATACAGTCTCAACCTTCTCTCATTCCTGTATAAACAGCACACTTAGTAGCTATCTCTACTTTTATCACTCTTATGCAAGGGGAGGCAGTGAGAGCCCAACACTGCCAAGAGTACTGGGGGCAAATACTGACTTGTGCTTTGAGATCAAATTTACATAAAGACACAGGCACACACACTCTCTCTCTCTCTCTCTCTCTCTCTCTCTCTCTCTCTCTCTCTCTCTCTCTCTCGTGTGGACACTCTAATTGATGCCACATTAATTGATTTTATACACAGCTATATTTCATCAGCTGTTCTGCCAGCGCTCTGTAAAATACTCAAGCGGCGAGCCAGGAAGTCTGCTTCTGTGTTTTCGTATGGAGGTCGTGTCATGTTAAGTCACCAACCAGCATGCTATAATGGTGTAACCCTCTTCTCTCTAATATAGCCCGCCCACCCCCATATAAACAATACCTATCACATGTTTATTACATGTAACTAAGCAAGTAAATATACATAATGATATTAAATATACTACTGAAGTGTACTTGTACTATGTGCATAAACATACCCGAGATTTCCATGATTGTTGTTTGGTTGGCAGGCCTTTTCTTTGGTATTTTAAATGACGGTGCGCGATGCCGTTTAGAGGCTGATCCTGGCATGATTTTGGTGGAAAATAATAGATCTGCCAAGGAGATTAAAACTAAAGCTTAAAACTAAAGCTTTGCACGAGATCTATTTACAAAACAAATCTCTGATGTAGTTAAGAAATACACAGGCCGTTAAAACATGTGGTCTCAGATTGAGAGATGTAGCACTACACGGGATGCGAGCAACATGTCATGCTTATACATGGATATACATGGTCATATTATGTATCACTAAGCTTAGTGGCTATTTTTATCTATGACATTGACACTCAAGCACAACACATAAAGTCTCACACAAGTCTGTGTGCCATATATAGCTGATTTACGCTTAACTTTGAGCAACTTCCTTGCATGGAAAACTTTACTATGTGGGCGAACGGGGGTGCGCGAGCTCCGAGCGCTCTATGGTAGTCACGGGGGTGCATGTAGGAGAAGTGTGGAAGCGGAAATAAAGGGCGGAGGCTCCAGCTGGAGTGATGGAGAAGAACGCTCGAAACCATAGCAGAAGGAAAACGATGGCCTGTGCTCCAGTGAGGAACTTTATGGCTAAGAAGAAGAAGACAGACTGCCAGGCACTGATCTCCTGGTGCTTAGATAAAGATCCGTCCACTCGGGCAACTTTAGAGAACATCCTCAAACACAAGTAGTTTGAAAAACAGACTTCCAGGTCCAGAGGAGGCGGCAACATCACTGTCACCCAGCAAGCAGTGTACGGTTCTGAGTATGATTATACAAAAATGTAGAGGGTGTAAAGCTCTAAAACTATTTCTCCAGGATCTCCTGGTTGAGTTTTACTCTTAACTGCATATCTATGTTCATCTATATATACCGTACTGTATATATTTAATTTTTCAGACCTCTGCTGGCATCAGCACATGCTACTCAGGTCTACCACACATTTATCATTACAGATTTTAACACAAGTCCAAAAAGTTGCTCTCTATAAGTGACAAAAGTTTGTGAATCTCAAGGATTGGCAGTTAATCCCAAGGAGAAAAATTCGAGCCAGGTGTAAGTAGGAATCGTGTATAATCTCAACAGAGTCTACACTGCCCCATATCCATAGAACAGATGATTGTTAGCCTTTCCAGAAGAGGTGGTCCAACGTAGATCACTCAAAGAGTCAGACCCAGTTCGCTGCAACATCTTATTCGCTCACTTCGATGTCACTCACAGCAATCGCTAGCCAATGATGGGCGTCTGTGAGCTCATTCGTACAAGGGGACGGATGGTGCTTTCCAGCCGCATGTTAGACCCGCCCCCAAATACGCATGGACTGCTGGTCGAAAAGCGGCAGGTGGCTTGCACCGCACGTCTCGGAGGGGGCGTGTACATGCTTTCGCCCCTCTTTGGTTGATGTTGATCATGTAATGGGGAAGGCAATACTTGATGGGTGGGAATTGGATACAAATAAAGTAACGAGAAAAAAAAAAGTACAGTAGGCTGCTTAGCCCTCAGCTTGTCTCTGCCCTGCGATGCGAGCTGATCCCTGCCAAGAGACGGCTGAGATAGGCGCCATGTGTTTGTGTGTGTGTGTGTGTGTGTGTGTGTGTGTGTAGTGTGTCTTCTTTTTCTTTCGGCTGTTCCCTTCAGGGGCCGCCACAGCAAATGATCTGCCTCCATCTCTCCCTATCCTCTGTATCTTCTACTCTTACTCCAACGACCTTCATGTCCGCCTTCACCACATCCATAAATCTTCTCTTTGGTCTTCCTCTGGGGCTTCTGCCTGGTAGTTCCAACCTCAGCATCCTACTCCCAATATATTCACTATCCCTCCTCTGTACATGTCCAAACCATCTCAATCTAGCCTCTCTGACTTTGTCTCCAAAACATCTAACATGTGCTGTCCCTCTTGTGAGACCAAATAAAGAATAATAAAGTATGGAGCAACGATGTGTGCACAATTTATAAGTATTTATAACAATAACAATTCATAAGTATTTATAAATTGTAAGTATTTTGTCCATCACAATTTCCACGGAGTGAAGCTGCATACTCGCACTTGAGCTCGGCCGTCTGATGGTTGTGTTGAGCAGCTGGTTGTCCCTGTTCCTGGTGCAGGTTTCTCAGCAGACCGCAGCACTAAAGAGGACACATTTCAACACAATCTTGTTGAGCTCACAAACGTTTCAGGATCACTGCATGTTATCTGCTCAGTGAACTGCACATGATCACGCCTGGGGCTTTTCTATGCCCTTCAGCCATGACTGCACTTTTTACTGTGTTTTATACTTTTCTTTTTTTTTTTAGAAAATTACTCCGATAATTTATATTTTACTTCTTACATAAATTCCACTACAATATTTTCAGACAAAGTGCAGAACTGGTCTGTTGTGATAAACTTTGACTTTTGCTATTTTTTTTTTAAATGTTGACATATCAATTTACTTGTTAATATGAATATTTAATATCATTGATTCTTTAATTTGTATTTTCTTGAGGATTTATACATGTTCATAAAATATCACTGTTTGGGGAACACATGACAGAATCATTCTTGATTTCGGTTTGATGGTCAACTATCTAGAAAGCTTTGGTCTGATCAAAAAGATCCATTCACAGTTCTGAATGGCCGACTGGGTTTCTCTCTCCATCACTTATTTACTGTATAATCACTACAAATTTCACATTTCATTATTTACCTTTTCTCCAAACATTTATTAAAATATTACCTTTCAGTAATCACTGCAGAAATATTATGTTTATAATCACACACACACACACACACACACACACACACACACACACACACACACACATACACACACACACACACATACACACACACACACACACACACAAATGTAAAACTGAAAGCATCATTAACATATACACGTGGTAGCAAGCAATCATTCTGTCAACAATCAAGCAACTGATTATTAATGACGCATATTTACAAGATTTAATATTCATTAATATTCATACTATATTAACCCCCACAACCCTCACTCATTCATTCATTTACACAATCACTTCCTCCCAGAACAGATCTCCAAACCACTGCACACACACACACTCACACACTCTCTCTCTCTCTCTCTCTGTCTCCCTCTCTCTCGCTCTCTCTCTCTCTCTCTCTCTCTCTCTCTCTCTCTCTCTCTCTCTCTCTCTCTCTCTCTGTCTCTCTCTCTCACACACACAGACACACACCGAGAAGCAAATGTAAAACAGCCAGTTTTCCTCATGTGTAGATGTTTGGATTGTGTGAGGACACTGGAGTATCTGGAGGAAGCCTATGCAAGCAGGAGAGAAGAACATGTAAAAACTCCACACAAAGCCCCGTCACCGAATCTTGGACTCGAACCCAGGAACAGGAATTTCGGATCATTTTTGGTTCTGAAATAGTGAGCTCGCAGACCCGAATGTTTTTCTTTGCATTTTTCTCTAAATCTGCCGCGTCCAATCCCCGCCCATCAGGTTTTGCTTTCCCTATCACAAGAGCACCACCGACTAAGGAGGATGCAAATGTAAATCTAGGCCGAAAACGATTCATCATTTTTTCCTTCAAACTAAATACATATTCATCATCATCATCATCATCATCATCATCATCATCATCATCATCATCTTTCGCTTAGTCCAGGGTCGGGTCGCGGGGGCAGCAACCTAAGCAAAGAGGTCCAGACGTCCCTCTCCCGAGCCATTTCCTCCAACTCTCCCGGGGGGACACCGAGGCGGTCCCAGACAAGCCAAGAGACATAATTCCTCCAGCGTGTTCTAGGTCGACCCCGGGGTCTCTTCCCAGTTGGACATGCCCGAAATACCACACCAGGGAGGTGTCTGGGAGGCATTCTGACCAGATGCCCGAGCCACCTCAACTGGCCCCTCTCAATGCGGAGGAGCAGCGGATCTACTCCGAGCTCTCCCCGGATGGTAGAGATTCTCACCTTATCTCTAAGGGAGAACCCCGCCACCCGGCGAAAGAAGCTCATTTCAGCCGCTTGTATCCGTGATCTTGTTCTTTCGGTCATTACCCAAAGCTCGTGACCATAGTTGGAACATTGGAACGTAGACCGACTGGTAAATTGAGAGCTTCACCTTGCAGCTCAGCTCCTTCTTCACCACGATGGACCAGTAAAGGCACCACTTAACAGCAGAGGCTGCAGCGATCCGTCTGTCAATCTCTCACTCCATTCTTCCCTCACTCGTAAACAAGACCCCAAGATACTTAAACTCTTTCACTTGGGGCAGGACCTCATTCCCGACTGGGAGGGTGCATTCCACCATTGTCCAATGGAGAACCATGGCCTCGGACTTGGAGGTACTGATCTTCATCCCGGCTGCTTCGTACTCGGCTGCGAATCGCTCCAATGAGAGCTGGAGGTCCCGACTTGATGAAGCCAAAAGGACAATATCATCTGCAAAAAGCAGAGACGATATCCGATGGCCACCAAACCAGAACCCCTCATCGCCTCGACTGCGCCTAGAAATTCTGTCCAGAAAAATTATGAACAGAATCGGTGACAAAGGACAGCCTTGGCGGACTCCAACTCCCACTGGAAACGAATCCGACCTGCTGTTACCAATATGGACCAAACTCTGGCTCTGATGATGCAGCGACCGAATAGCTCATAGCAACGGGTCCGGAACGCCGTACTTTCGGAGCACGCCCCACAAGATCATTCGAGGGACACGGTCGAAAGCCTTCTCCAAATCCCCAAAGCACATGTGGACGGACTGGGCAAACTCCCATGCCCCCTCCAGAATCCTGTGGAGCGTATAGAGTTGGTCAAGAGTGCGACGGCCAGGACGAAAACCACATTGTTCCTCCTGAATCCAAGGTTCAACTATCGGTCGGATCCTCCTCTCTCGTACCCCTGCATAGACTTTCCCAGGTAGGCTGAGGAGTGTAATTCCCCGATAATTGGAACACACCCTCCGGTCCCCCTTCTTAAAAATTGGGACCACCACCCCAGTTTGCCAATCCAGAGGTACAGCCCCTGATGACCATGCGATGTTGCAGAAACGTGTCAACCAAGACAGTCCAACAACATCCAGAGCCCTGAGATATTCCAGGCGGATCTCGTCCAACTCCGGAGCTCGACCACTGAGGAGCTTTTTGACAACCTCAGTGACCTCCACTCCAGTGATGGGCGGACCCTCACCCGAACCCCCAGGGTCTTCCTCTTCCACGGAGGGAATGTTGGTGGGATTGAGGAGGTCCTCAAAGTATTCCCTCCACCTCTCAACAACATCCCCAGTCAAGGTAAGCAGCTCCCCACCTCCACTGTATACAGTGTTTGTGAATAACTGCTTCCCCCTCCTAAGGCGTCGGATGGTGGTCAAGAACCTTTTTGAGGCCAACCGATAATCACTCTCTAGGCCCTCACCGAACTCCTCCCATGCCCGAGATTTTGCATCTGCGACAGCCTCGGCTGCAGCACGTTTGGCCTGCCGGTACCCATTTGCTGCCTCGGGAGTCCCACAGGCTAATAAAACCCGATAGGCCTCCTTCTTCAGCTGGACGGCCCCCTTCACCGCAGGTGTCCACCACCAGGTTCGGGGATTACCGCCACGACAAGCACCGACGACCTTACGGCCACAGCTATGGGCTGCCGCCTCAGTAATGGAGGCACGAAACATGACCCATTCGGATTCCATGTCCCCTGCCTCCTCCGGAACGTGGTTGTAGCTCTGCCGGAGGTGGGAGTTAAAGGCCTCTCGGACAGGGGACTCCGTCAAATGTTCCCAGCAGACCCTGATTACACGCTTGGGCCTGCCAGGTCTGGGAGGTAACCCCCCCCACCACCGAAGCCAACTCACCACCAGGTAGTGATCGGTAGACAGCTCAGCTGCTCTCTTCACCCGAGTGTCCAGAACATATGTTCGCAAGTCCGATGACACGACTACAAAGTCAATCATCGAACTGCGACCTAGGGTGTCCTGGTGCCAAGTGCACTTAATGACACCCTTATGTTCGAACTTGGTGTTCATGATAGACAAACTGTGACGAGCACAGAAGTCCAACAACGAAACACCATTCGGATTCAGACTGGAGAGGCCGTACCTACCGATCACATCCTTCCAGGTCACACTATCGTTGCCCACATGGGCGTTGAAGTCTCCCAAGACAACGAGTGAGTCTCCCGAGGTAGCGTTCTCCAACACCCCCCCCCCCCAAAGATTCCAAAAAGGGTGGGTACTCTGAACTGTCATTTGGTGCATCAGCACAAATAACAGTCAGGACCCGTCCCCCCCGCCCGAAGACGGAGGGAAGCTGCCCTTTCGTCAACCAGGGAGAACCCCAACATTTGGGCACAGAGACGGGGGGCAACAAGAATACCCACACCGGCTCGCCGCCTCTCCCCATGAGCAACTCCAGAATAGAAGAAGGTCCAGCCTCTCTCGAGATGAATGGTTCCAGAGCCCAAGCTATGCATTGAGGTGAGCCCGACTATATCAAGTCAGTATCTCTCCACCTCACGCACCACATCAGGCTCCTTTCCCGCCAGGGAGGTGACATTCCATGTCCCGAGGTTCACAGTAAGTAGCCGAGGATCGGTCCGACAGAAACCATGCCTTTGGCTGCCACCCAACTCATATTGCACCCGATCCCTAAAACTCCTCCCACGGGTGGTGGGTCCATGGGAGGGCGGGCCCATGTCTCCTTTTCGGGCTTGGCCCGGCCAGGCTCCATGGGCATAAGCCCGACCACCAGGCGCTCGACTTCGAGCCCCTCCCCTGGGCCTGGCTCCAGGAGGGAACCCCGGTGACCCGCGTCCGGGCAAGGAAGACTGCGTCAAACGTTTCCTCTGAGATGGCATAGAGGTCTTCTAAATCGCACTTTGTCCGGACCTTCACCCAGGACCTGTTTGCCTTGGGTGACCCTACCAGGGGCATTATGCCCCCGACAACATAGCTCCTAGGATCATTGGGTCACACAAACCCCTCCACCACGATAAGGTGGAGATTCAGGGAGGGCAAAATACATATTATTTAAAAAAAAATATGAGGAGGATTATCAATTCAAAGCTCGGTGGTGTTCACTCAAACAGGATTTTCAGTGTCATCAGAGAAATGCTTTTTATTTAAAATATAGTTTTATTTCACACACTGATGTCACTGACTTATGTTCATTGCTACACACATCTACACGACACACACACACACACACACACACACACACACACACACACACACACACACACGCACACGCAAACACACACTCACACACACGCACTCACACACACACACACACACACACACACACACACACACACACACTGCAGGCCATGGCACATTTAGAAAATGATAAAGCTGCAGAATTAATATACAGAGTGTTAATTGTGCTAAAAGTATTTTTGACCCAATCCAGTCAGTTAAAGTACATTCAGAATACACAAACCAGTTCAGTTCATTTTCTGTACCCGCTTAATCCTAACTTGGGTCGCGGGGAGGCTGGCGCCCATCCCAGCCAACTTCTGGCGAGGGCAGAGTACACCCTGGACAGCTCGCCAGGCCATCGCAGGGCGGAAACACGCTGATGGCTTTGCAGCCTACTCTTGTCGAAAGTCAGCAATGGTTCTTTTACATGCCTCTCACCATAGACAGTGAGAGACATGGCCGGCCTTTGATAACCCAGTTAGCTGCACTGGGGGGGACAGTGACAACCTTGTGCAGAGTGGGACTCGAACCCCCGACCTTTTGGATCAGCGATCCAGCGCCCTATACCACTAGACCATCACTGCCCCTATACACAAACCAGTAGAGGATTAATATGCCTTCAACAACATATCAGTAAAAAACTATTTGCATTGCATAAATACAATAAAATAAACCATAATATTGGTAAAACACCACTTAACAATATTCTATTGTTTAAAAAAATAATGTGTTAAAAAATAATACAGAGGGATAAAGTTGATGAGTCATACGATGAAGTTATGTGAAAGAGTAGTGGAAGCTAGACTAAGGGCAGAGGTCAGCATTTGTGAACAACAGTTTGGTTTCATGCCAAGAAAGAGCACCACAGATGCAGTGTTTGCCTTGACGATGTTAATAGAGAAGTACAGAGAAGGTCAGAAGTCGCTGCATTGTGCCTTTGTGGATCTGGAACAAGCATATGACAGGGTGCCAAGAGAAGAACTGTGGTATTGCATGAGGAAGTCTGGAGTGGCAGGGAAGTACGTTTGAGTGGTGCAGAACATGTCTGAGAGATGTAAGAGAGTGGTGACGTGTGCTGTCCAGGTGACCGACGACTTCAAGGTGGAGGTGGGACTGCATCAAAGATCAGCTCTGAGCCCCTTCTTGTTTGCTGTGGTGATGGACAGGCTGACAGACGAGGTTAGGCAAGGATCTCCATGAACTATGATGTTGACATTGTGATCAAGTGAAGAAGTGGAGGAAAAGCTAGAGAGGTGGAGGTATGCCCTGGAAAGGAGGGGAATGACGATTAGCCTCAGTAAGACAGAATACATGTGTATGAATGACAAGGACCCAGGAGGAACGGTGATGTTACAGGTCGCAGATATAAGGAAGGTCGAGGATTTTAAGTACTTAAGCTCAACAATCCAAAGAAAAGAGGTGAAGAAGCGTGTGCAAGCAGGTTGGAATGTTTGGAGAAAAGTGTCTGGTGTGATGTGTGATAGGAGAGTATCAGCAAGAATGAAAGGAAAAGTGTACAAGACAGTGGTGAGGCCAGCGATGTTGTATGGTTTAGAAACAGTGGCGCTGAGGAAAAGGCAGGAGGCAGAGCTGGAAGTAGCAGAGATGAAAATGTTCAGATCTCTCTGGGAGTACCGAGGATGGATAAATTCAGAAATGAGTACATCAGAGGGACAGCCCATGCAAGATGTTATGGAGACAAAGTCAGAGAGGCTAGATTGAGATGGTTTGGACATGTACAGAGGAGGGATAGTGAGTATATTGGCAGTAGGATGCTGAGGTTGGAACTACCAGGCAGAAGGCCTAGAGGAAGACCAAAGAAGAGATTTCTGGATGTGGTAAAGGAAGACATGAAGGTCGTTGGAGTAAGAGAAGAAGATGCAGAGGACAGGGTGAGATGGAGGTGGATGATTTGCTGTGGCGACCCCTGAAGGGAACAGCCGAAAGGAAAAGAAGAAGAAGAAGTAGTAAAATTTCTGATGAGAAAATAGTTTGTGTTGCATGTCGCACATAATGAGATCCTGCTCAAGAATTGAAGCTTGAAATTGAAAAGGACTCAACGTATTAATATTCAAGAGAAGACAACGAGAAGAATATAGGATTAATAATCCAGTTTAAAAAGGAAGAAATAATAAATGATTACATTGTTCTGAGCACAAACTACAGGAGAAGAGTCAGAAATGCTGGGTAAAGGTGGTCGCGATGATCTCTGCTGATGATTACAGTATTTATGTACAGTATGCGTCTCAGGGATTTTAATGGAACTTCTGAAATGAAAATATCAAAGAACTTCATCAACTCAGCACATCCGACCCAATCAGCTGAATTCAATTCAGTCCAAACTCAGTGTAAACATCAATGCGATTCACAATCACTTCAAACATCAAGATAGAAACAATAAAAAAAACAAAATAGGAAAATATCATCCTAATAATGATAATGCTGCTACTATTAATATTAACAATATTGGAATAAAAGTAATAATATAAAATAATATTTGTAATATTACGAATATAAAATTCATCAGCATCATAATTATGTAATTATTAATAACATGAAAAAAAAACAATGAATAACATTCTTCTTCTTCTTCTTCTTCTTCTTATTATTATTATTATTATTATTATCATCATTATATTAATATAATAATAATAATAATGATAACAAGAATAATAATAATAATAATAATAATAATAATAATAATAATAATAATAATAATAAGATTAGCATAATAGTAATAATACCAAGTGATATTCATTATAATATTAGTCATATTACATTTTTTCATCAGCATCTTAATTATGAAAATATGAATAACAGCAGTAACAAAAAATAATCTTAATAATACTACTACTAATACTACTAAAATTAAACAGATCAAGTCAAAACAAAGAAAATTACATGGGTTTGTTTGATTGCTTGTTTTTATGATGATGATGATGATGATGATGATGATGATGAAGAACAATCGCTTGTGAGAAGCTCTGAGTTGAAAAGTTTGGCCAGCCGGGTGGAGCTCGGAGTAGAACCGAGGACAAGAACTTACAATATTACTAAGTGAGAGAATTTATTTTACATAGATGGATTTAAAATGGGTTTTAAAAATGTTTATCATTCATTGTTATTAAAAGTTTATTCAATTGTTTTAATTATATGTCACGTCACCGAACTGTATTAGTCTGTTGAGGACTGTTTATTGTTTATTATGATTATTATGACTTTTTTTTACAGCAATAGGTAAATAGTAAAAACATTAAATATTATTATACTGTATTATAAAAACATGATTCATATTAAAAATATATTTACTATTCTTTATAAAAAGTTGATTGAGTTGTTTCAATTACATGTCACCCAACTGTGTTTATCTGGTTATTATTATTTGACAGCAGTAGGTAAATAGTTCAGGGCGTAGTAGTTACAATATTCGCCTCACAACAACCGAGCCCTGGGTTTGAGTCACGGGCTCAGGTGTTCTTGTGTATGGTTTTCATGTTGCATGGTGACACTAGCCTTTCTCGGCCAACATTGGGACCATCTCAGGGCCAACACACACACACACACACACACACACACACACAATTATTCTTACTGACACCTGGGATCAGTTTGGAACAGCTAATCAGTGTTATGTACCTGTCTTTGCACTGTGTGAGGAAACCGGATGCATGATGTTTCACAATGTGTATAAGATGAGATGAGTGTGTAGGTTATCTGGAAAACTCCAAAATAAATATTTCAGAGCGCACAATTGCAAACTTTCAATTTTACCACTGGGTGGCATCACTTGGGTGATAATGAAAGCTTTCCCACAGTTTAACAGATTTTTTCTCTGACTTAATTGTAGAGACATATTGTCTTGCCTTGTAAAAAACAAGAAGAAGTGGGACATTGAGTGGACCAAAGAGAGTAAACAGGAGGACAGGGAGACAGCATAAGGCGAAGGTAGCGGTGTCAAAGGAAAAACAGATGGCATATGATGACTTGTATGCTAGGTTGGACAGTAAGGAGGGAGAAAATGATTTATACAGGTTGGCAGAGTAGAGAGATCGAGATGGGAATGACGTGCAGCAAGTTAGAGTGATTAAGGACAGAGTGGGAAACATATTTACTGATGACGAAAGTGTGCTGGAGAGATGGAAAGAGTACTTTGAAGAGCTGATGAATGAGGAAAATGAGAGAGAAAAAAGAGGAGAAGAGATGACCGTTGATGACCAGGAAGTAGCAAAGATTAGTTAGGGTGAAGTGAGGAGGGCGCTGAAGAGGATGAAAAACGGAAAGGCAGTTGGAGAAGTGTGCTGGTGCCCATTTTTAAAAACAAGAGATACGTGCAGAGTTGTGCTAACTACAGAGCGATAAAGTTGATGAGCCATACGATGAAGTTATGGGAAAGAATAGTCGAAGCTCGACTTAAGGCAGAGGTCAGCATCTGTGAACAACAGTTTGGTTTCATGCCAAGAAAGAGCACCACAGATGCAGTGTTTGCTTTGAGGATGTTAATAGAGAAGTACAGAGAAGGTCAGAAGGAGCTGCATTGTGCCTTTGTGGATCTGGAGAAAGCATATGACAGGGTGCCAAGAGAAGAACTGTGGTATTGCATGAGGAAGTGTGGAGTGGCAGAGAAGTATGTTAGAGTGGTGTGGGACATGTACTAGAGATGTATGACAGTGGGGAGGTGTGCTGTCAGTGTGACAGAAGAGTTCAAGGTGAAGGCGGGACTGCTTCAAGGATCAGCTCTGAGCCCCTTCTTGTTTGCTGTGGTGATGGACAGGCTGACAGACGGGGTTAGACAAGAATCTCCATGGACTATGATGTTTGCAGATAACATTGTGATCTGTAGTGAGAGCAAGGAACAAGTGCCGGAAAATCTAG